>OZ038386.1:33786357-34211932 GCA_964036045.1 Eutreptiella sp. 'Long Island Sound 2002'
CTATGGGGTTTGTATGGGGCGGAGTGGGACGAGCGCTTATGCAGTTTATGCCCTTTTCAGCCATTTTTGCTATGTTGGCAGTTTTGGCGACCTCGGTGACCCCGTGGTACCCACTTTGAGGGGTGTGAGTGGGGATATTGTGACAGTATATGCCTACTAGGATACGGAAGGGCGTTTTTTGCAATCTGCAGTCTTTGCGGAGGGCCGGTCACTGCCCGTGCCAAAGACGCGAAATGACTGTTTCCACCAATAATGGCCTAGTGAATGGGCCGGTACACAACCTGCTTGTGCAGTTTTTCACTCCGGGCAGCTCAAAAATCGAAGTTTTTGAAACTTGTCCTTTTGATATTGTGATCACCTAAAATGACCATCCAAGCTATGTAAAGCATGTTTTAGGCCGTATTCATGTGTTTTTCACCCTATTTGGGTGTTAGGTCGGGGGGGGGGGGGGGGTTCTCCCAAGGGATTGGTACACAACCTGCTAATGCAGTTTTTCACCCTGGGCAGCTCAAAAACCGAAGTTTTCGAAACTTGTTTTTTTGATACCATGATCACCTAAAATGACCATCCAAGCTATGTAAAGCATGTTTTAGGCCGTATTCATGTGTTTTTCACCCTATTTGGGTGTTAGGTCGGGGGGGGGGGGGGTTCTCCCAAGGGATTGGTACACAACCTGCTAATGCAGTTTTTCACCCTGGGCAGCTCAAAAACCGAAGTTTTCGAACGTTGTTTTTTTGATACCATGATCACCTAAAATGACCATCCATGGTATGCAAAGCATGTTTTAGGCCGTATTCATGTGTTTTTCACCCTATTTGGGTGTTAGGTCGGGGGGGGGGGGGGGGTTCTCCCAATGGATTGGTACACAACCTGCTTATGCAGTTTTTCACCTTGGGCAGCTCAAAAATCGAAGTTTTCGCACGTTGTTTTTTGATATTGTGATCACCTAAAATGACCATCCATGGTATGCAAAGCATGTTTTAGGCTGTATTTACGTGTTTTTCACCCTATTTGGGTAATAGGTCCAGGGGGGGGGTCTCCCAAGGGATTGGTACACAACCTGCTTATGCAGTTTTTCACCCTGGGCAGCTCAAAAATCGAAGTTTCCAAAACTGATGTTTTTGATATTGTGATCACCTAAAATGACCATCCAAGCTATGTTGAGCATATTTTAGCTTGTATTTATATACTTTTTACCCTATTTAGGGTGTGTGTTGCTTGGGGTACATTCTCTGCGAGGTGGACTTGCCGAAGGCAATAGAATTTCAGCGAGTTCTGGAGGTCCTCACTGCCCATCAGGGCCATCAGGAGCTGTGGAATAGAAGCCCTTTCCCACCTTGCGCCTCATCTTGAACAATTGCACATGCTTGCCCTTTGGGGCAGCCTTTGGGGCATGCTTGGCTTCAGGTTTTGGAATGGGTTTAGGCTTCCTATTCCTTTGGACAAAACTGTGGACTTTGGACAAATCTTTGGACAAATCATCAACAATATCTTTGGTGAAGTAAAGCTTGCCCTCAAACACATGAAAGAAATCATCCCCACGAGTAGAAGGACCAATGATTGTTGCGGAGACATGTTCACCGGTGGACCGGATGTACGTAACAGCCATGCCAGGTGTAGCAACATGAGCCATGGCTGAAAATCACATCAACAGGGACATCATTGGGTTGCAATTGCAAGCAGAATGTTGGTATGAGCAGGAGGAACTACCACAAGCATGATCAAGCCCACCTTTCCCTCTACAAGCGAAGCACAATCGCATAATGTTACATTTCTGACCATAAAAACCGTGGTCAGAAAATTCCATCAAAACGACAGTAACACGGGCTCATGTGCTTAGACAAGGCAGTGCTTGCGCAAGAGGGGGGGGGGTACCCACGGAGGAGGACACGTGGAGAGTGCGTAACAGACCATTGCGGGGGCGATGAGTGACTGTGGGCGTTCCCTCGTGATTTCAGAGGGAAGACCACGTCGAAATGTGGGGTTTGGGTGATCATTACCTTCGGCCGGCCGGATCATGGAGCACCAGGGCATCATGGATGCTTTTTGGTGCAGTGGCAGAGTACCGTACGCTTTGATACTGTCGGTCGGCGGGGGTGCCGCCCGTGGGGGACAGGACGCAGTGAAAGCCAAGGGACAGCCGATGTCCCACACAGGGTGGGCTTTGTGTAGGCGTTGGCTGGCTTCTGTGCAGCAAGTGGCATGCCCCACCACATGAAACACTAAGCGTGTGCATGAAGGAGTGGCACGCTGCGGATGGACTTCTCCTGCGCTATGCACTGTTCCCTTTGAAGCCGGTAACGGGCTTTTGAGGGGAAGGATTGCCCCAATCTATGGGGTGGATGACCCCTCAGGTTCGGATGCAGACCCCCCCCCCCTCTTTCCCCCAACTTGGTGTTGGCCGGAGGCCCATCTGTGGTGGACAAAAGTTTGAGTGACAGCAATCAAGACAAAATCCAATTCCCAGCATCTCAAGCCCTTGTGTGACACGCTGTAGGCACACCACAAGCAAACAAAGGACTTTTACCAAGGCCCGGCTGAAGCAGCCCCTTTCTGCAACCCCCCCCGCCAAGAAATTTTGGGGCTCCTACCCTCCCCCCCCTTTTTCCAACATCGTAGGATGCAGACCCCCCCCCTTTTTCCAACATCGTAGGATGCAGACCCCCCCCCCTTTTCCAACATCGTAGGATGCAGACCCCCCCCCCCCTTTTTCCAACATCGTAGGATGCAGACCCCCCCCCCTTTTTCCAACATCGTAGGATGCAGACCCCCCCCCTTTTTCCAACATCGTAGGATGCAGACCCCCCCCCCTTTTCCAACATCGTAGGATGCAGACCCCCCCCCCTTTTCCAACATCGTAGGATGCAGACCCCCCCCCTTTTCCAACATCGTAGGATGCAGACCCCCCCCCCTCTTTCCAACATCGTAGGATGCAGACCCCCCCCCCTTTTTCCAACATCGTAGGATGCAGACCCCCCCCCCTTTTTCCAACATCGTAGGATGCAGACCCCCCCCCTTTTTCCAACATCGTAGGATGCAGACCCCCCCCCCCTTTTCCAACATCGTAGGATGCAGACCCCCCCCCCTTTTCCAACATCGTAGGATGCAGACCCCCCCCCCTTTTTCCAACATCGTAGGATGCAGACCCCCCCCCTTTTTCCAACATCGTAGGATGCAGACCCCCCCCCCCCTTTTTCCAACATCGTAGGATGCAGACCCCCCCCCTTTTTCCAACATCGTAGGATGCAGACCCCCCCCCCTTTTCCAACATCGTAGGATGCAGACCCCCCCCCTTTTTCCAACATCGTAGGATGCAGACCCCCCCCCCCCCCTGCCTGTAGGACCTCCGGCCAACAGCTATTTGCCAAGGTACTGGCCTCAGGAGCCCATGGCACCCGACGCTCCACGGGCACCAAAGGCAGTTAGCAGGGGTTAGACATCTAACACTACACCTTAGGCTATGCTACGCCAATGACCCCAAACGAGGGGGGGATATGGCGCCCACGCCTGCGCTTAATCTAACAACCCTCTTTGAGGTGATTTTCCTCCCCCCCCCCTGTACTCACACGCGCACACCGATGGATTTTTCAGGGCGTCGTACATCATCATGAACTCCTCTTGCACTTCTCGCAGGGTGACCCCGCGCCTCTCACCGACAAAGAATCCCAAGAAGCTCGTGGTGATGGACGTCATGGCCAGATCCTCACAAGCCTTGCTGATGGCTTGACTACGAACCTCTGGGCGGTTATCACTGAAGTCAGGGGTATCCAGGATGGCGGCAAAAGCTGCCATGTCCCGGTGGATGTCATCCAAGCATTCCTGCTCTTCGCCCAGTGCAATCAGCGCGTCGGCATACTCCTTGGCGACGCTGACCGCCAACGCCCCTAACAACGGAAGGAAACTGCGCATACCACAGACGACCCAGCGGTAGACCACCCGACATACCCCATGCCCCAAGCCCCAAACGCCGTGCCTTATACCTCAGGCCCCTCCCGAACCCCGAAACTCCCGATCTGCCCCCAACACCTCATGGCAGCTATCCCACACCCTGGGGCAGGCATGGGTGGCCGTGTACGTACCCCCCCCCCCTTGTATAAGCTACGCCAAAGTCCCAAATTAATACGGTCCCTACGCCTACTGTAGCTTGGACACGGGCGTAGCTTGCGCGCGACACATACAACTACCAACACCGGGCGCCCAGGTTCAAACAGAGAGGATTGCATGGTGAGCTGGTGAAAGAAACGGGCATATAATGCACAAACATCCCCAAAATCAGAGCTATGTGGGTTCAAGTGGCAAACACTCACAACAAATGTGTCCATGACTCTATGTGACTGGCAAATCCGTCACCAAACCCATGTCTTATGTGGCTGCACTACGTTTGGTACCGAATTAAAATTAGGTACCAAATTAATACGGTCCCTGCGCCTACTGTAGCTTGGACAAGGGCGTGGCTTATACAAGGGGGGGGGGGGGGGTAACCACGACTCGACCCAGTGTGTGATAGTTAAGTGTTGTAGCAGTGCCTCAGGTCGCAGATGACGCTCGCCACTACAAAACCGCACAACATCGCCGAAGCGCTCGTGGGACCCCCCGTGCAGTACCCGGGATGACACATGGCCGGCCAGGGCGACGTATCACTCCCAAAGGGATCATGGCAATCCAGCAGCAACCGAACGAGCGAACAGCGCCAACCAAATGGCGATTGCTCCGCTCAGATTCACGGAGAGCGGGGGCGGGTGGGGGGGGGGGGGACTGTGTCGGATTCGACAGTCCAAGTGCCAAAGAACTTGAACGTTTTGGGGCCGTTTCGCTCCAACGCCCCAAGGGCCCTTTGCAGACGAGCCCCCAATGGCGGCACCTACACCATTTGTGCTGTGCCCCCCCCCCCCCCCCTCTCAGCATCAGCAGGACGCGCCGCTGGGCCGCAATGATAGGGGCGCGCACTCTCGTCCGACACACTACCCCAAAAGGGGCCGCAGGCATCAGACGGCATCCACGGAAACCGCACCCCCCAAGGGATGTCCTACAAGGGAAGGGACCTCAAAGGCGGCCCCAGAGGCGGTTAGGCAGGCGGTTGGAGGAGGGTACCAAAGCGGTTGGGGGCGGTTACTGTCGGTTACAAATGCCATGGAGGCTGGCACTTGCCGTCAGGGGGACAGTGGCTCGGCATAGGCTGGGCGCCCTGGAGGGGGGGGGGGGGGGTACCTCCCCCCCTTCCAATCTCCTGCCAATCAAGCCACGCGGGCGGTAATTCACGGCGGTGTGCGCAGGTGCCTGGTCCATGACTTTTGATCAACTTTTCGGCGGACAGACAGATCACCAGCCCCCAAGAAAGGCACCCCCTGCCCCATGAGCAGGCCACCAGGTCTGGCGGCCTGAAAGCAAGGAAACACGAGCTCTGGTGATACGCCGAAAAGGAAAGCCCGGCAGGATCTGCACAGGGCGTGTGCTGCCCCCTTCTGGAATCAGTGTTTTGGCATGGGCTGCCAGGCTTGAGCACGACAGACAGCCGAACCTGCCACGGAATACCGATTTCGGCCGTTTTGGGGAGCGGGCTGCGCTTTTCGGGCTTTTGTGCGGGATGCGGCTCAAAATCGGAAGGACAACCACTTTGGGTCTGAACTGAGAAATCTGAAGGATTTGACCTTCAACTCTTTTTTTTTGGGCTCAGACCAAGATGAGCTGGCGTAGCCTCCTCACTTCACAGTACTCGAGATAACCCCTCGGAATCAGGGTTCAGAGCTGTCCAGTGCTACGATGATCCCACAAATGACTGTGGTAGCGGATCTGACACGTAGTGAAAGACTTGACCTTCAACTCAATGCTGGCGCCCATCAGCGCTCGTGCGGGCTAAGGGCAGCCTGTGGTTTGTGGTTGCTGACTGCTGCGTATTGCTACATGTCAGAGGTCAAACCCAAACCCAAACCTGCACAACCGAATCCACCGCAGATTTGACTTTGGGGGCACTGTAGGCCATACCAGCCACTGGCAGCATGGCCCAGTGATGATTGGGATTTGCTACAACTGCGTCCAGAGGAGTCATACAAGTCTTGTCCAGGGACTTCCTGGCAGCCAGAAGGAGGGCGCCCATCACTGCCAGCGGCATAGCAATGCCCAATGCCCATGCAGGTCCTTTGCCTTGTGGCTGATAAATACGTGAGGTGGTGTGGTTGCAGAGGATGAGTTCATGGTGAGGGTTGGGGCTAGGGTTAGACAACGGGGACAACGAAGCGGAAGTGCTTGCCCTGCTTGCATCCCGCACATGCTGTGCGATACACTTACCCAAAAGGCTTCCAAAAGGATATACTGCAGAAAGTAGCCTACATGAAACAAACAGAATGCATGCGTATGCTTTCACATAGCGGCCCCATAGCTACCCCCCCCCCCGCGCGCCCCTTGCAATGTCCTCCCCTAGCGCGCGACGGTCTCCCGGGGGGGGGGGGGGGTCACCAAGTGACGGTCTCCCCCCCCACCCAAATTCTAGTATAACCTGAAGAAAAAAATTCTTCGGCGCCTTCGGCGCCTAGTATTTCCTTTGCTTTTTGAGCCAAGTGACGGTCTCCCAGGTGGGGCGGGGGATTGCAAGGGGGGAAGATTGCAAAGGGGGGGGGGGGGGAACCCTTGAAACGTATCACATTTTTTGAGCTCCCCGATGGTCACTCATGGCCCCGTGGATTCTGACTTTCAACTATATTTTACCTCTCAGCAGGCTGTTGCGTCAAATACCAGGTACTGTTGATGCAGCCATCATGAGGGATACTGTGGTATTCAAATCTGCGGTGGGGATAGTTCCAGTAGTTTGCACCAATAAGTGGCATCCTTGGCAAATTTGTCCTTCTTGTTGCGGCTACCGAATTTGCGGTGCTGAGTGACACCATCGCCATCATCATAACACAATATCCGAGACACACTGAAAGTGGGTGAAATCTCCCATGAGGAGTATGAGGGGGGGGGTTTGTGTGGATAGCCATAACCCCTGTGATATCATGGCCCTCACCACTGCATCAAGGGAAACATAAGAATACAATGTGTCGAAGTAGAGAATATAAAAGGCCATAAATCAACATGCAGCAAAATTTTTGTCCCATGTATTGGCACATGTTTGCACATTTGTTGCTAGAAGACAAATGGTAGACCCATGAAAACAATGACCACCCAAGTGCACAAAAATGCACTCGAGCACAGTCCATCTCGAGAAGCACATCACTGTACTACTGGTTCAACATCAAAACAGTACCAGTCCACAATACAATTAGGAAAAGGCACGCATGCTGTACACGTTCAAATGGCAACTGCCACATGCAGATCGCATGGCAACATGAATCCTCCATCATGGAGTCTCCAAAAGGGAGATCAATGACGTAGCTACATGACCCTGCCGTCTCAGGGTCTCCGAGCGCTCAAGAAAGATGTGGCTACATACCCCCTCTCCGCCTTAGACTGGGTCCACGGGGAGGAAGGGTAAGTGTTCCCACAAGAAAGAAGCAAACAAAACACCATTTGCTGAAGTAATTTCATGTGGTGAAGAAAAGGGCTTGAAAGCAGGGCAGCAATTCTTCTGGTAGTCCCAAATGTTTGCACTACAAGCAAAAGCATCTCTAGAGGCAGCACAATGCCACAATGCATCTTTGGCGAAATTGTATACCAAGATTTGGAAATGGCAGCACTACCGTTTTTCATTACAACAGCACATGTCTGTTGGTGCCAATGCTTCACATGATTGTATTCCCTAAATGTGTAGCGACTCCGGTGTACAGTCCTGCATCCAAGGCTGTGGAGAAATGGCGACGGAGCGGCCTCCAAGATGAGCCTTGCTATCAGTGACACTAGGATGCGCACATAAACACACAGAGGGACACCTTTGTGACCTAATAGGGCCACAACCGATCCCTTCCTATTTCCAATCCCCATTGCGCTGCTCTGGATTGGCGAGTTCCCAAGGTACTACCTGCACCTAAGGGTCCCCCACCCACATATACAGCTGCCCCATAGCCCCCCACCAAAAGGCTCCCTTTGCCCAAGTTCTGAGCCATGATCATCACAGTGGGTGCCTTCGCTGCGACTTTGCAGACAAACAGCAATCCGAGCAGCCCCAAACGGCTGCCCCGATTATCCGCAACGATTTCACTAAATTGTAGGAAAATGGGCTGGATGCGCTTCGGGAACCACCGTGACAGCCCCTGCATGTCACCACAGGGAACGCAGTGCACTGATGCAGTGAGGAATGGAATGAAGGCCTAGCTATCTGTGATGCCTTACGCCGAGTATGAGAGGGAGCAGAAGCCCACAATGGCCCGTCCCAAGGAAGTATAAGACGGCCAAACCGGGAAACCCTTCGTCGATGCCCTGAACCTCTGGCCTCGCGTCCACGTGGCCATCCACAAGACAATGGGCATTGGCTGGGCACACTTCATCGGAATACCCAAAAGTGGCCGGCAGGACGCAGGCCACAAACATTCCTCACCTTTGATGTGGTAGAAACCTCCCAAAAATGCCAACAAAATGCATCTTGCGTTCCCAATCAGCCCACTATCGGGGTTCGATGGAAGCCCGTACCTCCTGCACTCCGTGCAGACACTGTCCTTTCTCCTTGTATAATTGTGCCCGAGACAATTGAGTATTTGCACTCGTCAGGATCTTGAGCTTCTCTGAGCCCAGCGCATTGCTTATGCAAACACCTGCACAGTTCACATCTTTGACTAATGTCTTGTTGAATAAATACGATGCCAGTTTCCATTACTCACTGACCACAATCGCCAGCCGAAACCCGACCCTAATGAAAGTTGCGCTCCCTCTTAGGCATCGAGGTGAAGTACATTGAGGAACAGATTGGCAAGTGACAAACCTTAGAGCTGCCGACTTCCATCTGCTGCACATTGTCCACATTCCTTGAAGTTGCTGTTAGTGCCACATTCGAGTTGGCAGCGACAAGAGAGCGCATGTTTGGTGCTTGATACACAGGCATCACTTTCTGAGCACGACCTATGGTGCTGGCAACCGGGTGATAAAAGCTGGATGGTGTGGTGGTGGTGGATACCAGTACAACAGTCGCAGCACTGGCAATGGCTGCCACTCCTACAAAGACCTTCGATTGCCATGTGGAGGCCTCAGGCATGGCCAAAAGGCTCTGCCTTTCGAAGTTGTGTTGCATCAACATTGCAACTTGAAAAAAAGAGAAGAAGAAGAATAGCAAAGGCAGTGGTGTCAGCACCAACGAGCAGAACAACGAAGCAGGTGTGGGAACGGGACATCCTGCTCTCACCCGCAAACTGCATCTCCCCCTTGTTCCCCACCGCCCCCTGTGCTCCTAAGGCGTTATTTGGTCGTGGAGCAGCAAGAGTTAGATGGGACCTCCGATGGAAGATTCTGGAGTAACTCAGGCAATCCAGTGGATGGTTGGTTCGTGGCCTCCACGCTCCCTTGCTACCAGCCTTCATTCCCTCCCAGAAATGACGTTGACCAACAATCGGGCCACAGAAGAGCCATGGCACTGGACACAGCCGTCCTGCACGTTCGCCACCAGCCTTCATGGAACCCCCACCCCACCCTTGCAGAGCCCACCGCAAAAAGTGAGTCGCATCCTGCAGTGCATCACATGCGTTCAATGCCAAATCGCACCTCCCTTAATTGCAGCCTGTCGTCCCTGTGGCGTCCACTACCCTGGGAGTCGGTGGCAATGGCTACTCTCTGAGTGTGACCCTACATTGCTCCAAGATGCGAATTACTGCTAAAACTTCTGCCCTATCATTGGTTTGCAGGGAGTCCGCCGGCAAACGCGCTTTCCTCCCATTCCGCAAGCATGGTGCACCCATACCCTGCCACCCATTCAACCCAAGAGTGGCGCTCAACGGAGCCATCAGAATAGACAATGAGCCAACTTGAGCCTTCTACCTCAGAACTAATGGTGATGGCCTGGGGGGAATGTTTGCCCGGCGCGCGCCCGGCGCGCTACTTTTCTATTAACTATCCCAACTTCAGCCCCAGATTCACCCTCCCATGGAGAAGCCCCCCAAGTAGACCACATTGCACTGCACACCTTCCCTACAAAGCACGTTGCAAAATAAAGCAGGATCTGTGCATTCAACCACTCCAACTGTCATTTGTAGTGTAATTAACAAACAACATTGGTCCCACAAGTGTGGGTGTCAATACATTCATTACAATAGTGCTCCTTGCACTCATCACAAACTGCGACGGTGGAGCGCCTTTGGCAACACAAAACACACACTTCCGCCTCATCCTCTGCCTCATCTTGCGTGGCGGCCGAGTTGCTTTGGTCAGTCCAAACCTGAGGCGGGACATGCTCCCATGGTCCATAGGGGGGGTGACGGACTTGCCTCCGGATGCAAAACTGAGTGAAATGCAACAAAATGCGGACTGACTGGTGCAAATCATTGGGGCCGCCACGCCAGATGTTCATAACCAAACCCCAATGCCACAACCGAGCAAACAGCTGCTCAATGCGTGCCCTGTACCACCCATGGACATCATTGTAACCTTGTTGGCGGGCTGTCAAAGTGCCATTCTTTCTTCCAATGAATGGCACAATGACATGAATCCGGCCAAAAAAGCGTGGATTGTGAGTCCCTAACCCCAACTCGAGGGGCCACGCAACAAAGCGTGGATTGTGAGTCCCTAACCCCAACTCGAGGGGCCACGCAACAAAGCGTGGATTGTGAGTCCCTAACCCCAACTTGAGGGGCCACGCAACAAAGCGTGGATTGTGAGTCCCTAACCCCAACTCGAGGGGCCACGCAACAAAGCGTGGATTCAAAGATTGTCCCGGTTTCCTCAATAGCACCGGAAGGTTGGGGCCCAAAAGAGGGCGGAAATGCAACGTCACCCCTGCATTCTCGGGGGTCCCCAACAAAGGGAACAAAATCAGATGTCAAAACCTACGCCGGGGGACACCATGATGCTCCTAGTATCTCAAAGTATGGGTCTCTAGTACAACCAGCCGCCCAAATAGCTGCACTGTGCTAAGTGCGCCCCCTTAGCGCACCCCCTAAAAGGCCACTAGAGGGGCACGGGTCCAAAAAGATGCCCAGCGCGCGCCCGGCGCGCTAACGTTCCCCCCTGGTTGGCTAACTCTTTCTTGCGCAAAAGCGTGCGCTGCCTCTTTGCCTGGTTGGTATCCTCATTAACCTCAAAGCGCAGAGAGATCTATGCTTGGGGAATGCATCCTACTTGCTGTAAGGTACATAAAAC
Organism: Eutreptiella sp. 'Long Island Sound 2002'; assembly: GCA_964036045.1. Taxonomy (NCBI): domain Eukaryota; phylum Euglenozoa; class Euglenophyceae; order Eutreptiales; family Eutreptiaceae; genus Eutreptiella; species Eutreptiella sp. 'Long Island Sound 2002'. The sequence goes on from OZ038386.1 coordinate 33,797,569, forward strand.
ACGATAAAACTGTTGAAAGGTCATGGCTCGGCCAGCGAGGGGTTCCTCAATTCCAAATGCTAAGAAAAGATTCTCGGTATGGCAGCAAATGATGAAATTTGGCCGAGCTTCAAAGAGACTAGTGCGCTACTCTGCTGGACCAAAAAGGAATTCCTTGGGGGGCAAACAATGACAACTTGAGCGGTAAGAACTAATTAGTATATGATGCCTTCGTGCTAATGAGAGCCCATACTAAAATCTATGATATCTCGTGCTAAATCAGAAAACGACACTGATGATCGACTGTCTACAGGGAGGCACAAATCGGGCACCAAGGATGCTGCATCCAATTCCATAACTGCTCCCCTACTTATCTTACTTATCTTACACAATCTTCAACGAGCAGCAGAAATGATACCAGGGGGACGGGGGGGCAGGGACGAAGCACATTCGTCCGTTCATTCAAGGTGCCTTCTATTGTATGAAATATCTTCATGTTATGCTTCCAGTGCTGCTCATGCCTCCTTCTTCACAGCTCCACACCCCAAGTTCGAGTTCCACCATCAAGCCCTGGAGCCATCTCCCCTGTCCCACAACGCCGGGTGGCCAACTTTGCAAACAATCTGCTTTGGAATAAGAGTCCCGGTGTATTTGCGAGAGTACAGCCTTCAGTGTCACCTGTTGACAATTTCATGTGCTGCACGCCCGCCTTCGGTTTCACAAAGCATCCCTTGTTTGTAGGAGCTGTGCCACCTTTGTTTGCATCATTCTAGCATAGTCCCAAATGGACGAGGGTGGAACCCGACCCTGTGGATTGGCTGGGTTGGAGTTGGGGGCAAGATATTTGTTTGCTAAGCAGGACGCTTGGGATGCAACTTCTGGCTACTGATGGGACAGGCATCTGATCCATTTCCATCTGTATGAGTGCCCACTTCTCCCCTATGGACGGCGGACGTCGCAGTGTAAGGTCACCAGCTACTTGGGATATCACTTGTATGTATGTGGGGGGGATCAATGGTCGGTTCCGATAGACTGAATGTCCCCGCCATAGACAATTCCAGCCATTAGTCCAGCAGTACTGCGCAGTCCAATCAATGCACGTGTCCCCTTCTTGGTTGGGGTGCTCCACTATGTAATGTACAGTGAGGTGTTTTTTGCGGTTAGCTCTGCGGGTCACTTGAGTGCTTGTCCTTTCTGCCGACTCAATAGAACAACCAGGATCAAAATAAAGCCGTCGTCCATAAGGTGTGGACTGCATTCATGTATGTATGTGGACAGCAGCTACATTGTTGCAACACCTCTGTCTTTTTGGGGGTTATGAATGATGGATCCGGGCTGAATCCGTTGTATCAAAGCGCAGGCAAAGAGCCCTTATGACCATCACCCCTGCAGCACAAAAAAAGTTCCCTTTCCCCCCAGAGGCTTTCCCCACCATCAGACTTCCACCACCACCACCAGGCTTATCCCTTTCCTTCAACCTGGTGTTCCTGTCATGTCCCCACCCACACAGTCTTAGGGACTTTGGTCCCTCATTCTCCTTCAGAATGTTCGGTTGGCAGACAGCGAAGTCCTGGGCTCACGGCCTGCGCAGAAAAGGAATGAATGTGACTCTGTGCAACAGTACCTCGCAATGCTCTCTCCCACTGGTAGCGTGTGTGGGTTTGTGTGGAGGTACTTGCACTTGGGCACTTGGCAACGTGCCTTAAACAGAATGTAATGCCAATTATGCACCTCCAAGTGAATCGACTCCAGCCCGCAACTGAAGTGGACAGCGGTGTTAAATGGGATCAGTCTGCCAGAGGCTCCTTTTTTTTTTTTTGACTGACTCCAGAAGTTCAAAGAGTACTCAAGACTGTGCTTGGGAAAGTGGGCGACTCCAGCATATGATACAGTGGATCCCCGCAACGCGGGGCACATGGCATGGGATCAGTCTGCCAGAGGCTCCATCGGCACTGTTCTTCTGCCTGCCTGTATGCACACTGGCTTTCCCCTTTGCCCTTGTGGATCCCGGACCCCTGTTTCCCTTCTCCGTGTTCTGAAGCTGAAGCAGGCTGATGACGGCACTGGTGCACAAGCAGTGGTGCATTGCATTGACTGTGGCAGCCATTTGGTCAGCTGCATGCCTGTAGTATGGGCATTCGGTGTTCGTGCACTGCTGGCACCTAGCAGGGGTCGTACGCCCACGCACATACGCCCACACGCGCGTGTGGACGGGGCACAGAACGACGCGAAGCACTGGACACACACGCGAATGAGACCTGCGGGTTGCAACAACAAAAACCAGCCAGGCAGTACCACCAGAAAAATTGTTGGACAGTGGACAGGGGAATGGGCCTTCGAGTCTGAGGTCAGTGGCGGGCGGTTGTGAAACGGATTGGAGTGAACTTGTAGTCCCTGATTAACCAACAGCACAGGTGGCTGTATTCTCTGGATCACCCATTCCTCCACCCTACCACCCACCCCAAGCCCTGAAGCCATGCCACCCATGTAGCATCCAATGAGGCATGCATAAAGGTCGTCGAGGAGGGCGGAGGACAGGAAAGGTACTCTGCCGCACGTGGGTGAGATGCCGGTCACTGTACCACCCGTGCACATCATTGTACTATTGTTGTTTGGTGGTCAGATTGCCATTCTTTCTACCATAAAGAGTAGGGAGGAGGACTCCCAACATAACGCCTGCTGTATCAGGGTCCCCGCATGTTCCCTTGCCTTCCCCCCCCTACCCACCCACCCACCCACCACCTTGTCCAAGATACAGCAATTTAGCAATATGGTACATGCGCCCACTAATTCAACCCAGTAAGGTTGTGCACATGCCGTGCACACACTACACACAAATTAGGCCGATTTCCACCTCCCAAACAAAATACAAAGAAATTGATATGAGCAAAGGCAACTAACACTTTTCTCCGGCGCATATGCTTTTGTCACTGGGAATTTGTTGATCTTGTTGCTTTGCTGGTACCACTGGGGTTCAAGACTTGAGGAAATCACAGGTTTGGCTACAACACTTTGAAAATGTCAAGCACCCATGAATGGTGTGGCAATCACTGCACAAGGTAAACACACTACAAAGTCTACCAGTCCCAAACGAACTGGTCTACATTGACTTCATGGAGCTACCCTTATGGACTGAGGGGGGTATTTTCACGTGCCGCAAGCGTGCCACAGGTGCGCCACAGGGTGCGTCGCAGGAATAATTCTCTTACAACCCAAAAACACCCAAAAAACATGATGCAGTGGCCATCTGGGATACTTGTTCACAAAAATGGTACCCAGGGGGCGGGATGGTGCACATTGATCTGTTGACACCATCGCTCTCTGCAAAAGAGAGACTACGGTCCCGGCTCAACATCCAAAGAGTGGCACATCCATTTTGCTGGCCACCACATTCCAAAGGCGCCCTGCAGGGGCGTCGCAGGCATGTTGCAAAGCGCGCCATGGGCGCTGCAGGTGCCGCAGGTACCTCCGGTCCACGTTTTAAACTTGTTTCTTTCGCTGCTTTCCCCACGCCCTCTTTTGTGATGACACCTGATCTCCCTCCCCCATACACCGCATGGAAGAGCAGTCTGGACAGCAGTTTTCGCCCGTTGATGGAATGTACCTCAGTTGGCTGTTTTGGCCCATGGGGCGGGGGGGTTGTAGGCCGCAGGGATGGGGGTTTTGCTGTGGCCTGCCCGTGCTGCTCGTGCATGTCCTGTGTCCCTGCCACTCCCTCATGTCCATGATGCAACGCACAACGCAAATCCGGTCACACATTTTTTGGGGGGAGCCATTGGTGTATCGCCGCTGGCACCTGCACCCCCAGGGATGGGGGTTTGTCTAAGGGTGTCCTGCCGGGCATGGGGGGAGGGGAAGTACAGACCCTTTCTCGTCCGGTCCAAGACACGCCTCGTCCTAGATCTGGGAGGTATCTGTTCCGCACTGTACCCCCGGTCGACCCCCGATGGAAACACAATGGTTTGATGTGCAGTGGTGGTCGCCCAGTGGATTGGTTGCACTTGTTTTGTTGTCATGGGTCCGTATCCATGTGAATTTGCATTTGCCTTGATTTTGGGGGCTTAGCGCTTCACTGTCTCACTTGCTTTCTGGGGTCGTTTGCAGCAGCGCTGGCACACCGCTTGCATGTCCATTGGGGTGACCTTATTGGGACCAACCTGCAAAACAGGCAACACCAAACCCCAGCTTGCAAAGGTCGAAACTTGCAGTTGAGAATCATCAAGCAATACAGAATTCATGTAAGGCTCCAGATCCGGTGCCATCTCAACACTGTGCGGCCGTTGGGCGTCGGAGTGAATGAATCTGGGTCGTCCAAAGGTTTGCACCCAGCCTTCCATCAAGCCTTCAACCCACCGTCTCCGTCAGCTTCCTGGTGAGGGGGAACATCCTGCCAAAAAGGTTCGGCGCTTGAACGTTGAACAGCAACAGGTCACCCATTCCCTGGTCCCGTGGTGTATCGCAATCGCTCAACGGTTCTCTTCGTCTTGGCACGAATGAATCATCTCGTCGTTGGCACCGCAGGCCTCCAAGGACCCAATGCACGCGGAGGACAACGTGCTCACCGCTGCTAGTGCCGCCACTGTCATGGTCGTTTGTTCTGGAGCAGTGCGGAATGCCAAGAGGCTCGTCACAAAAAGTGCCCCGTTGGTCACGAAAAGGGATCCGCTCAGGCAATACGTGCACGTGTTGCAGCCACGGGCGTCCGGGCCGTAGTCGGAGTCCGGAACTACGATGCAGAATTCCATGAACCAGAAAAAGGCGTACGGAAGAAGACAACACGTCAATAATCCCCCGGCGATGCTCTGGAAGATGAGGCTCATCGTGAACGCGTGCGATAACCCCGACGGCAAAGGTACAGACCAGTGTGCAATCCACCCCACAACCGTGAGGGCGATCGTTGTGGTGTTGGCAAACCAATACGACAGCATGAATGCGCAATAGTGCCGATCGTAGATGAAGCACGGGTACATCCGCCCCCACCACTGCCAACACTCATGGACCTGCGATGCTTTCTTCTTGCTGGGATCCGGTGAAACGAGAGCATCAGTGGCCGACATCATGTTATTTCATGACTCTGGATCGAGCAGCGTGCTGCTGCACAAGGGGCCGACTATGTAGGTGGGTGAGAAGTATGCTGCCTGTAACCTGAAGATAATGTATCCTGCAACTACTTGTAGCGGGTGCACGTTTTGTAGGCTTTTTGCGCACCTGTATTTCCTCTACCAATTTGCTGTACCAAAGGTGGTGTCTTTAGATGAGCTTTGCGCCACTGCTTGTACTTGTAATAGTGTGTAAGCTGCCCCTTCATATTCTTATGTTGGCCAAGTCTCAATTAATTGGTGGCCACATAGAGTGCTTTGTGATTTGTCTTGACTCGGAGTGGCTCAACAATTTAGGGAGGCATCCAATGCAACATTCTGGTTGAACTTGAGCAATTCGGTGAAGTTTTATGCCCCCTCCCGTCCAATGGACACCAAAGTCTTGAATTGATTCAGTTCAGGCATTTCGCATTAACAAGATGCCCCTGACACCAGGTCCATGTGAGAGTCCCCGCCTTTTCTAGAGAGCAAGCCCCCCTTAGGTTTGTCCGGTGGTAGCACATCTGTGTCCTGCATGCATGCTGGACTGACATTTGGCTTGCTTTGCAGGCCTTTGTGGTGCATTTGGGCACATGAATACCCCCCTCCCCCCCTTTGTCTTAGCACGGGCTTGTCCAAACACAGCAATCGGGTCTTATATCGTTTCTGTGTTTCCAATCCAATAGGGAATGTGGTGTGCAGCTTTGGGCAGGCTGCAGAAAGGGTCAACATGGGTGTCAATGTGTTGGTGCAGCTGTAATTCCATGTGCTATTGTGTTCTGGGGTGTATGGTGGCCTCTGTTGAACACCCTTTGTGCCTATCTTACCCACCCGCCCACCCATCCGCTCTCCCTCCCATCCTCAATAGAAATTGGCGTTCAGCTGTAGCAAATTGAAGGAGGATGCTGAACGAGGACGCTGTTTTGCTCAATGCATCTGGGTCTTACGCTGTGTGAAAATAGGTGGCAATTGAAATCTGCCACATCCTCAACGCACAAGAAGCGAAAAAAACCGTCTTATGGAACAACGGAACAACAAAAGGGCCAACACTAGGGTTCAAGTAGTTGCCGACATACAAAAGTTTGCACTGCGTGCCTCGCATTCCCTTTACAGGGCCGTCCCAATGCGCTTCTCCCCCACTTGCTTCCACGCATACACACCCACCAAGGAACACCCCGCACCCGCTCGGGGCCGGAGCGCCCACTGCAAACCACCCGAAAACTGTTCCATGCCCTTTTGTGACCGCCATCCCTGAACCGTTTGCAACCACTGCTCTCATCAGCGCATTTGATTGGCCTCTTGCCCCGGTTTGCCATTGCAATCAAACCGCCACATACCATTTCGGTCGGTTAAACTGGCAACACAAGCGCTCCTCAAAGGCAGACGTGCCAAGCCTCTCACCCCACAACGCATCAGACAGGGACACCGGCTGACGGACCTTATCCCACATGTTGATCGTATCCCCCCGGGAGAGTGCACCAAGACGCCCCACTCCCTGACCTGGTGCACCGTGGGTCGCGCTGCTGGGGAACCCATGCCCTAGGGTAGAGGAGTCCTCCGTGTCAAAGAACATGTGCAGATCGATCAACAGCGAAAATGCTCTCGAAACAAAAGTCAAGGAATGTGGAAACAAGGTACAACAGAACACTCTACCCAACGTGGGCAGGCAGACTTGGAAGGGGCCGCAGAGACGGTTTGCCAGGCTGCCCGCCCTTGAATCAGGCCGTCCGACATGCCAGGGCTTCCAGGAAGGGTGCCGGGGCTTCCGGAACGCTTTCCGACGCTTCCATAATGGGTTCCAGGGCTTCTGGAATGGGTTCTGTGGCTTCCAAAAAGGGTTTGGGGGATTCCGGAATGCTTTCCGGGGATTCCAAAAACGGTTCTGGGGCTTCCGGAAAGGGTGCCAGGGCTTCTGGAAACGGTTCCGGGGAATCCGGAAAGGGTTCCAGGGCTTCCAAAAAGGGTCCCGGGGGTTCTGGAAAGGGTTCCGGGGTTCCGGAATGCTTTTCGGGGATCCCGGAATGGGTTCCGGGGATTCCGGAAAGGGTTCCGGGGCTTCCGGAAAGGGTTTTGGGGGTTCTGGAGAGGGACAATACAGTTGGGCACTGTGTATGCCCTGAGCGCTCATAACTGATGGCGACGCACTCCGATGGCGACGCACTCCGAGAAGGACGAGAGGCCCACAACAGTGGCAGGCACACGTTCCCTTGTGGTACCTCTCAGATAAAAGGCACTACTGCCGGGCGCCAAAAGGGTAGCATTCATTGCCATGTGTCCTGTTGAAAGCAAAGGAGGTGAAACCGAAAATTTCAAATCTACAGGGTGTCCTATTGCCCAACCTGGGACCCCAACATATTAGATCCCACGCAAACACAACAATTGGGCACCAAAATGCGATGCTCAGGCCCCTATGACCGCTTTGGGGCAACATTCCATGGTACCGCCATTCTACGCCACTGGGCCACTGGGCTAAAGTCGCACCACGCGCCTGCACCGCACGCACCGCGGTGCGCGTGAGGCACCCTCAATGGGACACAGTTTTGTCAGCCGTTTGAGGGACACGATATGATGGGCAAAAGAAGGATGCACGCCCGCAGGGGTCCACCTTGCTAATTGTCCATTATTCTGGGGATGTGCCCACCAGGGCTCAGGCTGTGACAGCCGCTGAGGCCACCGCCATTCAGGCTGCCTGGCGCAGCCCCACCATTTCGCATCAGAGTGCAACACACAACAACATGGCGACAATGATGCGCTGCCTGTGTTGGACAGTGCCTCAGAGAGTGATCATGACAACGGCGTTGTTACCTGAAAAAGTGGTGCAATAATCCGACTCTTGACAGCGGGCCAAAGCGCGCGGTGCGCGTGGTGTGTTGAGGCACCCTCATTGTGTCAGGGGCAAAGGCAAGTGTGGTCTGACCCACTGTGTTGTGGAGGTATCGGGCAAGAGGAAGGCCTCCATATGGAAGAAAACAGTTGAGCAATGCCTGCCCCGTTGTCCATGTCATTTTGAAGTTTGTGCAGCATTTGTTGTTGTTGGTCGCTGGATGGCCTCCTTCGCTCATCCTCTTGAAAAAGTTGCTCTGCGGGGCGAGCATCATGTCATTAGGGTAAATTTTTCTGAGGGCCGGCAGACCCCAAACTGAGTTTCTGTGGACTTGGGCACGTCTTGGTCATCAACAAAGGTGATGAAAAAGGCCTGCCTTGGGGAAATATGGGAAGACTCTCAGCCTGATCCGCTCTGCCCTGTGCAGCCCTGCTCAGAATTGCAGGACCCCGATCCTGAGACGGTACCAGAACTGACTCCTCGCCCACCCCACTGTCTGCACGTTCTGTGGGTATCCCAGATCTCCCGGAAAAGTGCACTTTTGCGCCAGAATGATACCCACCACCTGCAAATGTCCACATATATATGTGTGTGTATGCATGCATGTGTGTGTGGGTGTGTGTGTGTGGGCGCCTATTGGCGTCGGACATGCTCTGTCTTGTTTGACGATCCAACTGACGAGGATTTTGACACTCAGAACCTGAGTTGTGCCCGTTTGTTTTGCAATCATGTGTGTGTGTGTGTGTGTGTGTGTGTGTGTGTGTGTGTGTGTGTGCGTGCGTGCGTGTGTGTGTGCAGAAAGGCGCCTAGCCTCAAACAATGTATTTGTTCCCAGATGTCTATGGCACACAACAGTGGAGTTAAAAAGAGCTGTGGCATATGATACGGTGGCTTGCATGTGGCAATTGCTGGTCGAGAGGGTTAGCCTCTAACCCCCGAAACCAAAAGGGATGTACTGGGAAACAAGAAACTTTGGTGGACGGTGAAAAGGCTCCCGTGCAACTTGGGATTCGTTCCTCATTGGGAACCGGAGAAATCTGTGGCAGTGGATATGGTTTGCATGTGGTTGTGGTTGTGGTTACGGTTGTAGTGTCAAGTGTGGTTGTCGGCGCCAGTTTCATCTCCATGATGCGATGCAAATCACATCCATCAGCAGATTGTCTGCACAAAGACGGCACGTCAACATGATGATATAAGAAAAATATGCAACTTGTCGTGGTATGTTTCTTACGCTTCTTAATATCCTGAAGAACTGCACCTGAAGAGCACTTCGCCCATGGAGCAGAAGAATGGTTCTTCGCAACCTCGTCTGGCTGCATGGCGCTGATCAGACTTGCCACCAGCATCCACCATTTACATATAGCGTGGACCAGGTTGCACATGCGCACACATACACACACACACACACACACATACATCTATATATAAACATCTTGATATATATGTATATATCTATCTATACACATATTCAAATATGTATCGATATATATAAGATAGATAGGGCTCCTTCCGCCCAACCTATGCAACACACAGATGCCCGTGGCATGCAATGGTGGAGTTCAAAAGAGCTATGTTACGGTGGCTTGCACGTGGCAATTGCTGGTCCAGAGTCTTAGCCCCTACCCCCGAAACCAAAAGAGATGCACTGGGAAACGACAAACTTTGGAGCCTTTCCCCCCCCTTGAAATATCCGCCCCAATGTTGTGACGGTTCCCCCCCACCGGGGGGGGAGGGGGGGAGACGGTCACAAAGCCCCAGGGGGGGGGGGGGTTGCACCACACAATTGTAGCACTGGAACTGCAGCTGTTCCAGTATAACCTAAAGAAAATTTTTCTTCTGCGACTTTGGCACCAAGTATTTCCTATGCTTTTTGGGCCAAGTGACGGTTCCCCCACCGAGGGGGGAGGTTTCAAGGGGGGAGGGGTGGGGGTGCGGAAAAAAGGCCCCCCGTGCAACTTGGATTTGTTCCTCACTGGGAACTGGACACATTTGTGGCAGTGGATATGACAGCGGTAGTGGTTGTGGTTGTGGTTATGGCTGTGGTTGTGGCTGCGGCGGCCATGGCAGTGATGCCGCCCTGGTAGTTGCTAGTGGCTTGCTTGCTTGCTTTCTGGATAAAAGGAGTCATGTACACACGCGAGCTAGTGTGGATCAGCCCGCATGTGCACGACCTGCAGGCGGCGAGGGTTTGCTTCGTGGGCCTGGTGCAGCAGCAGACAAACGACAAACGCTGCGAGGGAGACCCCGCTTACAGCAGCTGCGTAATATCCAGGGAACAAAGGAATTGACCTGAAAGTACTGCAAATGAAAGGAGTCGATGCCCCCAGCGCTGCTGACAGATTATAATTCAGCGAAAAGCGGCTGCCACGAATCTCTGCTGGAAACAACTCGCACATCCATGAGTACTGGAGGGTTTTGCCTGCCATCCAAATACCAGGAGCCACAGAAGCTGCCAAAAAGAGCACTGCAATCGAATTCGGGGAGTGAACCAAAGAGGCATACATGGGCACAGCCGAAGCCATCGCGAAGATGTGTACCCCGATGTTGGCCTTCGCTAGCCCCCACCTATCCCCCACCCAACAAGTGGGAAGCAACAGCACCATACTGAGGCACTGTGCTCCGGCTGACAGGGCCAAAGCTTGTGACTTACAGTAATATGTCGATTAATGTACCCCGGCCCTTTCCCAAAATGGGTACATTACTAGACTTGCAAAATGGGTACATTCACCTGAAGGACCCAAAAAGGGTACATTGTTGCACTTCGGGAAAACAGGCTGAAAATGGGTACATTACTAGACTTTTGGGAAAAAAACGTGAACAATGACACCCTGAGCCCCCCCCCCCCCTTTTGTCATTTCTAGCTTCTGGACCCCCTTGTTGGTGACTTCTGGCATCTGGACCCCCCCTCCGCACCCTGCAGATGACAACCTGTGCCACTGTTAGTGATTTCTGGCATGTAGCATCATTAGTTTCCTGAACCTCAGAGCAAAAAGCGTGGTGACATGCAAATAACAGGCAGCAGCACAAAACTGTGAAAAGCAGCAGGCTGAATTCAGGGTGTTTAAACACGCTGACGGAGATTGTCAAGGTACTCCAACCCTGGAGGTCGACGCACAATGCGGCCAGACCGTGTGGCAGTTGCCTGTGACTGGTCTGACTGGGAAGGAGGTGCCTGAGCTCGGGTTTTTCCTCCGCGCGCACGGTGGGCTGGCTCAGGGGCAGTGGCAGGGCTGTCTCCTGCAGGGACATCTGCAGTGCTTTCAGGTGGTGGTGCAGGTTCTGCTACCTGTGGCACGTCATCAACAGCAATGTTCAGCAACTGACCAACTGCAGTGAGCTGAGCTGCCTGAGGTGGATCTTCAATGGACAGCAGGTTGATGTCCTCAATGCTGTCATCCTCCACTACCTCCACCTCCCGCAGCAAGTCCTGGCACTTACCCCATGGCACAATAGTGGTGGCTGGCAGGTTTGCTTTTTGCAGGGCTGCAGCCCTTGCGTCAGGCGTAGGCTCAATGCTCAGCAATTCCCTCAGACCTGAATTCATTCCCTCAAACGTTGCGCCAGGCCCGAGGCCACACAATCGCCAGGACCGGGCGACAATGTCTGTGGTGTTAAGCTGAATGCACACCTGTTCCACTATATCCCCCAATTCCTCATAGGTCGGGTGGGGTAACTTGTCAGTGCTCCGTGCATGACACCTGAGGGCGGCCTGTTTCAGCAGGTGTCTCAGAAATTCACCTTTTATGAGTCGTTTTACCTCTTTGAACATTTGATCTAATGCTTGTGGGTAGGGCGTTGCGTTAGGAACAAGGGGCCGCAGCTCATTGTTGTTTCGGGCGGCCACAGCCTTGACAGACGCAGCAAAATGTGGACCGAAGTTGTCAGCAGCCAAAATCAGGTTGGAGGCCACTGAACCCAGTTTGGACATGAAGCGTTCCATAGTATTTGTGTCCTGCCATGAGGCTGGCTGCGCATCAAAGAAAACAAACTGCCACTTGTGGTGGGGCAGGTTACGCACATTTTTGCTGAGCTGGCCTTTTTTACCTTTAATTATTATCTGTGCAAGCAGGATTTTCTGGACATCTATTACTAAACACAAAGTAACACCCCCTTTATCCCCCACCACCCCTCGCACCCGCTTACGCTTGACACCCACCTCGTCAGGGGAGAACAGAACTTTTGAGGGTCCCATCCCCCATTGAATCCTGGACTCATCCAGGTTGGCAAGCCGGGCACTTTTGAGGTCCCTGTGTGACAGGGAACCTCGACCAGCGTAAAACAACTGCAATTGTGCTGCCAACATGGAGGCTGCCGCGAGGGTTACACCGGTCTTCAGGGGAACTCCCAGGCGAGCACCCACGCGGTTAATTAACCACTCCCGAGTGGACTTGTCCGATTCCATCAGGGCCTTCATTCCCTTGGGATCCCTCTCTGCAAGACCCTCTGTCCTGGACGGAAACTCAGGGTCCTCAAGCATCTGTTTGTGAAATACTTCGACAGTGACAACATTGCACTCGCGACGCAAATTGGCCAATAGAGAGAGAAGCCAATCACCCAGCTCATTCCAAACTGTTGTTTTTTTTGTGTGACTGCTGGGGACACGCTGCATGATCACCACACGACCCTTGTGCCGCCTGGATGTTTGAATTTTGGTATTCCCAAAGTCAAGGTTGAATTTTTTATACCGTGCCTTCCACATCTTCACGAGATTGGCAACATTACTGGCGTTCGAGAGGAATGGGAACTCACTGCAAAGTTTGGCGATTCGTTTCTCCCCGTTTCCATAACTTTTCAGTTCATCATAGCGCCTGCAGACCTTAACACGTTCCCTGATTTCAGCATCTGGCATCCTCTTTTCATCCAATGAAGATATAGGGGAAATAGGGGATGCACATGTGGTACTCTGAGACTGGGAACTCTCAGAACTCTGGGACAGAGGGGATGCAGCGGAACTATCTGTGGCCTGGGAGGCGGCGGAGGCTTGGACAGTGAAGAAGGTGTGAAGGCTGGATTGCACTCTTGCTTTGACAGGTGTTTTCACTGGTGTAACAGGTGTTGACGGAGTGACAGGTGTTGACTGTGCATCAACCACAAGATTGCCAGACAGAGGAACAGGTGCTGACGCATGGACAGGTGTTGACAGACTGGCAGGATTTTGACAGATTGGTAGGTGTTGATGGTGCATCAACCACAGCCATTTGTTCATAATCATCCAGAAACCTATACAGCAAACTGTACCCAGTTTCCTCAATCTGAAGTCTCTGGAGGAGGCTTGGAGTCTGTCTAACCTCTTGAAGTTTCAGTTCACTACAGATCAGGTTCACCAATGTTGTCTCACCATACAAGCCCTGCATCAAAGCCACATTTGGAAGGAACAGCCCTGTTTCCCTATCCACTTTAAAGTGCCACTTAGGAAAGTCTTCAGTGCTGGCTCCTGGGCTTCCACTGCTGGTTGCTGCTCGCTTCGTGTTGATTCTTCTTTGCACCAATCGTTTTGGTGGCATGATGTTCAACAATTCGTAACTGGAAGAGTGTCACAAAATGGCCATCAAAACTTCATCACGGCTCATAACTCAACGAATGTTGCCACAAACAAGAAGTACCACCCCGAAAGCACAAGAAAACATACGTCGCACAACACAAGGGTCTCTTGCCGCCGCTGGGAGAAGCTGATGCTGACGGCGGTGAGGATTCGTCCCTGTAACAAGTCCAAATTGTGATAAACTCAGCGTCATACCTCTGACTCTAACTCGACGAATGGCACCAAAAAAAAGCGTCGAAGGAGTGGAAAACAAGACCTCAACAACCTCGTCGAACGCTTTGTCTCACTTCTGGTTCGTCGAATTCACAGCATCTTGATTTCAAATGGCCATCAAAGCTTCATCACTGCTCATAACTCAACGAATGTTGCCACAAACATGAGGTACCACCCCGAAAGCGCAAGAAAACATACGTCGCACAACACAAGGGTCTCTTGCCGCCGCTGGGAGAAGCTGATGCTGACGGCGGTGAGGATTCGTCTCTGTAACAAGTCCAAATTGTGATAAACTCAGCGTCATACATCTGACTCTAACTCGACGAATGGCACCAAAAAAAAGCGTCCAAGGAGTGGAAAACAAGACCTCAACAACCTCGTCGAACGCTTTGTCTCACTTCTGGTTCGTCGAATTCACTGCATCTTGATTTCTGACGACAAACATCCAAGAATTCAAGCCACATTCAGAAAAACTGTTCGAATATCAAAATGAAATACAAACCTGAGCAAACAATCTTTTCTCAATGTTCCTTTCGAGGGTTCCAAAAGGTGCGGGAGCGGCGAATGCGGCGAAGCGGTGCGGGAGCGGCGAAAAATTTTAAAAAAAAGTGCATAACAGCCCTACTTACCGTGCAAGTGCCAGGAATCGAACCAGTGTCTGCCAAGTCGTACCCGAGCGCGCTGGCCGCTAGAGTACTCCCTCTCGGTAGAGCGCGCACACATCATCAGCCGAGACCCCAATTTGGGTACATTACTGCACTTTTGTACCCACTTTCAGCAACCGAAAAAAACCCCAAAAAGGGTACATTGCTAGACTTTTGGCAGGGTACATTAATTGACATATTACTGTAGTCTTCTTGCAGTGCATCATCAACCAGTCCTGAAGGCAGACAAAAGTGAGATAAAGGCTGCTGGGCCCAAACAAAGCACCAGCGTTGGCCAGCACTGCAGCGGGCAATCGAGCGGACGGGCAAAGGGCTGCCTCGCCGGAGTCGGGCCTGTGCGCGTGCTCGAACTCGGGGCTCTCAGTCGCCTGGTGTGCAATACTCAAGAGCAGTGCTCCCGGCAGAACTATAGTCAGAAAGGGAAGCCTCCAGCCCCCACTTTGCATTTGAGCAGGACTCAACGTGGTGGTGAAAAACATCGTAACCCCAAGCGCGGATACGAAGCCAAACCACCCGCTTGTTACGATTGGTCCCCCGGCTTGCGCCAGGATTGGTCGCGGGGCACTTTCAGGCAACAGCACACCGACGGACCCCACTTGCCCCGCTAGACCAATACCCTGCAAAAAGCGACACAGCACTATCCACGCCGGCCCAAGGTATGGAACTCTAGGCGCCAAACCAAGGCCGAGCGTGGCGCCGTAGGTCAAGTAGAGTGACGTCAACATTGACGTGCGCCTCCCTTGACGGTCAGAGAGGCACCCGAACAGGAGCCCGCCGACGGGGCGCCCCACGAAGGACACCGCGAACGCCAGCCATGAGGCAGACTGGGAGCCTTGAAAGAACGCGACTGCGATGTAATCCGACGTGTAGGCGTAGACAACAACCTCGTAGGACTCCAAGAAGTTGGCCAGGGACGGTGGTAGTTGGTCGACCCAGAAGTCCGTCACCATCTGCCAATACGTGCATTCACTGCGTCCTTCCAGTTTTGGCTCCTCCGAGGCATGCGGCGTAGTTGTCCGTGGTGGGCATGACATGAGCTGCCCCATTTTCTTGCGTCAGTGAAGCAAGCCTTGCTCGGTTGAGCTTGCGGCCGATTGGTCACGACCACGAGGGCCTTCCTTGCTGCACACTGCCCACGTCGTCACAGACAATCACAAACTGCACGGGACTGATCACATGGACTTTGCGTCACAAAGGCAAGGCACATGGCCAAGGACATCAACCTCAACCCCGGACGACATGCAAATTCCCTGCAGGGAGCGCAATGGAGGATAAAGCAGGATAAAATTGTGTCAGTGTTGTCCCTGCTAAAATGGCCTTGATCCGCATCGGATGCAATAGCAATTCAAACCGTGTGGCACGAAAACACCCCAAAGAGATTGACGTGTGGTTAAGAACTGCTCCACGGGAACATCACTTCTCATAACCATTCACATTCTTCATGCACCAGCGATCTCTCTTGCGAACAATCTTTGCGAGCAACGTGCAGTGACGCCTCCATGCATGTGGGTATTGGTTTGAACGCAGCACATTGACCAGAGTGCAACATTTTCCGGACACTGTTCCTTTGAAAAAGAGCATTAGGGACGAAGCTTGGGAGAACTGCTCCTGAACTGAGCTGGAGCAAATGGAGGGAGGACACAAGCCATCATACGCCACTCCCCGCGGCGCAACTTGTGAAGAGAGTTTTTGAGCCATGCCCATCCCCTTGGGGTATTGGGAGAACTGAAATCTGCGCACCACTATGTCGGGCTCTACTACCACTTGGGGAGAAGGGTCTGACTCATAAGATTTAGTGAAATAGCAAGATTTCTGGCCACAGTGCAATGCACTTGAACTCGTCGTCACGCAGGCAATTTGGGACGTTAGCAAACAATCGCTGTCGCAAGGCAACCATACCACAAAGAAACAACAAAGCAATAGAAAGAGACAATCCAAGGGTTTGGCTTTCTGAGATCAAGTGCAAAAAAGACAGAGTGCACAGTCAGGGGCAAGGGCTGACAATAAGAAATATCCCCTCGCCTCCACCTACCACTGTTGTACCGACAAGTCATCACTTAGCATGAATGCAAAACACTGCTGGTCATCAACGTGATTAGTGTCATACAATGACTGCAGTCATACTCCACTGATTCGTCGCAAAAGCCTTTTTTGGTGATTCGTTGTTGTTCGCCATTGTTCGCCATTATTCGTCGCTCCAAAGCTAGCTTAGCGAGCACAAAGAGACGGTGCAAGAGAACAGCTGCTCGCTCAAGATGCATCAAAATAGGCTGTGGCGTATTAACACAAGAGTACAGCATGAGGCTCATTGAGTACCAAAGGGCAGAACCTGAAGGGCAAACCATCAAGTCAGAGTTACAAAATATGGACTCACCCTTGTCACATTCTCCACTTGCCCACCACCTTTCGCTGTTCCAGGCCTCTTACCAACAACATAAACTTGAACCATGGTACATTTGCACTACGATTTGTAAGCGGTCAACGGGTCAGGGCAGCCCTGAACCGAGAAGAAAAGCGAGCAAAGGCTGGAGTTTGCGTGCCAAGACAATGACATGGCGTCGGTGAACTCGTCGTGTAATAACAGCAGACTACCAACTGCCGTAGGTCGGCCAGGTGACTGCCATCAGTTGGCAATCACGTGCGACCGTCACCCAGCAGCCGACCACCACAAATGGGGCAGAGTCGTGCTAATCTCAGGATGGCGTGGCACCTGACGGACCTGATGCGCTGTGATAACACCGGCGTGAAGCTCAGGCGTGGCACCGTCAACCCAGGACGTCGGAGAGTGCGTTGATGCGGCGGTTGAGGCCGCAGCCAACAACTAGCAGCGGTCGGGACGTTCAGCCAGCACATGGGGAATACGTGTGTGCACGCATCCACATCAGCAACAACTCTAAACTAATCAATCAAATGTACACGTGAAGAGACTCGAACTCTCACATCATTAAACAAGAGAGCCTACATCTCGCGCGTCGACCAATTCCGCCACACCTGCCAATACAAAGCTGGCAAGGTTTTACCTGAAACTAACCTAATCAAAAATCTAACACCCCCCCCCCCCCCAGCTACACCCCCCCCCGGGGGGGTTATAGCATTCTAGATAAAAATTTCCTTTCGAGTGCTTCGCGCCCATTGTAGCTGTAGTTAAATTGAGGCAATTTTTGCCGGGGGGGGGGGGGGGGTTATAGGTGGGGGAGGGTTTATAAGTTGGGGGGGGGGGGGGTTAGAAGTGGAGGAGTGGGGGCAAATAAGCTAACGACTGGTGGTAGGGCGCCAAGCTAACAACTGGCGGCAGGGCGCCGGAAAAATGGAACCACTGGCAAGCTCGGACCAACGGTTTCCCCGTAACATTATCCCGGCCTACGCTACAAGTGAACGCTGGCCACTGGGGCATTGGATGACTAATGACCATGTGGCCAACGGGGATGCTCGTATTTAAGAAGGGGGGGTGAAAAAGAGGTGGCATGAGGAGGGGCAGGGGGGCAATTGCCTTCGTTCCGTGACCTGTGTGGCGAGAAATGCGACTCCCTCAAGGCGTGGGTTGGATCTCAGTGAACCCACAGGCGTGAGAAGTGATGCCTGGACCTCTGCACCGCGTTGCCGTTCACTCCGCCGACTCTTGATATCCATTGCAAACTGCAGACGAACTAGAGGGCAATGCTCGTCTAAGTCCGGCATTGCCCGAGGCACCCGGGGCACTAGAACATTGGTGGACACAAGGACCACCCCGGCGCGCGTGGCGATGACCAGCGTGGCACAGGTGGGTGTTGGCATACGGCAGGAATGCCGACACAAAACAAGACGAACCTGAGTCGCTGGTACGGGGGACCGTGCGGTACGAGTGGTGTCCGGGGCTTTTGTGGCTGGTGCCATACTACGAGGCGTCCGTGGGGAGGCTGTTACACAGCAGCATGAGGCAGAGGCTCGGTGGTCACACTAGATCTTGCACGCGGCCCCGCACATCCTTGAATCCCGCGTCAAACCCGCGTCCTCGTCGCTAAACGGATGCCCCTCTGGAGTTCATTCCCTGTCCTCTGAGTCCCCTCGTCCTCCGTCACTATCTGTGACCCCGCCCACATCCGCATCACTGTCTACACAAGAAATGACGCCCACATCTTCCAGATAGGGCCCTGCGGAGTCGGCGGGAGGCCGTACCCAAGTAGGCCCTCCCTTGTCATGGGAAAAGGCATGGGCCATCGCTGAGCAGTTGTCCCCCATGGCTAGGGCCGGGGCAGGGGCCGGGGCTGGGGCCGGGGCGGGGCTAGGGCTGGGGCTGGGGCCGGGGCCAGGGCTGAGGCCTGCTGTGGGTGGGTGGGGCTGTCCCTTGGTCTGGCAGTCCCTCAAAGGCGCTAGCAGCTCCTCCACCGAGGTCACCAATTTAGATTGGTGACGGGCCTCTAGACCTGTGTTGCTGCGACATTTGGCCTTTGCCTCTCGCAGGCCAGTCAAGGCAGTCTGCATGACTGATCCCCTTCGAGTGGGACGGCCTTCATGCGCCCAGGTCCACATGCCCCGTCACGCTCCGTTAGCTCCGCAAAGCGCTCAAACACGGAGGCCACGCACCGCAGCCAGTCCCGCACTGCGGGGGGGGGCGAACCCCTCCTACCCTCCGTGGGCCTAGTTTGCAGCCCGGCCGCGTTCTCCTTGCCCCCGGCTATGGCCGCCTTTGCAACTGACAGCAACCGCCCAGGACCGTTTTGCCAACCCCTTCCAACCTCATGCCTAACCACTCCTGACACTTGCGGTCAGTGACACTTGCGTCAGTGACCTGTCCCCGTCCAGTGCATCCCTCGGGCTGGAGGAGGGGAGCACGGCATGTCCTTGCCCTTGCACCAGCACTTGCCCCCCCCGCCCCACGCACGCCCTTTGGGCAGCCGCGCTTCGACTTGTGAGAGCTCTGCCACCTCCGGGCCTGGGCCTGCAGCCCCTCAATAACATCCCCGAGATCCAGGACATCCAAAAGATCATCCCCCAACATCTCCGCAATGGTCCCAAAAAGCTCCTGCGGCGAGCGGTAACCCCCGAAATGCACACCACCAGGGCCCCGGCACTGCGCTGCAGGGCGACCCCTGGGGCGATGCGGACGGGCACTTGGGGCTGGGCCTAGCTTTGTTGGCTGTGGGGTGAGGCGGAAACTGCGGCTGAGAGAGTGAAGCCTTAGCGCATCCTGCGGAACTTGTGAACCACTGTCCAGAGCTGCTTTCCGCATTGGAGTTTGAGACGACCCCCCGACATTGGGTTAGGGGATTTGTTTGGCATATTGCCTCTCCTTCCCCAACAGCAAATCCTCTGGCTCCCCAAATTTGCGCCCCAAGTGATTTTGGACAAAAGCCATTGAGCCACATTGTGTACTGGCCAGATTCAAACCCTAGGGGCGAGTCTGACACCAGCATACAGTTTGGGCGCAAATTTCTCCAGGGATTCCTCAGGAATTGTGCAAGTGAGAATTTGGGATTTTCTATCATCTTGCAAGAATAAGGGATTCCCTTAGGCAAAAGCCGTGGCCTCACCTATGCAAATCCCATGATGCAGTGTCCAGGACTCCAAAACTATAGAGTCTAATATGGGTCTAGAATATAGGCACATGAGGGATCACTTGTGCGCTGTAGTGGTAAGTGGAACCCTGCACCCAATTGAATTTGCAGCCCTTGTGGCATTTAATGGAGGGGTACCCGGTTTGACTCCGAGTGATCAAATGCGTCAGATTGCCTTCCCCAACACCAAATCCTCTTGCTCTCCTCAATGGAGTGTCCCGATTGGATGTTCGCCCCGACATCCTCACCCCAGGTTTCGGCAAAAAAATTTCCCCCACCCCCCTCCGCCTGTGCCCCCCTTGCAGCACAGGGGACCGACCCCAGGACGGCCCATTTCCGAAGCCAAGGGTGCATACCACAACGCCACCCCACCTCCCACTAGGAATAGTGGTCCTGCATTCTTTACAGTGCCCCAAATTTGCGCCCCAAGTGATTTTGGACAAAAGCCATTGAACCACATTGTTTACTGGCCAGATTCAAGCCCCAGGGGTGAGTCTGACACCAGCAAACAGTTTGGGCGCAAATTTCTCCAGGGATTCCTCGGGAAGTGAGTTGCACAAGTGAGAATTTGGGATTTTCTATCGTCCTGCAGGAATAAGGGATTCCCTGAGTCAAAAGCCGTGGCCTCACCTTCGCACACCCCGTGATACAGTGTTCAGAACTCAGAGTCTAATGTGGGTCTACGTCAACTCCTCCACAATATCAACATGGATCAAGTCGGGGGGCTGGTGCTGAGGCCCCTCCAGCAGCCATTGCCTGTGCACGTGCCGCACGATGTCAAAGTGATCGAACATGTGGTGCTGTCGCTTGTACTGCTCGTACGCACAGTGCAGGGCCGGCAGGTATGTGTGTTCCCTCCCGGGGCCCCCTTTGGGCAAGACGTCCTCTGGGTACAGGGCATCGCCATCCGGGCAATTGAGGACCCAGTGGGAGCCCTTGAGCGGACTCATGATGTGGGTAAGGGCCACCTCAGGGCTGTAGTCGCCTCGGAGGCTGAGGGGGACCTCCTCAAGCATTTTGGCCCAGGCACGGGGGCAGACCGGTGTCGGCACAAACTCTCGGCGCTCTCCTGGTGCCAAAAAAAAAATTTACCCTGAAACTGAGTGCCAGCGAGGTAATGCTCCAGAGTAGGCGACTGACACCCGTTGCCGGAGTTGTGCACGAAGAATGGAGTCTTGAGGCTGCGGTCAACCATTACCAGCAGCTCCGAAACGTGACAAAGAGAGGGAATGGGGCTTCAACGAAGCTTGGAAGTGGTTCTCCAGTAGCAGGGGCATAGGCAACCGTCTTCACAAGAGCGGCAAAATAGGCAGCGGCTTGACTGCATACCACTGGCGACATGGTGAGGAACATCAGATTCGGCACATTGACCCCTTCTGCTTGGACAAGCTGCTGATACCCATGCCATGTGGCATGGATGCAGCAGGCAGTCTTGCCAGTGCCCGAGGGGCCTTGCAGAAACACATTCTCGAGCAGCGAGCTGCCAATGGCTGCCTGCTGGGTGTCGCTCATCCGCAGCTCTGCCCACTCGGTGGACTGGGGATCGGAGGGAGCCTGGACAATGAGGGCAGCAGCGGCGGCGGCAGGAGCCCAAAACAGGCCTTGGGGGTCTTTGTGCAGTGCGAACACATGGGGCAGCCGGACCAGACGGCCGTCGCTGGCCGTGTGACGCGTCCCGGAGCGGTCGGGCCAACTCCCGTATCAACGGCCAGTGCGGTACGTGGCGGCCTGTTGCGTGCGCTCCACTTCAGCGACCAACTCATCTTCCATACACAGGCTGTGGGTCCGCACTACTTCGTGGAGTGTGCCATTGGGCCCCAAGGGCCCCACTTCATTCCGCGGTGTCTTACAATGATGGACAGCGGTCCCCTGTCGAGCAATTGTTCGGGTACACCTGGACATAGTCCCTCTTCCGCAATGTTTATGTGTGCAAAGAGGAGGATGGTGACCATGCTTTTGAGGAGCGTCTGAATGTTTGGCTTCAAATTGTGGCATTTGTCCTTCGCGGGAAATGGAAGTTTGCGCCATATGGACCCTGGGATGGACTGCATTCCGCGACATTTTGCCCGCGTTGTGCCCCCACCCCCACCCCATCGCACCGGAGGCACTTTTCCTGAGGTTGGACTGCATCGCACTGGGCACAAGCGCTGGATGCAGGGCGATCAGGCGAGTCACACCGCGTTTCAGCGGCACTCGTTGCCACCCCCCCTTCCATTGGGGTCCAAAGCAGGGCTATTGCTGAAGGACCCCGGGCGGGGGGGGGGGGGGGGCGGTCAAGGCATCTTCCGGACGGCTGTACCAGCGGTTGGCGGGCGGCCAATTCGCGGTTCTCCGGTCGCCAGGCCTACCGGACTGTTGACAACCCCCGTACCCTGCAGAGGCACACATGGGAGGGGGATTCCACTGTGCCCTGGGGGGGGGGGGGGGAGTGTTTGGGGCCCTGGCCAGCCCCAGCCGACCCACCCGGCCCCCCCTCTCCCATCAGAAAAATGTTCCTCTGGCAAATTGAAGGGGCCGGAAATTTGAGGCCGATTTTAGGTACACAAACTTTTTGTTGGCCTCTGACCCCCCCCCCCCACCCCCCCACCCCCCTCTCCTTCATCAAAAGGCTGGTCCAGAGGCACACATCAATGCAGCGGGGCTGCAGCGCCCCTGCCCGCACGACGGGTGTCCCGCGAATGAGGCGGGCTCATGAGCACCTCCGCTGCGCTTGGGCCGCAGCTTCATGCCCCTGTTCTGCGACGCGGGGATGGTCACATGTGCGTGCGTGCGGTGGTGTTGGAGGCGCTGTGGGCGCAACAGGCAACAGGGTACGCCCCCCCCCCCCCGCGCGATGCATTAGAGGGAAGGGACCTCAGAGGCAGCCCCACAGGCGGTTAGACAGGCGGTTGGAGGAGGTTGCCAAAGCGGCCGGGGGGGGCTACTGTCGGTTACAAATGAGATTGAAGCCGGCACTTGCTGTTAGGAGGGCAGTGGCTGGGCGTAGGCTGGGCGCGGCACCCGCGACCCTCCGGAGGCCCCCCCGCTTTGCGGACGGCCTAACACGTGCTCTGCACTGGGGAAACGCGCACTCGGGGCACATGTTTTGAGTGGCTCTCCGCGCCTTTGGACGCCCTCATGTACAGTGCCGTGTGGTCACCGACACGCCGCCATCGGTTCCCGTTCGGATGGCGGTCCCGATCGACGCACGACAGACGGGCCACATCCGGAAGACCCAACGACGCAGACATGGGGCGCGGACATACGAGCACATGGGTCACCCCCGGCACCAGCGCATAGCGGAACGCGGCCTTTGGCAGGGCGACCAACACGAGATACGTCGCCTTCTTGATGGCCCTGCCCAAGGGCGTCAGGATGTGCTCGTACGAGAAGTGCGCCGCCAAAAGGCACGGGCGAATGACGTACCGCAGCGTCAGGGTCGGCAGCGTCTCGAAGGCGAACTGCGGCGCAGGGGACGGGCGTCGAGGGGAAGGGGCTGCACCGCCCGTTCGCTGTGCGACCGCATCGCTCACGTGCCGTGCGGCGCCCACTGCGGCGGCGGTCATTGGGGGGACGTCACGACTCCTCCCACAACTCAACCCCCGTCCCGATGCAGCGGGTTGCCTTCTTCGCGTGCCTTTACGACGGGGCTTTGGGTTTCACTTGGGGTGCGAGGCTGCGCTGCTGCTCTTCTCCGCGTGTGGCCCTCGCGTTGCCGCTCCGCGGGCCTTCACTCCGGCAGCCGCAGCCACACGCCATCGACACGCCACCGCGGCGGGTGGCCCTTAGCGCCCCCCCCCCCCCCCCGTGGCCTCGGGCCATTCTCTACTCTCGCGATCTTCGCGCATGGACATGCTCCCGTTCCGAATCCAAAGCGTTTGCCCAAAAACCGATGACGGCGTCCCAGGCCACGGCACGTCCTGGAGCGAGGCGCCCTGCGGGAGTAGCCCGACCGATGCAGAAGCATTCCTGGCCCCCTCGATGGCATTGCAGTCCGCCAGCCCCACTTTCACAAGCTTTCAAATGCACAGCCCAACACAGCCCCCGCGAAGATCACATGAGAATACGAGACTCCGACTCGCATAACAGTGGGCCAACAAAACCCCCCCACAATCAACGCTTCACTTCTGTTGAAATGATCAAAAACACAGCGACAACAGCGGGTTCAGTACTCTGAGACAAAAGAACAAGCACTCACGGACGCTCTTGCACAGAGGACAGGATCAACGCCAGAGTGACATCTGTTGTGCGATTGATTTGCTTTGACCTCAAAAAAAAACAAGCATTGCATTGGGGTAAACCACGAAGTAGAACAATGTTCCAGATTAATATTGCGCGGGCGGCCGCGGCCAGGCTTCGCTCCTATCAACTCGATCAGGTGATTCCTCAAACGTCCACAACAAATTGTACGTAACTTTTAAAATAACACACGAAGCCAAACAGAAATTGAAGCGTGCTGAAACGGCTGTTGGGGTGTGCAGTTCAGGGGATGGCACAGAAAAAATGGGTTGGTGGCCTGTGGTGCAGCGTCCACCTCCCCGTGACTTGGTGTCACCGCTCTCAATGGGTGATTGAGAACAGACCCCTGTCGCTCCCCGCATTGCGAGTGACGCCACCGAAAGCTCCGTCGTAGATTCCGCCGCAGCGGCTGCCTTCCTCGCCAGGTGACGCCACCCATGCACCCATTGCGTGGCGTAGGGGACTGCTTAAAAGTGCAGTTGACACCGTATCGTTTGGACGAACAGGGGTTCGAACCCTGGACTTCCCGCATGCGAAGCGGGCGCTCTACCACTGAGCTACACGCCCGTCTGGTGGCACTCCGGTCAGACGGCAATACATATTATTTGGCCGGGGTTCGAAACCTCTAGTGCGCGCTTCGCGAGTGCGCCACCGTTGAAGCATACAACATTGTAAAAAGACCTCTCCGCTTTGCACAAGCACAAACAACCGTCACATAGAGATCCCGTGCTTTAACAGAGCTGTGCTCACCCGACCCAAACGCACCGTGGAGCAAGTGAGGGCAAGTGGGGTGGGGCAGCCCACAATGCGCCACCCACGCACACGTGCGCTGCTGGTGCTCACAGGCCATAGTAGCCCATGGCGGCCAATCTTGGTTGTCTCGCTAGGATCGAAGTTCGGACAAAGAGCAGTTATGGGGCTGGACATGGACATGGACCTACCTTTGAGCCTCGGTAAACATGCACTTCAAAGACAACCACACCAAGGACACACACCTACAAATGGCAGATTTTTGGTGAAAGGTGTTGTGACGTAGGCTTTCGTTCCCCTTGCGAGAGGCACAAGGCCGAAGCGGTATATGCCTGGAGGAAATGCGTGAAGGAAACACACGATACCGAGCCAAACAGGAGAACCCCTGCTCGCCCTGTGTGTGAGTGGTAGGCCTTGGGTAGGAGCAGCCACAAAAGATCAAGGACGGATCATCAGCGACGATGCCACGGGTGACTTCATGGTGACAAACAACGAGTTCTGTGGAATCCGGAGGAGGTCTCAGGTTATCCTTCGAGGGCGTCAGACATAGAAGATTAAAAGAGAAGCGCTAACGGCCCGCAGGTTCTCGTAGCACTGTCATTCCCTTGTGTGGCGGGTGTTGCAAGTGCCATAATGGCGGAAGGATTCAGCAATGCTTTGTTTTCCTCAGACTTCCAAGGGACCTTGAACGGGGCACGAATCGGTTGGGCAGCGAGACAGAGCACAGAAAATTGGGTCTACAGTGATATGCACTCAACCGGCGGAGCCCCCCCGGGGCTGGTGCGCTGTTGTTGACTTCCCCCACCCTTACGCATGTGGGCCCAATCCAGTCGCTCATGCCGCAGTGTTCTGGCACTGGGCCCGGGGATGGGGTGGCCTCGGGGGTGAAGCAGCATCCCATTCTCGACCCCCCTTCGCCCTGTCACCCGAGCAGGCGCTCACTTCACGGCAGCTGGAGTACGATGCTGTTGTTCGGCATGGCCCTGGGCCACATCGCCCCCCCTCGCAGCCCGGGCCCTGGCGCCGATACGGGGGCCGGGCCACATCCGTCGGTGAGCCCGGGTGGGCCCGCACCGCGCGGGCTCTCCGCGCGAGGGCTCGCCGGGGCCAAGCGCACGCCGGTGCTGGGGGGCTGGGGGCCAAGGGCCTTCAGCTACACTGGACACCGCGGGCTGGGCTCACTGCAGAGCAGACCTGGCACAAAAGTTTGACGGACCGTGCGAAGGGGACCAGAATGTAGCGGTACGTGCACCGGCCTGAACACAGTGAAGGGGCGCAGGGAGGCCACCACGTCTACGGACGAGCCATGCAACGCAGTCCAACGCGAGTGGAGCGGGGCACGACCGATGCAGAAGCATTCCTTGCCCCATGTGGGGCCCTGGATGGCATTGCTGTGGGGCCCTGGATGGCATTGCAGTCCGCGAGCCCCACTTTCACAAGCTTTCAAATGCACAGCCCAACACAGCCCCCGCGAAGATCACATGAGAATACGAGACTCCGACTCGCATAACAGTGGGCCAACAAAACCCCCCCACAATCAACGCTCCACTTCTGTTGAAATGATCAAAAACACAGCGACAACAGCGGGTTCAGTACTCTGAGACAAAAGAACAAGCACTCACGGACGCTCTTGCACAGAGGACAGGATCAACGCCAGAGTGACATCTGTTGTGCGATTGATTTGCTTTGACCTCAAAAAAAAACAAGCATTGCATTGGGGTAAACCACGAAGTAGAACAATGTTCCAGATTAATATTGCGCGGGCGGCCGCGGCCAGGCTTCGCTCCTATCAACTCGATCAGGTGATTCCTCAAACGTCCACAACAAATTGTACGTAACTTTTAAAATAACACACGAAGCCAAACAGAAATTGAAGCGTGCTGAAACGGCTGTTGGGGTGTGCAGTTCAGGGGATGGCACAGAAAAAATGGGTTGGTGGCCTGTGGTGCAGCGTCCACCTCCCCGTGACTTGGTGTCACCGCTCTCAATGGGTGATTGAGAACAGACCCCTGTCGCTCCCCGCATTGCGAGTGACGCCACCGAAAGCTCCGTCGTAGATTCCGCCGCAGCGGCTGCCTTCCTCGCCAGGTGACGCCACCCATGCACCCATTGCGTGGCGTAGGGAACTGCTTAAAAGTGCAGTTGACACCGTATCGTTTGGACGAACAGGGGTTCGAACCCTGGACTTCCCGCATGCGAAGCGGGCGCTCTACCACTGAGCTACACGCCCGTCTGGTGGCACTCCGGTCAGACGGCAATACATATTATTTGGCCGGGGTTCGAAACCTCTAGTGCGCGCTTCGCGAGTGCGCCACCGTTGAAGCATACAACATTGTAAAAAGACCTCTCCGCTTTGCACAAGCACAAACAACCGTCACATAGAGATCCCGTGCTTTAACAGAGCTGTGCTCACCCGACCCAAACGCACCGTGGAGCAAGTGAGGGCAAGTGGGGTGGGGCAGCCCACAATGCGCCACCCACGCACACGTGCGCTGCTGGTGCTCACAGGCCATAGTAGCCCATGGCGGCCAATCTTGGTTGTCTCGCTAGGATCGAAGTTCGGACAAAGAGCAGTTATGGGGCTGGACATGGACATGGACCTACCTTTGAGCCTCGGTAAACATGCACTTCAAAGACAACCACACCAAGGACACACACCTACAAATGGCAGATTTTTGGTGAAAGGTGTTGTGACGTAGGCTTTCGTTCCCCTTGCGAGAGGCACAAGGCCGAAGCGGTATATGCCTGGAGGAAATGCGTGAAGGAAACACACGATACCGAGCCAAACAGGAGAACCCCTGCTCGCCCTGTGTGTGAGTGGTAGGCCTTGGGTAGGAGCAGCCACAAAAGATCAAGGACGGATCATCAGCGACGATGCCACGGGTGACTTCATGGTGACAAACAACGAGTTCTGTGGAATCCGGAGGAGGTCTCAGGTTATCCTTCGAGGGCGTCAGACATAGAAGATTAAAAGAGAAGCGCTAACGGCCCGCAGGTTCTCGTAGCACTGTCATTCCCTTGTGTGGCGGGTGTTGCAAGTGCCATAATGGCGGAAGGATTCAGCAATGCTTTGTTTTCCTCAGACTTCCAAGGGACCTTGAACGGGGCACGAATCGGTTGGGCAGCGAGACAGAGCACAGAAAATTGGGTCTACAGTGATATGCACTCAACCGGCGGAGCCCCCCCGGGGCTGGTGCGCTGTTGTTGACTTCCCCCACCCTTACGCATGTGGGCCCAATCCAGTCGCTCATGCCGCAGTGTTCTGGCACTGGGCCCGGGGATGGGGTGGCCTCGGGGGTGAAGCAGCATCCCATTCTCGACCCCCCTTCGCCCTGTCACCCGAGCAGGCGCTCACTTCACGGCAGCTGGAGTACGATGCTGTTGTTCGGCATGGCCCTGGGCCACATCGCCCCCCCTCGCAGCCCGGGCCCTGGCGCCGATACGGGGGCCGGGCCACATCCGTCGGTGAGCCCGGGTGGGCCCGCACCGCGCGGGCTCTCCGCGCGAGGGCTCGCCGGGGCCAAGCGCACGCCGGTGCTGGGGGGCTGGGGGCCAAGGGCCTTCAGCTACACTGGACACCGCGGGCTGGGCTCACTGCAGAGCAGACCTGGCACAAAAGTTTGACGGACCGTGCGAAGGGGACCAGAATGTAGCGGTACGTGCACCGGCCTGAACACAGTGAAGGGGCGCAGGGAGGCCACCACGTCTACGGACGAGCCATGCAACGCAGTCCAACGCGAGTGGAGCGGGGCACGACCGATGCAGAAGCATTCCTTGCCCCATGTGGGGCCCTGGATGGCATTGCTGTGGGGCCCTGGATGGCATTGCAGTCCGCGAGCCCCACTTTCACAAGCTTTCAAATGCACAGCCCAACACAGCCCCCGCGAAGATCACATGAGAATACGAGACTCCGACTCGCATAACAGTGGGCCAACAAAACCCCCCCACAATCAACGCTCCACTTCTGTTGAAATGATCAAAAACACAGCGACAACAGCGGGTTCAGTACTCTGAGACAAAAGAACAAGCACTCACGGACGCTCTTGCACAGAGGACAGGATCAACGCCAGAGTGACATCTGTTGTGCGATTGATTTGCTTTGACCTCAAAAAAAAACAAGCATTGCATTGGGGTAAACCACGAAGTAGAACAATGTTCCAGATTAATATTGCGCGGGCGGCCGCGGCCAGGCTTCGCTCCTATCAACTCGATCAGGTGATTCCTCAAACGTCCACAACAAATTGTACGTAACTTTTAAAATAACACACGAAGCCAAACAGAAATTGAAGCGTGCTGAAACGGCTGTTGGGGTGTGCAGTTCAGGGGATGGCACAGAAAAAATGGGTTGGTGGCCTGTGGTGCAGCGTCCACCTCCCCGTGACTTGGTGTCACCGCTCTCAATGGGTGA
The DNA here is from genome assembly GCA_964036045.1 of Eutreptiella sp. 'Long Island Sound 2002'. Classification (NCBI taxonomy): domain Eukaryota; phylum Euglenozoa; class Euglenophyceae; order Eutreptiales; family Eutreptiaceae; genus Eutreptiella; species Eutreptiella sp. 'Long Island Sound 2002'. Next base: position 33,826,780 of record OZ038386.1, read on the forward strand.
TTGAGAACAGACCCCTGTCGCTCCCCGCATTGCGAGTGACGCCACCGAAAGCTCCGTCGTAGATTCCGCCGCAGCGGCTGCCTTCCTCGCCAGGTGACGCCACCCATGCACCCATTGCGTGGCGTAGGGAACTGCTTAAAAGTGCAGTTGACACCGTATCGTTTGGACGAACAGGGGTTCGAACCCTGGACTTCCCGCATGCGAAGCGGGCGCTCTACCACTGAGCTACACGCCCGTCTGGTGGCACTCCGGTCAGACGGCAATACATATTATTTGGCCGGGGTTCGAAACCTCTAGTGCGCGCTTCGCGAGTGCGCCACCGTTGAAGCATACAACATTGTAAAAAGACCTCTCCGCTTTGCACAAGCACAAACAACCGTCACATAGAGATCCCGTGCTTTAACAGAGCTGTGCTCACCCGACCCAAACGCACCGTGGAGCAAGTGAGGGCAAGTGGGGTGGGGCAGCCCACAATGCGCCACCCACGCACACGTGCGCTGCTGGTGCTCACAGGCCATAGTAGCCCATGGCGGCCAATCTTGGTTGTCTCGCTAGGATCGAAGTTCGGACAAAGAGCAGTTATGGGGCTGGACATGGACATGGACCTACCTTTGAGCCTCGGTAAACATGCACTTCAAAGACAACCACACCAAGGACACACACCTACAAATGGCAGATTTTTGGTGAAAGGTGTTGTGACGTAGGCTTTCGTTCCCCTTGCGAGAGGCACAAGGCCGAAGCGGTATATGCCTGGAGGAAATGCGTGAAGGAAACACACGATACCGAGCCAAACAGGAGAACCCCTGCTCGCCCTGTGTGTGAGTGGTAGGCCTTGGGTAGGAGCAGCCACAAAAGATCAAGGACGGATCATCAGCGACGATGCCACGGGTGACTTCATGGTGACAAACAACGAGTTCTGTGGAATCCGGAGGAGGTCTCAGGTTATCCTTCGAGGGCGTCAGACATAGAAGATTAAAAGAGAAGCGCTAACGGCCCGCAGGTTCTCGTAGCACTGTCATTCCCTTGTGTGGCGGGTGTTGCAAGTGCCATAATGGCGGAAGGATTCAGCAATGCTTTGTTTTCCTCAGACTTCCAAGGGACCTTGAACGGGGCACGAATCGGTTGGGCAGCGAGACAGAGCACAGAAAATTGGGTCTACAGTGATATGCACTCAACCGGCGGAGCCCCCCCGGGGCTGGTGCGCTGTTGTTGACTTCCCCCACCCTTACGCATGTGGGCCCAATCCAGTCGCTCATGCCGCAGTGTTCTGGCACTGGGCCCGGGGATGGGGTGGCCTCGGGGGTGAAGCAGCATCCCATTCTCGACCCCCCTTCGCCCTGTCACCCGAGCAGGCGCTCACTTCACGGCAGCTGGAGTACGATGCTGTTGTTCGGCATGGCCCTGGGCCACATCGCCCCCCCTCGCAGCCCGGGCCCTGGCGCCGATACGGGGGCCGGGCCACATCCGTCGGTGAGCCCGGGTGGGCCCGCACCGCGCGGGCTCTCCGCGCGAGGGCTCGCCGGGGCCAAGCGCACGCCGGTGCTGGGGGGCTGGGGGCCAAGGGCCTTCAGCTACACTGGACACCGCGGGCTGGGCTCACTGCAGAGCAGACCTGGCACAAAAGTTTGACGGACCGTGCGAAGGGGACCAGAATGTAGCGGTACGTGCACCGGCCTGAACACAGTGAAGGGGCGCAGGGAGGCCACCACGTCTACGGACGAGCCATGCAACGCAGTCCAACGCGAGTGGAGCGGGGCACGACCGATGCAGAAGCATTCCTTGCCCCATGTGGGGCCCTGGATGGCATTGCTGTGGGGCCCTGGATGGCATTGCAGTCCGCGAGCCCCACTTTCACAAGCTTTCAAATGCACAGCCCAACACAGCCCCCGCGAAGATCACATGAGAATACGAGACTCCGACTCGCATAACAGTGGGCCAACAAAACCCCCCCACAATCAACGCTCCACTTCTGTTGAAATGATCAAAAACACAGCGACAACAGCGGGTTCAGTACTCTGAGACAAAAGAACAAGCACTCACGGACGCTCTTGCACAGAGGACAGGATCAACGCCAGAGTGACATCTGTTGTGCGATTGATTTGCTTTGACCTCAAAAAAAAACAAGCATTGCATTGGGGTAAACCACGAAGTAGAACAATGTTCCAGATTAATATTGCGCGGGCGGCCGCGGCCAGGCTTCGCTCCTATCAACTCGATCAGGTGATTCCTCAAACGTCCACAACAAATTGTACGTAACTTTTAAAATAACACACGAAGCCAAACAGAAATTGAAGCGTGCTGAAACGGCTGTTGGGGTGTGCAGTTCAGGGGATGGCACAGAAAAAATGGGTTGGTGGCCTGTGGTGCAGCGTCCACCTCCCCGTGACTTGGTGTCACCGCTCTCAATGGGTGATTGAGAACAGACCCCTGTCGCTCCCCGCATTGCGAGTGACGCCACCGAAAGCTCCGTCGTAGATTCCGCCGCAGCGGCTGCCTTCCTCGCCAGGTGACGCCACCCATGCACCCATTGCGTGGCGTAGGGAACTGCTTAAAAGTGCAGTTGACACCGTATCGTTTGGACGAACAGGGGTTCGAACCCTGGACTTCCCGCATGCGAAGCGGGCGCTCTACCACTGAGCTACACGCCCGTCTGGTGGCACTCCGGTCAGACGGCAATACATATTATTTGGCCGGGGTTCGAAACCTCTAGTGCGCGCTTCGCGAGTGCGCCACCGTTGAAGCATACAACATTGTAAAAAGACCTCTCCGCTTTGCACAAGCACAAACAACCGTCACATAGAGATCCCGTGCTTTAACAGAGCTGTGCTCACCCGACCCAAACGCACCGTGGAGCAAGTGAGGGCAAGTGGGGTGGGGCAGCCCACAATGCGCCACCCACGCACACGTGCGCTGCTGGTGCTCACAGGCCATAGTAGCCCATGGCGGCCAATCTTGGTTGTCTCGCTAGGATCGAAGTTCGGACAAAGAGCAGTTATGGGGCTGGACATGGACATGGACCTACCTTTGAGCCTCGGTAAACATGCACTTCAAAGACAACCACACCAAGGACACACACCTACAAATGGCAGATTTTTGGTGAAAGGTGTTGTGACGTAGGCTTTCGTTCCCCTTGCGAGAGGCACAAGGCCGAAGCGGTATATGCCTGGAGGAAATGCGTGAAGGAAACACACGATACCGAGCCAAACAGGAGAACCCCTGCTCGCCCTGTGTGTGAGTGGTAGGCCTTGGGTAGGAGCAGCCACAAAAGATCAAGGACGGATCATCAGCGACGATGCCACGGGTGACTTCATGGTGACAAACAACGAGTTCTGTGGAATCCGGAGGAGGTCTCAGGTTATCCTTCGAGGGCGTCAGACATAGAAGATTAAAAGAGAAGCGCTAACGGCCCGCAGGTTCTCGTAGCACTGTCATTCCCTTGTGTGGCGGGTGTTGCAAGTGCCATAATGGCGGAAGGATTCAGCAATGCTTTGTTTTCCTCAGACTTCCAAGGGACCTTGAACGGGGCACGAATCGGTTGGGCAGCGAGACAGAGCACAGAAAATTGGGTCTACAGTGATATGCACTCAACCGGCGGAGCCCCCCCGGGGCTGGTGCGCTGTTGTTGACTTCCCCCACCCTTACGCATGTGGGCCCAATCCAGTCGCTCATGCCGCAGTGTTCTGGCACTGGGCCCGGGGATGGGGTGGCCTCGGGGGTGAAGCAGCATCCCATTCTCGACCCCCCTTCGCCCTGTCACCCGAGCAGGCGCTCACTTCACGGCAGCTGGAGTACGATGCTGTTGTTCGGCATGGCCCTGGGCCACATCGCCCCCCCTCGCAGCCCGGGCCCTGGCGCCGATACGGGGGCCGGGCCACATCCGTCGGTGAGCCCGGGTGGGCCCGCACCGCGCGGGCTCTCCGCGCGAGGGCTCGCCGGGGCCAAGCGCACGCCGGTGCTGGGGGGCTGGGGGCCAAGGGCCTTCAGCTACACTGGACACCGCGGGCTGGGCTCACTGCAGAGCAGACCTGGCACAAAAGTTTGACGGACCGTGCGAAGGGGACCAGAATGTAGCGGTACGTGCACCGGCCTGAACACAGTGAAGGGGCGCAGGGAGGCCACCACGTCTACGGACGAGCCATGCAACGCAGTCCAACGCGAGTGGAGCGGGGCACGACCGATGCAGAAGCATTCCTTGCCCCATGTGGGGCCCTGGATGGCATTGCTGTGGGGCCCTGGATGGCATTGCAGTCCGCGAGCCCCACTTTCACAAGCTTTCAAATGCACAGCCCAACACAGCCCCCGCGAAGATCACATGAGAATACGAGACTCCGACTCGCATAACAGTGGGCCAACAAAACCCCCCCACAATCAACGCTTCACTTCTGTTGAAATGATCAAAAACACAGCGACAACAGCGGGTTCAGTACTCTGAGACAAAAGAACAAGCACTCACGGACGCTCTTGCACAGAGGACAGGATCAACGCCAGAGTGACATCTGTTGTGCGATTGATTTGCTTTGACCTCAAAAAAAAACAAGCATTGCATTGGGGTAAACCACGAAGTAGAGCAATGTTCCAGATTAATATTGCGCGGGCGGCCGCGGCCAGGCTTCGCTCCTATCAACTCGATCAGGTGATTCCTCAAACGTCCACAACAAATTGTACGTAACTTTTAAAATAACACACGAAGCCAAACAGAAATTGAAGCGTGCTGAAACGGCTGTTGGGGTGTGCAGTTCAGGGGATGGCACAGAAAAAATGGGTTGGTGGCCTGTGGTGCAGCGTCCACCTCCCCGTGACTTGGTGTCACCGCTCTCAATGGGTGATTGAGAACAGACCCCTGTCGCTCCCCGCATTGCGAGTGACGCCACCGAAAGCTCCGTCGTAGATTCCGCCGCAGCGGCTGCCTTCCTCGCCAGGTGACGCCACCCATGCACCCATTGCGTGGCGTAGGGAACTGCTTAAAAGTGCAGTTGACACCGTATCGTTTGGACGAACAGGGGTTCGAACCCTGGACTTCCCGCATGCGAAGCGGGCGCTCTACCACTGAGCTACACGCCCGTCTGGTGGCACTCCGGTCAGACGGCAATACATATTATTTGGCCGGGGTTCGAAACCTCTAGTGCGCGCTTCGCGAGTGCGCCACCGTTGAAGCATACAACATTGTAAAAAGACCTCTCCGCTTTGCACAAGCACAAACAACCGTCACATAGAGATCCCGTGATTTAACAGAGGTGTGATCACCCGACCCAAACGCACCGTGGAGCAAGTGAGGGCAAGTGGGGTGGGGCAGCCCACAATGCGCCACCCACGCACACGTGCGCTGCTGGTGCTCACAGGCCATAGTAGCCCATGGCGGCCAATCTTGGTTGTCTCGCTAGGATCGAAGTTCGGACAAAGAGCAGTTATGGGGCTGGACATGGACATGGACCTACCTTTGAGCCTCGGTAAACATGCACTTCAAAGACAACCACACCAAGGACACACACCTACAAATGGCAGATTTTTGGTGAAAGGTGTTGTGACGTAGGCTTTCGTTCCCCTTGCGAGAGGCACAAGGCCGAAGCGGTATATGCCTGGAGGAAATGCGTGAAGGAAACACACGATACCGAGCCAAACAGGAGAACCCCTGCTCGCCCTGTGTGTGAGTGGTAGGCCTTGGGTAGGAGCAGCCACAAAAGATCAAGGACGGATCATGAGCGACGATGCCACGGGTGACTTCATGGTGACAAACAACGAGTTCTGTGGAATCCGGAGGAGGTCTCGGGTTATCCTTCGAAGGCGTCAGACATAGAAGATTAAAAGAGAAGCGCTAACGGCCCGCAGGTTCTCGTAGCACTGTCATTCCCTTGTGTGGCGGGTGTTGCAAGTGCCATAATGGCGGAAGGATTCAGCAATGCTTTGTTTTCCTCAGACTTCCAAGGGACCTTGAACGGGGCACGAATCGGTTGGGCAGCGAGACAGAGCACAGAAAATTGGGTCTACAGTGATATGCACTTGGCTACGCTACTCTTCCTTATGACTTCATCGACCAAAACCACGGGAGTCGTGCTGCCAACGTTTGCGGGGTGTTTTGAGGGTCCTTTTGAGGACAAATATGGTCTTCGGGCGAAACCTTCATTGAAAACATGCACCACGACGTTGCTTTCAGAGGGGAAGTCAGTGGGCGTCCGGTACCGTCAGGAAACTGAAGGGGCCATATACAAAAGCGTTGGACAGTTGACAATAGGCGACAGCTGGCAACCCAGCTAGAAAGGTTGACGCTTGCCTAGACAAGACATGCCCCATGGGATGATCCATGAGACCACAGACGTTGATGACCAGGCTTGCCCTTCGCTCTTCGCTCTTCGGCCGCAATGTCCGGTCCCCAAGCGGGCACCAACCAAGAAGAGGAGGAGGGAGATTCTTGTGAGGAATTTCAAAACCCAACATGGGAACGGGAACATACCATTGCGCAAGCACACAAGACCTGCAGCACTCGCTCTATGTTGTTACCTCACATGGCTTCAACATGTCTTGCAAAGCCTAGGAATTCAGCATCGTAAATGCCTCTTGTTTTGGATGGTTTGGTAGGGACGTCTACACCGCTCGGAGGGAGGCTTTTGCATGGTTGACATCAAGTCTGTCTGACCAATGAGTTTTCCGACTTTTACGTCACACTACGTCGCGGTACGTTGCGGTACGTCGCAGGGTTTCAACTAGCCGTGGATGAGGGTTGTGGGGGTTCGGGGTGTCAATGCAATGGTTGGCACGGCAAACCGCATAGCATGACGAGGCGAAGGCTCATCAATCGAACGCACTCCTGGGGGTTGACAAAGATACCCCGCTCCACAACCCAAGGTTGCATGGTGCACAAACATGGAAACATGCAAACCAAGAAAAGATCAACCATTTCATCTTCAAAAAACATTGATCAAACTGCACCCAGTGACGTAGTGCGAAATGCACCTAAGAAGCAAAGAAGTAATCCACCAATTCATCTCCAAAAAAAATTGTTCAAAATGACGTAGTGTGACATGCAACTACAAGCAAAAAAATGAACGACCAATTCATCTTGAAAAACAATTGTTCAAAGCGCACCTAGTGACTAGTGACCGAGTGTGACAAGCATCGAAGGAGTACAAAAATGATCCAAAAAAATTTGGCGCTACAATTCATCCTCAAAAAAAAATGAACAAGGTGTTCAAAAGTTTTAGCAAGGCACATGTACATATTGTTGCAAGTGCAGACCATACAATTGGAGGATTGAAGCAAAATGGTCCAATCATGATCTATGGTTCACATTTGGATCAACACCCTCGAGCCAAACCCCCCCCCTCCACTTCCGAACAGTCGGATCAAAACTAGTCCGGATCACCTACCCGCAGGCTGATAACCCTCGGTCGTGGCAAATCGGCATCGAAATGCCATAAACAACCACAGCAAGTAATGGTTTTCGGGTGGCCGGGCTTTCATGCAATGTGTTTGATACCTTGTATTGCTCATTATGGTTACTTGGTTGCAGTACCATGTGGTAAATTCCGGTGGAATGTAGGAGTGCGACTATGCTCCACAAAATGGCACCCATTGCGTCGGTTGCATTACTTTTTGAGTTTTTGTACACCACAAAGGCAACTCAACGGATGGCGAGCACCGTGTCGGTTGCTCTCAATGCTGAGCACTAATTGATGAACAATCCACAATACTACCAATTCTATTTTGATGACCTCTTCAGCGGGCAAAGAGAAAGCAACAATGGCTCACGCCCATAACAACACACTGCAAAGTGACGCGTGTCGCTTTCGGACATCAAACGTAATTGGAAGTAAGCATGACACTTCATGTGAACACCATGCACATGTGTATGTAAAGGGAAAAGAACTCAAGGGCTCTACTCTTCACGCGATCTACAAAACCTGACCAATTGGAATAGGTTCCTACACCACAGGTGATCCCTTATTCAGGGAGAGACCAGGGTTGCAGGACAGGCTTGTAAATGGACGTGAAGGCAAACTCATATTTGTTGTGGCGTCTCATATTGATCATATTGCATACGACGAGCAAACCCAAAGCCGGACACGTCAATAGGCATTGCGAGCCTTCATCTAAGCACACGTGCATCATCCCCAAACGGAGGAAAGGGGACGATGGAAGGGCGAGTGCCAATGGTGCAACCTGTGCAAATGTGCAAACGGGGGGCCATTGCTGTTTTGAGCCTTCCATGACACCCTTGGGGTCACATGCCTTGCCTGCGTCATATATAAGTCATGACATGTACTCTCGCACTCACAGCCTCTTGACTGCAATCGCTTGCCTAACGTTGTCCATTGACAGGTTTGCATCGCATGAAGGAAATACAAGAATCATCGAAGAGGCAGGAGAGACATGTGTGGGCGAGGCATCCCCTTCAAGGAGAACAGGCAACAGGGTGAAGCACCGAAGGGGCGGTGTGAGCGCGCGAGCATGAGCGCGCGAAATCGACAAGAAACAGGGGAAGGAAGGCAGGGAAGGGTGTAATGGAGACAGTTGATCCCGGGACTGTTGTCAGTTGAAATTATCCAAAGATTTTCAAGTTCTCAAGTAGTCAAGAATTTCTTGTGGTACATTCATTGCATACTTCACGTATACTTCACTCCAGTGGCAATCATGCCCTGTCACACTGGTCTTTTCGACGCAAGCAGTTTGCACTTTGAAAATTTATCAACGCTGAATATCAACATTTCCTGTCGACGTTGCCTTCAGTGACGCCAAGCGGCAAAAGCAATAAAGTACACAGATGGTGACCGCATTGTTCCACTTTTCCTGAACATGAATTTGGGGTAAACTATCATCCGCAGTCTTTTCTGGGTAATGGCTTCTGAACGTTTCTTAGCATTGAGAAAGCTGGTAATCCCAAATTCGTCGAGAAATCAATTTCTGGTGCACGTGCTCTCTCCCGAAAGTTTCTCCCGAAAGGGGGGAAATTCCACAAGTTGCTATCGTTGGAGGAGTTGTGGAATGCAACACATTAGTGACGGATGGCCGCACTAAGTTCGTTTTTCTTTCCCCGTTACCTTTCTAGGTTTACGTGGAAATTTTTGCACACATATGCGTATGGGTAGGAAAGAATGTATCTATCTCGACTTCTAGGTTTGAGACCCCCCGGTATAACCCAAGCTCTACACACTTTATTTCCTTGCCGTGCTAGCATGTCGCTCGCTTTGCGCTCTCTTTTGTATAGTAACGATATAGGCAACTTCAATGTTCATTCGAAACTAACTGAGGAACGTTAAAGCCCACGGTGCGCACGCGCACGCCTTTCCACCATACGGTATGCATTCTTCGGTCCAAGGAGGGTTGTGCTCTCCTGCTTAACTCATGTCCCAACCTTCTCTACTCCAGTTCGCCTCACGTCCGGCTGCACTCACTGATGTTCACTCATCTCCGACGCATGTCCCACTCATTTCGACTCAAGCCCCTATTATCTCAAGTCTATCTATCCCAAGTCCCTATCTAACTCCAGGTCTCATGACCTCATATCCCAATCAAGTCGTTACGTGAGAGTCGGCTGAACAAATGTCAATGTCGAGTTATGACCTTCCCTTGTTTCTTGTCGATTTCGCGCGCTCATGCTCGCGCGCTCACACCGCCCCTTCGGTGCTCGCAAGTGTTATCCGGAGAAACGCGTTTTCTCCGGATAAGGGCTTATCCGGAGAAAATCGGCGCGGAGGCGCCAGAACAGCCGCAGAACAGCCGCCAGAGTCAAAAACGTGGGATTTTCCTAAGTGCGCTGGCGCTGGCGGCTGGCGCAAAACGGGCCGGCGGGTATCAAACCGCCACTGGCCATTCAAGAGACCGCTGCATTACCACTCGGCTACTGCAGCGCTGATGACATTCGGAAACTTATTTGATATAGATTTGTCTAGGGAAAAGTGAAATTTTTAAAAAAACCAAAGGCCCCGGGCCAAGCCCGGGGCCACACTGACCGGAAACTCACAATGGGGCTTGCACACAACATTGCACGACACATGACACATGTCCACACCTGCAATGCCTTACAATCAGGTTTGGGGGTGTGGGACAAGGTGGAAGTGCCCTTTTATTGGACTCAAGAGTGTTTTTAACAAACCATGGTGCAAAGGTGTTGGGGGGGTAACTTGGCGCCACTGTGGAGTTTTTCCAATCCGTTTGGACCGTTGTCAAGCCTAAAGTGTCTACTTTTCAAATATGCATGGCCGTGCTAGGCCGTCTCACACCGGCTTGGAGCGGTCGGACCGTCATTGGTCGGAGGTCGGTCAAAAAAATGACAAATTTTTTTTTTGAAACCTGGGTTGCCAGAAGTACCGGGGGGGTAACTTGGCGCCACCGTGGTGTTTTTCCAATCCGTTTGGACCGTTGTCAAGCCTAAAGTGTCTACTTTTCAAATATCCATAGCCGTGCTAGGCCGTCTCACACCGGCTTGGAGCGGTCGGACCGTCATTGGTCGGAGGTCGGTCAAAAAAATGACAAAATTTTTTTTTTGAAACCTGGGTTGCCAGAAGTACCGGGGGGGTAACTTGGCGCCACCGTGGTGTTTTTCCAATCCGTTTGGACCATTGGAAAGCCTAAGGTGTCTACTTTTCAAATATCCATGGCCGTGCTAGGCCGTCTCACACCGGCTTGGAGCGGTCGGACCGTCATTGGTCGGATGTTGGGGGGGGTTGCACCATAGTAAGTCTTTAGGGGGTAGGGTTGTGCGAAGGGAATCAGTAGACCAAGACACAGTCTGTGTGTAGATGTACACAAGCAAACTGGATTGCACTTGGGATGGAAGGTATCACCCCAAACGGTGTGGCTGCATTTGCATCTGCAACGCCAAGGGCATAGTAGTGGGTGCCAAGGGCATAGCAGTCGGTTGCCTCAGTCTCAGGTACCACCACCCAACGTGGGTCGTTCTTTTTGGCAGCAAGCAACCGATTCAACAGGTCTTGACAGTCAATTGCTGCTTTGTATCCATATTTGTAATAGACATTTGAAATGTCACGGGGCTCAATTTGAGCATTTGCAAACTCTTCACCGAAGCATTTTTCTAGAAGCTCATAACTGGTGGACGGTGGTAGACCTAGGTGTCCATGATCTTTGATCATTGTAACCCACTCCTTCTTCAGGACACGTTTTTCACGGGCTTGTGCTCGTTTGGAGGGAACCGTGTGCCCCGTGTGTTCTAGGTTGACTTTTGTAACCTTCCAAGGGCTATCCTCATTAGGACGGCTGCAAATAACACGACAAGAGCACTTAGTTTTAATTTCCTTAGTGTCTTCCTTCTTGTCCTTGTCATCTTCTGCATCCGGAACTTCTACCTCCGGAAGTGGCAGTTCTTGTTGCTCTTGTGGCACATTGACATTTTTCCAACGTTTCGTAAAGCGGTTCCGTGCCTTTTGGACGTCGCCACCTCCACTGGCCCCACGTTGGTCTGGATGCCACTTCCGACCACAGGGACATTGCAAATACAGGTATAATTCTTTTTTGGAGGTGCCGGTGACCAAGTCATAGTCCATTCTTCTGTTGACCTAATATGAATAAAATGGGTCATGTGTTATGAAAGGGCCAAAAGTGCATTACAAAACGGATCAAAACAAAAGAATACCTCCGCCGTTAAGTCTTTATTGGAAAGATTCTTTCCAAAAATGTCACCCACCTTAATAGGAGGGAGAGGGTCTTCTTCCTTGGAGTCTTCTTCTTCCCCCTCACTATCCCCAAGGTCACCAATGTCATCACTAAAGGAGACGTTGGAGGCCTCCTCCTCCTCCTCAACTTCATCGGACTCTGCATCCGACAATCCCATGACATCTTCTTCTACTTGTGCTTCTACTTGCATCTCTTCAATGTCATCAAGTTCTTCTTCTTTGATTCTTGGGGATTTAGGTGAGTGGCATTTTGGGGATGATACATCACTCAGCAAATCAACATCAATAATTTTGGGCCTTTTGCCCCTCATGGTGCTATGGGCTTGCATTTTGCAACAATAGGCTAAGGAGACAAATTTTGACAAATTTAACATCTGAAATTTAACAGATGTACCATAGAATAATAACAGTAATAATAATACAAATGTAGCAAATGGCGCAAAACAGGCCGGCGGGTATCGAACCGCCGCTGTCCTATAATGGGCTGAAATTGACCAAAATCTGGCTGCGGCGCCGATTTTCTCCGGATAAGCCCTTATCCGGAGAAAACGCGTTTCTCCGGATAACACTTGCGAGCACCGAAGGGGCGGTGTGAGCGCGCGAGCATGAGCATGAGCGCGCGAAATCGACAAGAAACAGGGGAAGGAAGGCAGGGAAGGGTGTAATGGAGACAGTTGATCCCGGGACTGTTGTCAGTTGAAATTATCCAAAGATTTTCAAGTTCTCAAGTAGTCAAGAATTTCTTGTGGTACATTCATTGCATACTTCACGTATACTTCACTCCAGTGGCAATCATGCCCTGTCACACTGGTCTTTTCGACGCAAGCAGTTTGCACTTTGAAAATTTATCAACGCTGAATATCAACATTTCCTGTCGACGTTGCCTTCAGTGACGCCAAGCGGCAAAAGCAATAAAGTACACAGATGGTGACCGCATTGTTCCACTTTTCCTGAACATGAATTTGGGGTAAACTATCATCCGCAGTCTTTTCTGGGTAATGGCTTCTGAACGTTTCTTAGCATTGAGAAAGCTGGTAATCCCAAATTCGTCGAGAAATCAATTTCTGGTGCACGTGCTCTCTCCCGAAAGTTTCTCCCGAAAGGGGGGAAATTCCACAAGTTGCTATCGTTGGAGGAGTTGTGGAATGCAACACATTAGTGACGGATGGCCGCACTAAGTTCGTTTTTCTTTCCCCGTTACCTTTCTAGGTTTACGTGGAAATTTTTGCACACATATGCGTATGGGTAGGAAAGAATGTATCTATCTCGACTTCTAGGTTTGAGACCCCCCGGTATAACCCAAGCTCTACACACTTTATTTCCTTGCCGTGCTAGCATGTCGCTCGCTTTGCGCTCTCTTTTGTATAGTAACGATATAGGCAACTTCAATGTTCATTCGAAACTAACTGAGGAACGTTAAAGCCCACGGTGCGCACGCGCACGCCTTTCCACCATACGGTATGCATTCTTCGGTCCAAGGAGGGTTGTGCTCTCCTGCTTAACTCATGTCCCAACCTTCTCTACTCCAGTTCGCCTCACGTCCGGCTGCACTCACTGATGTTCACTCATCTCCGACGCATGTCCCACTCATTTCGACTCAAGCCCCTATTATCTCAAGTCTATCTATCCCAAGTCCCTATCTAACTCCAGGTCTCATGACCTCATATCCCAATCAAGTCGTTACGTGAGAGTCGGCTGAACAAATGTCAATGTCGAGTTATGTACAAATCGAGTTCAACGCCTCTAGGAGCCATGTAGCCATTAATCTCTTCCGTGCAAAACCTCACGTGGCATGCATGGCGCTAGGAAATGCAACTCACCCCACGCAAAAGGTCATATTCCACCACACTCCTATGTGCTTTTTGGAGATCCATTTTTTCGACGAACTGGTGGGCGGTTCACAGCGGTTGATGAACTTACCAATGCAACTAATGGCTCCCAGTGGTGCCCACTTCTGCACCAATCGAAACAATCCGTGACGCAAAGAATAGCAATATATATACACGACTCGGCTGTACTTGGGACGTAAATCGGGCCGGAGATGAGGTTTTACATGAGTTGACCGGACTTGGTTGGTTTTCGGACATCAAAAACACCCGAGTGGGGAACAAGTCGGACATGATTCTCACCCCCGCCCCCCGTGCCCCCGCACTCACACGCGCCACCTTCACCCATCGAGGCGTATTTGATCGGCGTTTTCAATGATGTGCAAGAATGCAGGGGTCATAATGAGTGTCGGTGTCCTCCGTTCGTGTCGGAATGATACATCTGTTAGTGGTTTGTCCGCTTGAGACTCAAGATGCAAACGGCCCGCCGTGACTACGCTAGCATTCCCATGGGCGATTCCGTGCCCGAGTCCCGCAAGTCCAACGTCGGCCCCATTTGCGCCGTGCTCGTGGGCATGGCGGTGGGCATCGGCATGCTACTCACCGTGGGCACCGGGGCTGCCCCGACACAATTGCAGGTCGCGAACGCTCGCGCGACATCTGTGGCCGCACGGCCTCAGTATATGGCGGCAACAACTACGGGTCGCGCTGCGGCATCCGCCACTCGGTACTCCACCGCCCCAAGCCAAGGTCATGCCGCGGGAGACGCATTTACGGGTCCATCGTCGTTCTATGAAGGCCCCACCACTGCCCCGGCCACCAACACCCCATGGGCTGCCGCCACCGCCTTCCTCGCTGGTTGCGCAATCAGTGCCTTCGGACTGGTTGCCCAGCGCAAGCTGCAGAAGACGGGCAGCTGGACCCCGGGGCCACACGCGACGGAGCAAAGCGACTTCGCGATGTGCGCCATCGCCGCGCACCAGAATGTCGACAAGGCACCGGATGTGCTGAGCCGCGACAAGGAGGACTCCACGTCCATGCGCCGCCAATTCGAGGAGCTCTGCCGCAAGATGCAGGGCGAGATATGTGCCGCGGTTGAGGAGTGTGACGGCGAGGGCAAGTTCCGCGAGGACGCTTGGATCCGCGAGGACGGTGGCGGCGGGATCTCGCGTGTGATGTCCGGCGGAAAGGTTTGGGAGAAGGCCGGGGTCAACCTGAGCGTCGTGTACGGGACCATGCCGCAGGAGGCGCTGGCCGCTGCAACCGCCCGCGGTGCGGAGTACACCAAGGACCTCAAGCCCGGGGATCGGGTGCCGTTCTTCGCGTGCGGTCTGTCGTGCGTCATGCACCCCCGCAATCCGCACTGCCCCACCATGCACTTCAACTACCGGTATTTTGAGACTGACGGCGGTGCTTGGTGGTTCGGAGGTGGCACGGACATCACCCCAGCCTATTTGGATGAGGAGGTGTGCCCAGTGGAGGGAACCGGGGTTGCAAGTGAGTAGCATGCCGAACCGGTTGGGATGCCACGGTTGTCTTCAGTGCCCCAAAGTGGCCAGTTCGTGAGGGAGGGCGGCGCATATGTGGCCTATTTCGGATCGTCGCTGTCAAAGTGCTCTCACAGCACAGTCCGACACCGATGAAGAAAGACGGGGTCCTGTTTTTATCCCTTATCGAAGGACCATAGAGGAGCCCTGCAGAAGGCTGGGCGAGGCTGTCGGTCAATGTGTGCATGACCATGGAAGAGTAGTAAGGAGGAAGTAGGCAGACTTCGGTGTACATACATCCATGTCTGTTCATTTGCATGGACTATAACACCTGAACTCACGCCAGGCAGAGGATCGCTGCCACACAAAGAGAGAAAAATGGAAGAGAAGGGGGCGGCCGCAATCCATCGTCACTCCGTACTGGCAGGGAAAGGGGGGGATTCGTATCCTTGCTGGCTGCAGGACCGTAGCTGGCGCTGTCAAGACGGCCTCTTGGCCCTGCCTCCTCTGTGCATAGGCCCCATCCCGTCCGCACTGCCCAAGCAGGCCATCGTTCAGTGGGAGCAGTCTCAAGACTGGGCATTGGGAGCTGGTGGGACAAGTGCTGGCGTTTTGCCCTGCACCTGACCTCACGACAGGCATTGTACCGCAGCTTTGCACAGTGCACAGCACGCACTCACTGCACCGTGCTCTATGAACACTGCAGCTTGTGCATTGCACCAAGGAGCGCTTTGTGCACTTTTTGAGCAAGTGTCCCCGCAGCACTTATTCTCACATGCCAAGGAATTCAAAATCAGATTGAGCTATCTTTCTGGCGAGGCTCGCAAACACACGGACATTGCGCTAGCCTCCGACTGTACGCCACGGTAACCGAGCGCCTCCATGGCACAACCCCCATTTCCCCCTGGGGGTCCACATGGACAGCTGCCATCATTTGTGTGGCACAGGATATGAAGCATTTCCACGGCACTTACAAGGCAGCGTGTGACAAGCACGACCCTGAGTTCTACGCCAAGTACAAGAAGTGGGCTGATGAATATTTCGTGATCCAGCACCGCAAGGAGACCCGTGGTCTTGGCGGCATTTTCTTCGACGACCTCAATGACCGCGATCCCGAGACGATTATCAAGTTCTCGGAGGAGTGCCTCAAGAGCGTCGTCCCGGCATACATCCCCATCATCAACAAGAACAAGGAAAAGGAGTTCTCGCAAAAGGTGCTGCTTTGTCCCCCGTTTTGCCGTTGTTCGTGGTTACTCATGCCTGCTCTGTGCAAGCCTTCAACGGATCCGCCGTTGTGTACGCTGGGGTCTCCTATTTGTTACCTCGCTGGGTGTCTATGTGCAGGGATGATCATTTGTGGTCTGGAGGAGGTTGTCTGTGTGTTGTTGGGTATTGTTGTTATCCATTGGCAATCATCGCTTCGTTCGTTGTGCCTCTTGCCGAAACGATGTTGGTCCCAAATGAGGGGCTTGGGCAGGTCTGATTGTGGCCGAGCCGGACGAGGACGGGTCTTGCTTGTGGAGCCGGACACGTTTTATGGTCGGGTTGCATTCTCCTCAGGAGAAGGAGTGGCAGCTGATGCGCCGTGGACGCTACGTGGAGTTCAACTTGGTGTACGACCGTGGCACCATCTTCGGCCTCAAGACCGGGGGCCGTATCGAGTCTATCCTCATGAGCTTGCCCGAGACCGCCCGCTGGGAGTACGATCACCACCCTGAGCCTGGCAGCCCTGAGGCGAAGATCATGGAATGCTTCCAGAACTCCCGGGAGTGGGTGTAAGGAAAAGGGGCGATGCAACAAACCACCCACACCCCGGAGCCGTGTTGGGAGCGCACTAATATGCACCAGAGGCCTAGTGCCCCGGTTGAAGCGACCCTCACGAAACGTAGCCAGCGTATTGAGCGGACCTCTTAGTGTTATCCCCCACCGATCACCTCTTTGCCCCGAGCTAACCCTCTTCTCGTAGCCCCGTTACATTACATGCACCCCCGACGGGGTGCGACCTGCCAACCCTACGTTATGTCTGGTGATCCAGCAGGCAGTCATACAATGCTGCGCCGCGCCCCTCCCATTGCCTCCCAGCGCCGCGTGGGAGCACTCGACCTTGCTGTCTTGTCCCCACGCCGCCACCGTTAGCGAGGAGGTGGGTGGCTTCCGGGGTGCGGTCTTCATGTCTCCCTCTGCAGTGTGTGCGCAGAGCATCATATATTTTGGGGACGGGGCGCGTTATCATCCGCAGCCCCGGTCGCGCTGGGGAAACGCTGGCGTTGAAGAGTGTTCTTTTCGACGCGAGCGGATGATCAAAGTTTAATTCATTGACAAAGTTGTGTAAAAGCTGAATATCAACATGTCCTGTCGACATTGCCGTCAGTGACGCCAGCGATCCTCTGCCGGCGGAAAGTGGGGTAGCATGAGGGATGAGTTCATAGTCCTGAATGATGGTCATAAGTGTACCACCACCCTCACCACCCTATTTCATTTCGACCCAACAGGGCATGAAATCCATCTATTGTGTATTTTCGTCATAGGAAAGACAAGACATGAGATTTCGATACTGTTTATCACGCTATGGTGTAACACGGCATTCCTGTCTGTGCACGTGTGCTTGGATGGAGGCTCGCCAGGCAGCCGACCCAGTGGGTGCCGTTTTGTGGAGACATAGCTGGCAATTCCACATTGTACGGATTCACGATATGGAACGTGCAACAAGGTACGGCACACTGCTGAAAGAAAGCCTCGTTGTTCCAGAGTGTTTTTTTGTGACGCAAGCCAGTGACTAAAACTTGAATTCATTGATAAATTTTGCTAAACTGAATATCAACGGGTCCTGTCGACAATGGGGTCGCTGACGTCAAGCGGGTCCAAACGCGGTAAAATGCAAAGATGCTGCCTGTTGAACTCCGATATCCTGAGCTAACATAGTGACCCACAGTTGTCAGGCTATCCAATTGACAAGTAGAAGCTGGCTAAATCAGACCACATGATACCCTTTTATTCGTTTTCCCCTGAACTCCTTCCTTTTCGATTCGTGCAGAACGCCCCATACTATGGATCTGCCATTACATCACTCGAATTACCGGCATTGACTTCATGGCGATAGTTGAAAGGAGGGAGCCACGCCAAGCGGCTAATGGGCGACTCTACTGAGACCCACCGAAGCCACTCTAAATCTGTCTCGACCTGAGACGTTTGAAGACTACAGCCACTACCTTTGTTTGACACACGAATCCTTGAGACAGGATTGCCAACAGTGCTCACAGGTGTATCGTGACAAAACGAAATTTGCAAGATGCAAACGCACGACATGTTGTTGACCATCATGCAAGGGTGA
The DNA here is from genome assembly GCA_964036045.1 of Eutreptiella sp. 'Long Island Sound 2002'. Lineage (NCBI taxonomy): Eukaryota > Euglenozoa > Euglenophyceae > Eutreptiales > Eutreptiaceae > Eutreptiella > Eutreptiella sp. 'Long Island Sound 2002'. Next base: position 33,845,048 of record OZ038386.1, read on the forward strand.
AGGGGGCAATATCGGGACCAAATTCTAAGCCAGTTTTCCTCATTTGTCTTCCTTCGTGAAGAAATCAATTAGCGTCAGTGAAGATGCTGTCCCCGAAAGAAGGGAACGTACATAGGCCACCTTCCCTCTTAAAGGTGTAGTGTGTAGCTAGAATGAACTCATCCTTTCTCTGTAGGTGCCTCCGCGGGTGCCTCTGTAGGTTCCTCCCTTGTTCGTGTTGAAGTCAATCCATGGAGACCAGCCCTTGGCTTATGGTGAGATGGGGGTGGTAGGGGGCTACAAGGGAAGCGAAAGTTTTCTGTACCTAAACTGCTCATCTCCTTTTTGGCTCTCTTTTTAAATTTCCCCAGACGAAGATTTTTGTTGGGGGGCAGGGGGGCTGGTCCTCATAAAGCCCCAAGATGACCGCCACGCCCTCAGACGCTAAGCAATGCCTGATGCAGTTCAATTCTTTGTTGGTGACCACAAAAAGCTACAAAACCGTAACAGACGCTGGCAACTCTGCATGGGTGATTGTTAGTTCTTCTTTGTTTGGGGCTGGAACGTGAGTGTGTCGGCAGCCCATCCACGACACTAACAAATACAATCTCTGTTGTCATCACACGTGCCGACAGATTCCCACAATTTGCAATTTGCATGAGGTGCAATGTGTAGAGTCTTCCCTCCCACACGCCTGGCAAATGCCTGCCACAGGCATCCCTCCCTGCATGAAGCACTGCACAGGAACCAAAACACTCGTGCAACACTCAAAAGGGACCATGATGCCTGGAATTCAATGTACCGACAGTGGCAGCCGCACAACAGGTGGCAACATTACTGTGGGGTATTACGAATCAGCTGCCTCAGAGCTGCTGTGGGTCTAAGTACAAGCAGGCCTTCGCATCAACACCAATGTCAACCACAGCCTTTCACCCAGGTTTCAGTAAGCAAAGCACCAAGCCCTGTTTGTCAATTGCTCTGTATCTCCCTGATCCCTTGGACAATAACTTACAAACAAATTCGAGGGCCATGCAGCTGGCGGTGCTGCCCCGGGACTGCTGCTCCGTGCGCGAATGCTGCTGCAGAGCCAGGGCGTGGACCTGTCTGCTGTGGAGGTCGTGCCCATCGACCGGTTCAAAGAAGCGGCCACCACCCAAAACCCGACCCGGATCTCGGTGGCGGAGATGTCCGATGAGTTTGCGCGGGACCTTGTGCTCTCCGGGTGGGACGTCCACGTGTTCCACAGCGCGCTGCGCGACATGCCTCCGGAGCTGTGGTGGTTGTTCGATGGCAGTGGGCACGGGGGGCAGGGCGAGCTGCGCGTCGACCGCATGCGTTTCAGGGGCATGTGGTTTGAGTTCACCCTGGTGGACTACGGGGTGGCGGACCCCCGAGGCCGGGGAGCTGAGGGAGGCCCTCATCGGAAGCCTCCCTCCGTGCACTCCACGCAGCGGCCTGAGGGTCCGTGGTAAAACTTAGTGAAATAAATTATTTTGAAAAAATTTTGTAATTTTAAAACCAAAGAAAAAAATATTTATTTACTAAGTTTTTCCTCTGGGGGTGGGTTTTTACTAAGTAAATTACTTAGTAGAAAAAAAAATTTTACTCAGTTCATGACTTACCCAAAAATTTGTTTTCCCACTTGTGGGCTATTTCTGATGTTGTCCCCCAACTCTAAAATCCACGCTTTGTTGTGTGGCCCCCCAAAAATAGGAGTTTCCACTTCTGACTGCTGCCACTTCTGATTCTGCGCCCCGCTCTGAAGCGGTGGGGACCCCCCAAGCAGCAGGGGTTATGTAGCCACCTTGCCCACTTGTGGGCCACTTCTGATTCTGCCCCCCACTCTAAAGCGGTGGGGAACCCCCCAGGTGGCAGGGGTTATGTAGCCACTTTGCCCACTTGTGGGCCACCTCTGATTTCGCCCCCGGCTCTGAAGCGGTGGGGACCCCCCCAGGTGGCAGGGGTTATGTAGCCACCTTGCCCACTTGTGGGCCACCTCTGATTCTACGCCCCACTCTGAAGCGGTGGGGACCCCCCAAGCAGCAGGGGTTATGTAGCCACCTTGCCCACTTGTGGGCCACTTCTGATTCTGCCCCCCACTCTAAAGCGGTGGGGAACCCCCCAGGTGGCAGGGGTTATGTAGCCACCTTGCCCACTTGTGGGCCACCTCTGATTTCGCCCCCGGCTCTGAAGCGGTGGGGACCCCCCCAGGCGGCACAGGTTATGTAGCCACCTTGCCCACTTGTGGGCCACCTCTGATTCTACGCCCCACTCTGAAGCGGTGGGGAACCCCCAAGGTGGCAGGGGTTATGTAGCCACCTTGCCCACTTGTGGGCCACCTCTGCTTCTGCCCCCCTCTCTGAAGCGGTGGGGAACCCCCAGGTGGCAGGGGTTATGTACCCACCTTGCCCACTTGTGGGCCACCTTTGATTCTGCCCCCCACTTTGAAGCGGTGGGGACCCCCCAAGCAGCAAGGGTTATGTAGCCACCTTGCCCACTTGTGGGCCACTTCTGATTCTGCCCCCCACTCCGAAGCGGTGGGGAACCCCCTTGGGTGGCAGGGGTTATGTAGCCACCTTGCCCACTTGTGGGCCACCTCCAATTTCGCCCCCCACCCTGAAGCGGTGGGGACCCCCCCAGGTGGCAAGGGTTATGTAGCCACCTTGCCCACTTGTGGGCCACTTCTAATTCTGCCCCCCGCTCTGAAGTGGTGGGGAACCCCCCAGGTGGCAGGGGTTATTTAGCCACCTTGCCCACTTGTGGGCCACCTCCAATTCTGCCTCCCACTCTGAAGCGGTGGGGAACCCCCCAAGCGGCAATGGTTATGTAGCCACCTTGCCCACTTGTGGGCCACGTGTGATTCTGCCCCCCACTCTGAAGCGGTGGAGACCCCCCCATGTGGCAGGGGTTATGTAGCCACCTTGCCCACTTGTGGGCCACCTCTGATTTCGCCCCCCACTCTGAAGCGGTGGAGACCCCCCCATGTGGCAGGGGTTATGTAGCCACCTTGCCCACTTGTGGGCCACCTCTGATTTCGCCCCCCACTCTGAAGCGGTGGGGACCCCCCATGTGGCAGGGGTTATGTAGCCACCTTGCCCACTTGTGGGTCACTTCTGATTGTGGCCCCCCACTTTTGAAGCGGTGGAGACCCCCCCATGTGGCAGGGGTTATGTAGCCACCTTGCCCACTTGTGGGCCACTTGTGATTCTGCCCCCCGCTCTGAAGCGGCGGGGAACCCCACAGGTGGCAGGGGTTATGTAGCCACCTTGCCCAACGTGGATCATTTCTGATTTCACCCCCCGCTCTGAAGCGGTGGGGACCCCCCAGGTGGCAGGGGTTATGTAGCCACCTTGCCCACGTGTGGGCCACCTTTGATTCTACCGCCCACTTTGAAGCGGTGGGGGCCCCCTTGGGTGGCAGGGGTTATGTAGCCACCTTGCCCACTTGGGGGCCACTTCGGATTCTACGCCCCAATCTGAAGCGATGGAGACCCCCCCAGGTGGCAGGGGTGATGTAGCCACCTTGCCCACTTGTGGGCAACCTCTGATTCTGCCCCCCGCTCTGAAGCGGTGGGGAACCCCCAGGTGGCAGGGGTTATGTAGCCACCTTGCCCACTTGTGGGCCACTTCTGATTCTACGCCCCACTCTAAAGCGCCGGGGAACCCCCAAGGTGGCAGGGGTTATGTAGCCACCTTGCCCACTTGTGGGCCACTTCTGATTTGACCCTTGCTCTGAAGCGGTGGCGACCCCCCCAGGTGGCAGGGGTTATGTAGCCACCTTGCCCACGTGTGGGCCAGCTTTGATTCTGCCCCCCACTCTGAAGCGGTGGGGACCCCCCCAAGGCGGCAAGGGTTATGTAGCCACCTTGCCAACGTGTGGGCCACCTTTGATTCTACCGCCCACTTTGAAGCGGTGGGGACCCCCTTGGGTGGCAGGGGTTATGTAGCCACCTTGCCCACTTGTGGGCCACTTCGGATTCTACGCCCCACTCTGAAGCGGTGGAGACCCCCCCAAGTGGCAGGGGTGATGTAGCCACCTTGCCCACTTGTGGGCAACCTCTGATTCTGCCCCCCGCTCTGAAGCGGTGGGGAACCCCCAGGTGGCAGGGGTTATGTAGCCACCTTGCCCATTTGTGGGCCACTTCTCATTCTGCCCCCCGCTCTGAAGCGGTGGGGACCCCCCCAGGCGGCTGGGGTTATGTAGCCACCTTGCCCACTTGTGGGCCACTTCGGATTCTACGCCCCACTTAGAAGCGGTGGAGACCCCCCCAAGTGGCAGGGGTGATGTAGCCACCTTGCCCACTTGTGGGCCACCTCTGATTCTGCCCCCTGCTCTGAAGCGGTCGGGAACCCCCCACGTGGCAGGGGTGATGTAGCCACCTTGCCCACTTGTGGGCCACTTCTGATTCTGCCCCCTGCTGTGAAGCGGTGGGACCCCCCAGGCGACAGGGGTTATGTAGCCACCTTGCCCACTTGTGGGCCCCTTCTAATTCTACGCCCCACTCTGAAGCGGTGGGGAACCCCCAAGGTGGCAGGGGTTATGTAGCCACCTTGCCCACTTGTGTGCCACGTGTGATTTCACCCCCCGCTCTGAAGCGGTGGCGACCCCCCAGGTGGCAGGGGTTATGTAGCCACCTTGCCCACTTGTGGGCCACCTTTGATTCTGCCCCCCACTCTGAAGCGGTGGGGACCCCCCTAGGCGCAAGGGTTATGTAGCCACCTGCCCACTTGTGGGCCACTTCGGATTCTACGCCCCACTCTGAAGCGGTGGAGACCCCCCCAGGTGGCAGGGGTGATGTAGCCACCTTGCCCACTTGTGGGCCACCTCTGATTCTGCCCCCCGCTCTGAAGCGGTAGCGACCCCCCCAGGTGACAGGGGTTATGTAGCCACCTTGCCCACTTGTGGGCCACCTCCAATTTCACCCCCCACTCCGAAGCGGTGGGGACCCCCTCAGGCGGCAGGGGTGATGTAGCCACCTTGCCACTTGTGGGCCACCTGTGATTGTGCCCCCCACTCTGAAGTGGTGGGGAACCCCCAGGCGGCAGGGGTTATGTAGCCACCTTGCCCACTTGTGGGCCACTTCTAATTCTGCCCCCCACTCTGAAGCGGTGGGGAACCCCCCAAGCGGCAGGGGTTATGTAGCCACCTTGCCCACTTGTGGGCCACGTGTGATTCTGCCCCCCCTTTTGAAGCGATGGAGACCCCCCCATGTGGCAAGTGCTATGTACCCACCTTGCCACTTGTCGGCCACCTGTGATTGTGCCCCCCACTCTGAAGTGGTGGGGAACCCCCAGGCGGCAGGGGTTATGTAGCCACCTTGCCCACTTGTGGGCCACTTCTAATTCTGCCCCCCACTCTGAAGCGGTGGGGAACCCCCCAAGCGGCAGGGGTTATGTAGCCACCTTGCCCACTTGTGGGCCACGTGTGATTCTGCCCCCCACCTTGAAGCGATGGAGACCCCCCCATGTGGCAAGTGCTATGTAGCCACCTTGCCCACTTGTGGGCCACTTGTGATTGTGCCCCCCACTCTGAAGCGGTGGAGACCCCCCCATGTGGCAGGGGTTATGTAGCCACCTTGCCCACTTGTGGGCCACCTCTGATTTCGCCCCCCACTCTGAAGCGGTGGGGACCCCCCATGTGGCAGGGGTTATGTAGCCACCTTGCCCACTTGTGGGTCACTTCTGATTGTGGCCCCCCACTCTGAAGCGGTGGGGAACCCCCCATGTGGCAGGGGTTATGTAGCCACCTTGCCACTTGTGGGCGACCTCTGATTTCGCCCCCCACTGTGCAGCGGTGGGGGACCCCCTAGGCGGCACGGGTGATGTAGCCACCCTGTCCCCTTGTGGGCCACTTCTGATTTCGCCCCCCACTCTGAAGCGTTGGGGACCCCCTTGGGTGGCAGGGGTTATGTAGCCACCTTGCCCACTTGTGGGCCACTTGTGATTCTGCCCCCCGCTCTGAAGCGGTGGGGAACCCCCCAGGTGGCACGGGTTATGTAGCCACCTTGCCCACTTGTGGGCCACCTCAGATTTCGCCCCCCGCTCTGAAGCGGTGGGGAACCCCTTAGGGGTTATGTAGCCACCTTGCCCACTTGTGGGCCACTTCTAATTCTACGCCCCACTCTGAAGCGGTGGGGAACCGCCAAGGTGGCAGGGGTTATGTAGCCACCTTGCCCAACGTGGGCCATTTCTGATTTCACCCCCCGCTCTGAAGCGGTGGGGAACCCCCCAGGTGGCAGGGGTTATGTAGCCACCTTGCCCACGTGTGGGCCACCTTTGATTCTACCGCCCACTTTGAAGCGGTGGGGGCCCCCTTGGGTGGCAGGGGTTATGTAGCCACCTTGCCCACTTGTGGGCCACTTCGGATTCTACGCCCCAGTCTGAAGCGGTGGAGACCCCCCCAGGTGGCAGGGGTGATGTAGCCACCTTGCCCACTTGTGGGCAACCTCTGATTCTGCCCCCCGCTCTGAAGCGGTGGGGAACCCCCAGGTGGCAGGGGTTATGTAGCCACCTTGCCCACTTGTGGGCCACTTCTGATTCTACGCCCCACTCTAAAGCGCCGGGGAACCCCCAAGGTGGCAGGGGTTATGTAGCCACCTTGCCCACTTGTGGGCCACTTCTGATTTCACCCCCCGCTATGAAGGGGTGGCGACCCCCCCAGGTGGCAGGGGTTATGTAGCCACCTTGCCCACTTGTGGGCCACCTTTGATTCTGCCCCCCTCTCTGAAGCGGTGGGGACCCCCCCAGGCGGCAGGGGTTATGTAGCCACCTTGCCCACTTGTGGGCCACTTCGGATTCTACGCCCCACTCTGAAGCGGTGGAGACCCCCCCAGGTGGCAGGGGTGATGTAGCCACCTTGCCCACTTGTGGGCCACCTTTGATTCTGCCCCCTGCTCTGAAGCGGTCGGGAACCTCCCAGGTGGCAGGGGTTATGTAGCCACCTTGCCCACTTGTGGGCCACTTCTGATTCTGCCCCCTGCTCTGAAGCGGTGGGACCCCCCAGGCGACAGGGGTTATGTAGCCACCTTGCCCACTTGTGGGCCACTTCTGATTCTACGCCCCACTCTGAAGCGGTGGGGACCCCCCCAGGCGGCTGGGGTTATGTAGCCACCTTGCCCACTTGTGGGCCACTTCTGATTTCACCCCCCGCTCTGAAGCGGTAGCGACCCCCCAGGTTGCAGGGGTTATGTAGCCACCTTGCCCACTTGTGGGCCACCTTTGATTCTGCCCCCCTCTCTGAAGCGGTGGGGACCCCCCCAGGCGGCAGGGGTTATGTAGCCACCTTGCCCACTTGTGGGCCACTTCGGATTCTACGCCCCACTCTGAAGCGGTGGAGACCCCCCCAGGTGGCAGGGGTGATGTAGCCACCTTGCCCACTTGTGGGCCACCTTTGATTCTGCCCCCTGCTCTGAAGCGGTCGGGAACCTCCCAGGTGGCAGGGGTTATGTAGCCACCTTGCCCACTTGTGGGCCACTTCTGATTCTGCCCCCTGCTCTGAAGCGGTGGGACCCCCCAGGCGACAGGGGTTATGTAGCCACCTTGCCCACTTGTGGGCCACTTCTGATTCTACGCCCCACTCTGAAGCGGTGGGGAACCCCCAAGGTGGCAGGGGTTATGTAGCCACCTTGCCCACTTGTGTGCCACGTGTGATTCCACCCCCCGCTCTGAAGCGGTGGCGACCCCCCACGCGGCAGGGGTTATTTAGCCACCTTCCCCACTTGTGGGCCACCTCTGATTCTGCCCCCCACTCTGAAGCGGTGGGGACCCCCCTAGGCGGCTGGGGTTATGTAGCCACCTGCCCACTTGTGGGCCACTTCGGATTCTACGCCCCACTCTGAAGCGGTGGAGACCCCCCCAGGTGGCAGGGGTGATGTAGCCACCTTGCCCACTTGTGGGCCACCTCTGATTCTGCCCCCCGCTCTGAAGCGGTGGGGAACCCCCCAGGTGACAGGGGTTATGTAGCCACCTTGCCCACTTGTGGGCCACCTCCAATTTCGCCCCCCACTCCGAAGCGGTGGGGACCCCCTCAGGCGGCAGGGGTGATGTAGCCACCTTGCCACTTGTGGGCCACCTGTGATTGTGCCCCCCACTCTGAAGTGGTGGGGGACCCCCCAGGCGGCAGGGGTTATGTAGCCACCTTGCCCACTTGTGGGCCACTTCTAATTCTGCCCCCCACTCTGAAGCGGTGGGGAACCCCCCAAGCGGCAGGGGTTATGTAGCCACCTTGCCCACTTGTGGGCCACGTGTGATTCTGCCCCCCACTCTGAAGCGATGGAGACCCCCCCATGTGGCAAGTGCTATGTAGCCACCTTGCCCACTTGTGGGCCACTTCTGATTCTACGCCCCACTTTGAAGCGGTGGAGACCCCCCCATGTGGCAGGGGTTATGTAGCCATCTTGCCCACTTGTGGGCCACCTCTGATTTCGCCCCCCACTCTGAAGCGGTGGGGACCCCCCATGTGGCAGGGGTTATGTAGCCACCTTGCCCACTTGTGGGTCACTTCTGATTGTGGCCCCCCACTCTAAAGCGGTGGGGAACCCCCCATGTGGCAGGGGTTATGTAGCCACCTTGCCACTTGTGGGCGACCTCTGATTTCGCCCCCCACTGTGAAGCGGTGGGGGACCCCCTAGGCGGCACGGGTGATGTAGCCACCTTGTCCACTTGTGGGCCACTTCTGATTTCGCCCCCCACTCTGAAGCGGTGGAGACCCCCTTGGGTGGCAGGGGTTATGTAGCCACCTTGCCCACTTGTGGGCCACTTCTGATTCTGCCCCCCGCTCTGAAGCGGTGGGGAACCCCCCAGGTGGCACGGGTTATGTAGCCACCTTGCCCACTTGTGGGCCACCTCAGATTCCCCCCCCCCGCTCTGAAGCGGTGGGGAACCCCCCAAGGGTTATGTAGCCACCTTGCCCACTTGTGGGCCACCTCTGATTCTGCCCCCCACTCTGAAGCGGTGGGGAACCCCCAGGGTGGCAGGGGTTATGTAGCCACCTTGCCCAACGTGGGCCATTTCTGATTTCACCCCCCGCTCTGAAGCGGTGGGGACCCCCCAGGTGGCAGGGGTTATGTAGCCACCTTGCCCACGTGTGGGCCACCTTTGATTCTACCGCCCACTTTGAAGCGGTGGGGGGCCCCTTGGGTGGCAGGGGTTATGTAGCCACCTTGCCCACTTGTGGGCCACTTCGGATTCTACGCCCCACTCTGAAGCGGTGGAGACCCCCCCAGGTGGCAGGGGTGATGTAGCCACCTTGCCCACTTGTGGGCAACCTCTGATTCTGCCCCCCGCTCTGAAGCGATGGGGAACCCCCAGGTGGCAGGGGTTATGTAGCCACCTTGCCCACTTGTGGGCCACTTCTGATTCTACGCCCCACTCTAAAGCGGTGGGGAACCCCCAAGGTGGCAGGGGTTATGTAGCCACCTTGCCCACTTGTGGGCCACTTCTGATTTGACCCCCCGCTCTGAAGCGGTGGCGACCCCTCAAGGTGGCAGGGGTTATGTAGCCACCTTGCCCACTTGTGGGCTAGCTTTGATTCTGCCCCCCTCTCTAAAGCGGTGGGGACCCCCCCAAGGCGGCAAGGGTTATGTAGCCACCTTGCCCACGTGTCGGCCACCTTTGATTCTACCGCCCACTTTGAAGCGGTGGGGACCCCCTTGGGTGGCAGGGGTTATATAGCCACCTTGCCCACTTGTGGGCCACTTCGGATTCTACGCCCCACTCTGAAGCGGTGGAGACCCCCCCAAGTGGCAGGGGTGATGTAGCCACCTTGCCCACTTGTGGGCAACCTCTGATTCTGCCCCCCGCTCTGAAGCGGTGGGGAACCCCCAGGTGGCAGGGGTTATGTAGCCACCTTGCCCACTTGTGGGCCACTTCTGATTTCACCCCCCGCTCTGAAGCGGTGGCGACCCCCCCAGGTGGCAGGGGTTATGTAGCCACCTTGCCCACTTGTGGGCCACCTTTGATTCTGCCCCCCGCTTTGAAGCAGTGGCGACCCCCCCAGGCGGCAGGGGTTATGTAGCCACCTTGCCCACTTGTGGGCCACTTCAAATTCTACGCCCCACTCTGAAGCGGTGGAGACCCCCCCAGGTGGCAGGGGTGATGTAGCCACCTTGCCCACTTGTGGGCCACCTCTGATTGTGCCCCCCGCTATGAAGCGTTCGGGAACCCCCCAGGTGGCAGGGGTTATGTAGCCACCTTGCCCACTTGTGGGCCACTTCTGATTCTGCCCCCTGCTCTGAAGCGGTGGGACCCCCTAGGCGGCAGGGGTTATGTAACCACCTTCCCCACTTGTGGGCCACCTTTGATTCTGCCCCCCGCTCTGAAACAGTGGGGACCCCCCCCAGGCGGCAGGGGTTATGTAGCCACCTTGCCCACTTGTGGGCCACTTCGGATTCTACGCCCCACTCTGAAGCGGTGGAGACCCCCCCAGGTGGCAGGGGTGATGTAGCCACCTTGCCCACTTGTGGGCCACCTCTGATTCTGCCCCCCGCTCTGAAGCGGTGGCGACCCCCCAGGTGGCAGGGGTTATGTAGCCACCTTGCCCACTTGTGGGCCACTTCTGATTCTACGCCCCACTTTGAAGCGGTGGGGAACCCCCAAGGTGGCAGGGGTTATGTAGCCACCTTGCCCACTTGTGGGCCACGTGTGATTTCACCCCCCACTCTGAAGCGGTGGCGACCCCCCACGCGGCAGGGGTTATTTAGCCACCTTGCCCACTTGTGGGCCACCTCTGATTCTGCCCCCTGCTTTGAAGCGGTGGGGACCCCCCTAGGCGGCAGGGGTTATGTAGCCACCTGCCCACTTGTGGGCCACTTCGGATTCTACGCCCCACTCTGAAGCGGTGGAGACCCCCCCATGTGGCAGGGGTGATGTAGCCACCTTGCCCACTTGTGGGCCACCTTTGCTTCCCCCCCCCACTCTGAAGCGGTGGGGAACCCCCAAGGTAGCAGGGGTTATGTAGCCACCTTGCCCACTTGTGGGCCACCTCCAATTTCGCCGCCCACTCTGAAGCGGTGGGGACCCCCTCAGGCGGCAGGGGTGATGTAGCCACCTTGCCCACTTGTGGGCCACCTGTGATTGTGCCCCCCACTCTGAAGTGGTGGGGAACCCCCCGGGCGGCAGGGGTTATGTAGCCACCTTGCCCACTTGTGGGCCACCTGTGATTCTGCCCCCCGCTCTGAAGCGGTGGGGAACCCCCCAGGTGGCAGGGGTTATGTAGCCACCTTGCCCACTTGTGGGCCATTTCTGGTTCTACGCCCCACTCTGAAGCGGTGGGCAACCCCCCAGGTGGCAGGGGTTATGTAGCCACCTTGGCCACTTGTGGGCCACCTTTGATTCTGCCCCCACTCTGAAGCGGTGGAGACCCCCCCATGTGGCAGGGGTTATGTAGCCACCTTGCCCACTTGTGGGCCACCTCTAATTTCGCCCCCCACTCTGAAGCGGTGGGGGACCCCCTAGGCGGCAGGGGTTATGTAGCCACCTTGCCCACTTGTGGGCCACCTTTGATTTCGCCCCCCACTGTGAAGCGGTGGGGACCCCCAGGCGGCACGGGTTATGTAGCCACCTAGCCCACTTGTGGGCCACCTGTGTTTTGCCCCCCACTCTGAAGCGGTGGGGACCCCCCCACGTGGCAGGGGTTATGTAGCCACCTTGCCCACGTGTGGGCCACCTCTGATTTCGCCCCCCGCTCTGAAGCGGTGGGGGACCCCCCCAGGTGGCAAGGGTTATGTAGCCACCTTGCCCACTTGTGGGCCACCTCCAATTTCGCCCCCCGCTCTGAAGCGGTGGGGACCCCCTTGGGTGGCAGGGGTTATGTAGCCACCTTGCCCACTTGTGGGCCACCTGTGATTCTGCCCCCCACTCTGAAGCGGTGGGGGCCCCCCAGGTGGCAGGGGTTATGTAGCCATCTTGCCCACTTGTGGGCCACTTCAGATTCTGCCCCCCACTCTGAAGCGGTGGAGACCCCCCCATGTGGCAGGGGTTATGTAGCCACCTTGCCCACTTGTGGGCCACCTCTGATTTCGCCCCTCACTCTGAAGCAGTGGGGGACCCCCTAGGCGGCAGGGGTGATGTAGCCTCCTTGCTCACTTGTGGGCCACCTGTGATTGTGCCCCCCACTCTGAAGCGGTGGGGACCCCTTTGGGTGGCAGGGGTTATGTAGCCACCTTGCCCACTTGTGGGTCCCCAATTTCGCCCCCCACTCTGAAGCGGTGGGCCCCCCCCCAGGCGGCAGGGGTTATGTAGCCACCTTGCCCACTTGTGGGCCACCTCCAATTCTGCCCCCCACTCTGAAGCGGTGGAGACCCCCCCATGTGGCAGGGGTTATGTAGCCACCTTGCCCACTTGTGGGCCACCTCTGATTTCACCCCCCACTCTGAAGCGGTGGGGACCCCGTAGGTGGCAGGGGTTATGTAGCCACCTTGCCCACTTGTGGGCCACCTCTGATGTCGCCCCCCCCTCTGAAGCGGTGGGGGACCCCTTAGGCGGCAGGGGTGATGTAGCCACCTTGCCCACTTGTGGGCCACCTGTGATTCTGCCCCCCGCTCTGAAGCGGTGGGGACCCCCCCAGGTGGCAGGGGTTATGTAGCCACCTTGCCCACTTGTGGGCCACCTCCAATTTTGCCCCCGGCTCTGAAGCGGTGGCGACCCCCCAGGTGGCAGGGGTTATGTAGCCACCTTGCCCACTTGTGGGCCACTTTTGATTCTGCCCCCCACTCTGAAGCGGTGGGGTTCCCCCAGGTGGCAGGGGTTATGTAGCCACCTTGTACCCACTGTGTACGGAACTTTTGAATGAGTACGCTCATTTTGTTGATTCTCAGCTTGTTTTGCCTGTTGTGCCCTATCTTTGTGCCCGTTTGCGGTGCTTACTTCACCTAAAATTCATAAAAATTCGTACTGCGCAATTTGTAGCTTGAATAGGTCATAATGTAGCTTGAATTCGCAAATAAAATTCGAATTCGCGTTCGCATTTGCAATTCTAAATTCGCATTCATATGTGCCTTGCCATTCGCGCGAACTTCGCGCGAATATCCTTTGCTTGTCGCGTCAGCATGTTGTTCTTGTCGTATGTCTTTTGTTCAGACCTCACTTTCCCTTTTTTCGTGACCATGTCCAGCCAGCAGTGGATCCCCATGTCCCATATCGGGTCCCTCTCCCTCCCCGACCCGGCCGACGGCACCCTGGGCCACTACCAGGGCCTCGCCCTTCGCGCCGGCACGTTGGAGGAGGCCACGTACACGGGGGGCCTGGTAGTGGAGGAGGTGGTGGGGTGGGCGAAAGGGTTGGCCATGCCCCCCCAGGTGATCCATGTGGACATGCGCACCCCCGAAAGGGCGGGATGGTTTGGGAAAAAAGGTTGGGCCACTCACCTTTTCCGGGAGTTGCAGGTGGCCCTCCCGGGGTTGCGGGCTGTCCGGCTCATTCCCGCCCGCGACACGGTGGAGAGCCTTTTAGGAATCATGGCCACGCACACCGTGGGCAAGCCCAAGCCTGGCCTTTGTGCCATCTACCCCACCACTGGCCTCGTTCACTGCCCCATGAGGATGGACATGATTGCCATCAATAACTATTTTCCTGCCGGTGAGCCGCAGTCTAACCATTCTAACCTTCCTTTTCAATGGCAGGGAGTGCAGGCCCAGTGGTGGGACGATATGGGCATCTTGCCCAGCCACCCGACCGTGCCCCCTCTCCCTTTGCTGTTAGTGATTGGACTTGGAGTACAGGTGTACTCTTAACGGAGTTACCTTCACATTCACGCCATGGCTAATCATGGGAGCAAGAGTTGCCACAATAGTGTGGAGTGTTTGGTACAAGAGGGACGAGTAGTTCTTTGCCGTGTTTTGCCGTTTGTGTGCTTTGTTCTTCTGTGCCCTTTGCTCTTAGTGATTGGACTTGGAGTACAGGTGTACTCTTAACGGAGTTACCTTCATATCCACACCATGGCTAATCATGGGAGCAAGAGTTGTAACAATAGTGTGGAGTGTTTGGTACAAGAGGGACGAGTAGTTCTTCGCCGTGTTTTGCTGTTTGTGTGCTTTCTTCTTTTGTGCCCTTGGCTCTTAGTGATTGGACCACATCCCCGATATCACTGTGCCCACTCTCCATAGGATGAAGGGGCTCGGTTGGTATCGGGGAATCGCGGACCCCCCCTCTTCATTACGCCCAAGCCCCCTTTGCGCACGGCACCCCTGCAGGACCCCCCCTCGTATGCCACCGCTAACCCCTCCGTGAAGGCTGACCGCCCAGCCCCCCCGATGGCTCGCAACCTCGTGGACGGCCTCGGCTACACAGTCCACCGCGATATTCTTCTCGCGGAGGACTGCAAGACCACCTGGGGGAAGGTGGAAAAAATTTGGGGGGGGGGGAACCAAGTTCCTCAACATTTTGACCTGGTGTTCAATGTGAAACCGGTGGAGGAACAGAGGAAGGACCCCACCCTTCCTCAGCGGTACCAGTCCAAGCCCTCCAAAACCGGGGGGCTGGCTGGTGCCCTTATTAAAAAGTTTATTAACTCCATGCAGGACCGTGTCCCCGATCCGTTCGAGGACTTGTTTGAGATGCCGTGTTCGGTCATCGTGTCGGGTGCTGAGTCGGGGGACCAACTCCCGCACACGGATGTCTCCACCGCCCCCGACATGCCCCCCCCCCATGACCGCCACCCCTCCAGATGCCACATCTCCACCTTCGTGGCCCTCTCCCCCCAGTACCGCCTCAACATCCAGGCGGGAACGGCGCTGGGGGAGGCCACGGAGGAGAGGTGGGACGAGGTCCTCCTCGAACAGGGGGAGGTCCTCGTCATGGTGCCCTTGGACCCGCCGCTCCTGGAGCTCCGCATGGAGGAGGCATTGTCCCCCTCCCCCTCCCCCTCCTCCGCATCCACGTCCACCACTCCCCCCACCTCCCCCAAATGCCGGCGCTGCTCCTCCTTTGCCCGGGTGAGCATTTGGAGCCAGGCGTAGCTCATGTGCTCCTCCACCCGGTCCCCCCATCCCCTCACCCCCGTCACCGCCAACGCCGCCAACCGCCTCAGCTGCCCCACCGGCACCCCCGCCCTACCCTGCACGCAACAATCCATCCTCCAATGCCCTCCACGCAACCGGTATGCGTAGAGGGCAATAACCCTCTCCCCCTCCTTCCAACCTCCCCCGGGGTTGGGATGGGTGATGGTGTAGGGGAAGGAAATTTTGAGGGGCGGCTCCCGCGCCCCATCCTCCGTCTCCACCTTGATCTCCTACGTCGTCGCCACGAACTCCTCCCTTGCCCGCTTTCGTCCCGGGAGGTTCAGCTTCCATGCGAACGGGGGCTGGGTCCGCAGCATGGAGAGGGTGGTGATGGGGGGGAGGTCCGACGGGTAGGCCGTGGCACCGGTTCCTGCCACCGGGTTTGCGACGACCACGGGTCGGGGCCCGGGACTTGAGGGGGGGGCGCGGGAACGGCCGGCCGGATGTCTGCGGGCGGGGCGCCGGCCGAACTTGAGGGCATGTCGAAGGTCACGTGGCCGCCCGTGCCCGTGCCCGTGCCCGGCAGTGCAGGGGCACTGGTGTGCCCGGCCGGGCGGAATCGCTTCTGGGCGGCCACGGCCGCTCGGGGGTCGGGCAGCCAGCAGTGCCATGCCTCCTGAGAAGGAGATGAAATGGAAAATGAATGAAATGTAAATATTCATGTGAAATTCGCGCGAAGTTCGTGCGAACTTCGCGAGAAATTCGTGAATGAGCATATTCGAATGCGAACTTCGCGCCAATACGGGGTAAAAAACAATGCATACCTCACATTCACACGGGCAGGTCACAGTCCACGTCCCCTTCTTGGACTCCTTCGCCCGCTTCCACTCCGGCACAACATGCAGCAGCCGCCAGGCGGGGGCCGGGCGCGTGGGGGGCAGCGTAGCCCCAAGTGCCCATGTCACCTCCGCGTCCCCGTCCGTCGAGTCCGCCTTCACCACCTCCATCTCATACGGCCCGTTCCACAGGAGGATTTCCCCCTCGCGCACGGTGACGGGGGAGATGCCGTGCGCGGAGCGGGAGAGGAACAGGGGATGGTGTGTGCACACCGGGGGGCCTGGCTGCACCTCGGGGGGGCTGAAGACGTCGTCCACCACGTCCCGGCTGGCCAGCCCCACCCGAGCCTCCAATCCAACACCCAATAGCAACAGTTGCCCGAACGTGGGCACCTCCTCCCCCACCCCTCCCCATTCCAGCAGGCCGAGGCAGTCCTTGAGCTCCGGGGGGGTGGGGGGGTCCAGATGCGTCGTATTCGGCTTAACCCCCGAATGACGCCGATCGCGGGTCCACTGCGTAGATAGTGCCCCCCTGCATCTTTTGCCCGGGGGGAGAGGGGAGCCCGTGGTGCCGGGCAGTGCTGAAGGTGGGCCGGCCCCGCAAGGCCCCCAAACTTCCCGCCAAGTCGGGGGGCCAGCCCTCGGCTGCACAGCCCCCGCCGGCAGCGCACGTGGACGCGTGGGTTGCGGCGCAGGCGGGGGCCATGCCCGAGTGGCAAAAGCGGGCGGTGGCGGCGGAGGGGGAGGTTCTCCTCCTGCGGGGCAAGCTCTAGGAGGCGGAGCAGCGGGCGCAGGAGGCGGAGCGGCGGGCAACGGCAGCGGAGCGGGAGCGGGACGTGCTGCGGGCGCAGGCCCGCAAACCCAAGCCCAAGCCGGGGCAGCAGCAGGAGGTGGGGGGAGCGGAGGGGGGGGGGGGGGCAGCGGCGGGGGGGGGGGTGAGCGACGGGGTGAAGTACCTCATGGCGGGGAGCCAGGCCTGGAAGTCCCAGGCACAGAAGGTGAAGGGGGAGCTCTTAGCAGTGGCCGCCACCACGTGCCTGCTGCTTGGCCAGAAGGAGGGGGGGCTGTCCTTCGAGTCGGTGGTGCCAGGGTATAAAGCTGCCTTGGACAGCCATGACGCTGTTGAGAAGCGTTACCCGGGGGACGCCCTGGTGGAGGCCGCCACTAACCCTGCCTTCAAGCCCCCCACGCCCGCCGAGGCCCAGGGCTCTGGGAGCTCCATTGGCACTGCAAGCCCGTAGTGTCACCCTGCGAACGGCCCTTTTTAACTCTTGTAAATTACACCGGGGCCAACCACTGTCCTGAACATGCTGCGAACTTCGCGCGAACTTCGCGCGATTCCTTGCAAATGCGCGACCAACCCGGCCGACCACTGTCCTGGGTTTTTTTGCGAACTTCGCGCGAACTTCACGCGAACTTCGCGCGAATTTATACAGTATTTTTGTTTAATAGTGGTTCCCAACACATGGGGTGTACAAATGTGTTGTACAAATTTTTTGTTGTGCGGTGGATGCCAATGGGGCTGACTTTGTCTGACTTTCTTGACTTTCTTGACTTTCATAATGAACATGCATTGCCTTTTGCCTATTGTCACTGTTTTTTGTCATGGGACGTGGGAGTGGCGACAAGGGGAAGAAGGCCTTTGCCCATGTCAAGTCTATGCAGCACCGGGCCCGCCGCTTGAGGACATTGCAAGAAGTTGTATCGGGGGAACTAGCAGCCGAGTACCTGGTGAGGCACCTTCCGGACACGGGGCAGATTGTCCTCACGCCAGTAGATGGGGGGGGGAGTGGTGCTCTACCCACTGCACCATCCATGTGGGAGAAGACCGTCGCAGCGGTGTGGCGCATCCGATCACTGCACCTGTCCAGGACGGAGGCGCAGTACCTCACTCCCCATTTAGTGGAGGGAGTACCATGGGAGGACGTGTGGGTCACCATGCAGCAGCTTGCGCAGCCCGCATCGGAGGGGTTTGTAGCCAAGACGGGGGATGACACGGAGCTATACGGAGCCTTTTGCCCGTTACCGGCGCGGTTGCAACACTTGTACCGTTGCGGACTGGTTGAACCCGCCCACGTCCAACAACCGGGCAATCCAAGGCTGCATTGGATGCCACTAGCACTGGACGGCACGTCGCGGCACGAGGCGTCCTTCGTGCATTGCACCCTCGGGGGTACCCGTAGCCCCGATCAACTAGCAAGTTGGTGGCTATTGGGGGGTAGTGAGGAGTGGTCGACCTTGTACGCGGCTGCTCAAGAGGTTGACTTCGACCAACAGTTGTGGGATGCTAGTAAGGTTGTCTTCCAAGACACTTCCGGTGCCGACCGGGAAAAACTTTTCTTCCTCTGTGCCGATGGCAAGGCACAAATTTTAATGGCCAATTGTAAAAATTTTAAAGCCGAGGCTCCACGAGCCATGGTTTGTTGGGTTTGCGGCCGCAATAGGCCAGACTGCCTTGCCAATTTTGGCTTGGAAGCCACCATTGACGGGTGGTGGGAGGTTGTGCTCCCCATGGGAGCCATATATAGACACACCCCAGCCAAACGTCGCATTCCCGACTACGGGTTGCACGGGGTGCTGCGGGTAACTATTTGTGGTATTTCCGGCATGAGGGATGCGGTGTCGGCTGCCACTGGCAAGTCCGCGGCGGTCGTCGTCCGCAATTTTTTCCAACCGATCCTAGATGTTGCCCGCATGGCAGCCAAGACGGTAACAAAGGGTAGGATGGCAAAGGGCAATGACACCGCCAACGCAAAGGGAAACGTTAGGCTAGAGTGTGCCGCGGCTGTGCAACTCATGCGCACCCGGAGGTGGGAGGCACTCATTGCCGTGTGCCTTGAAGAGGGGGGAATGAACAACAAGCGGGTGGGGGGAAAACCATGGGGGGATGTTTGTAGGCAGTGGTGGGACAATTTTGCCAAGATGTGTATATATGCATGGCGGACATCTTGGCTGTCCGGGGCAGACCTAGGAAGGTTACGTGACTGTAGCATAGCAATGGGCAAAGCCCACTTACTATTGGAATGGCCTAACCTGGTCACATTTGTGGATTGACCACATGTATTTTTTTGCCAGCCAATGGAGAAATCTCTCCCAATTTTCATGCTTCACCATGGAAGGCAGCCACCGTAGGCTCAAGCGCATGTTGCGCAACAGCGGGGGCCTAAGCCTTCTGCGTGGGCGGCTAGGTGTGCAGGTTGTCGTTGACAACCACACCATCGACGACAGCCTCCGTGCGGAGGGGTGGGACGTCACAAAGAGGTCCATGCGTGGGCAAGGCCCAGTGACCATACAACAATTGGCTAGGCGGGCCCGCAAGAGGGCCCATAGTCAGGGGGGGGGGGTGGAAAAAAATTCGCTCGAATTTTTTTTCGTACCCCCCCCCCCCCTCCGGGGGTACCCCCCGAAAAAAAAGCTGGCACCCCATGTAGGATTTTTTTTTTCGCCAGGAGGAACCTCTTTACTGTGTGCTGCTTGAACTTGCATGCCACCTTCACTTTGCCACATTGTAGGACGTTGGCACATGAACTACTTGTGAGATAAAAGTAAGTGGGTTTTTTTTTGTATGGCGCCATTGATTTCTCTCCAGTAGCGGGGGACACCTGTTAAATGCAATCGTCAGCCCGCGGACAAGGGGCCCCTGGAGCGGGACGCAGCCACCTCCAGTAGCGGGGGACACTTGTTAAATGCAATCGTCAGCCCGCGGACAAGGGGCCCCTGGCGCGGGACGCTGCCACCCACATTGAGCATTGTGTCCGATCCATCCACTCCTCAAGCGGAGCTGTTAGCCTTGCTAGCGGTGCCCCACTCAGCAATGAGTGTGGGCGCAGCGTGGAACCGCGTGGCCACCAGGGTTTGGTGGCCCGTTGTGGAAACCCGGGAGTGGAATTGCGGTACACAATGTGAAATGTGGGGTGTTCCACTTGTTTGTTTGTTTGTTTCATAGCAAGGGAGGGCGAAGAAAGCATGAGAGGGAGAGGGTCCAATTAACAATAATCCATCAAGATTTGGGTTCAATTGTACGTGTTATTTGCTTTTCCTTCTCGCAGACTTTTTAGATGTCGTCCGCGATCAACATCGCATGGGGCCAACGGGATGCCCATGGGTGGACATGTCCCTGTGGTGAGCGCTTATCAATTCTAGCTACACCCGACACGCAGTCCTACCAGTTGCATTGCTAGGGCAAGAAGCATCGCGCAGGCATTTCCCCCGTTGTCAAGGGACGCCAACTGTCCATGACGCGCTTTTTCAACACCTCGTCCCAAGGGTCGCAGCCCTCTCAGCTACAATCCCAGGAATCCTCAAGGCCATCAGAAGACCCCAGTAGCCCACGTTCTGGGGCTAGTGAACCCTTGGCACTGTCACTCTCGCCTACTGTGTTGCCTAAGTGCATGGGTGCTTTGCCACTGGGTGTGCCTAGTCCGATTGCCCTTCGTGTGCGTTATCCACTGATGCGCCACTCCCACGAGAAAGTGCACTGGATATATGTGGATGGAGTTGGTTGTTTCTCGCCTGACCCGCCATGCAAGGGTGAGGCTCAAGTCGATGAGAATGGGCATTTGATGCCTTGCACCCCATGCGAAGCACTTCCGCGGGACCCCACAATGTGCAAATGGATGCGCGAGGAACGCACAGCTGATTCCAGTACTGAGCATTGGAAACTAGGCTTCCTAAAGCTATCAGAGCGTGCTGCGGGGCACCGTGCTGAGAAACGAGCTGTTGTCAGGGAATTGCGCCGAGTGTCCGACGTGTGTCAAACTCTCGTGCAGAAGTGCGATGCGCACAAGGCCCTTATTCTCGCCATTGGCCAGGACAAGCGGCCACTGGCAACCTGCCAATGCACGCTGGCAACCTGCCCCAGGGTCATGTGCACATCATTGCTTCCGGAAGGTCAGTATGGCAGCCCTGGCAAAGCAAATTGTGCACAACGAGCCCATCCAATGTGTGGTCCCCGGGTGTGGCCGCTGGGAATCTCGCTACAACATGCCCAGCCACCTGCTGGTTGATGACGCACATAAGAACTTCCCCTTCATAGAGCAGCATCGGGCGCTATGGGAGGTTGACGAGGAGGAGAAGGCCATCCTGCAAAAAGGAATGACTGCTTGGGGAAAAGAGTTGGCTGCAAAGAAGAAAGAGCACGAGAAGACACGCGTGAAGGGGAAGCGGCAAAAATTGAAAGGTGAGACCAGGTTGCAACGTGATATTCTCGCCAATGCAGACAATGTGGCGGAGCAAGCAGCAGCAGCGAAGGCCCTCAAGGCAGGAGACAAAGCAGCAGCATCAGTCATGGCAGCTCAGGAACAACATGATGCAGATTATGACCCTAACGAGGACGAGGACAACACCAGTCAGAGTAGTAGTAGTAGTAGCAGCAACAGCAGCAGCCGAAGCCCCGCCAACAGCAGCAGCAGCAGCAGCAACAACAGCAACAGCAGCAGTAGCAGCAGCAAACAGAGTAGTAGTAGTAGCAACACACAGGCCGAGAAGCGGAAGAAGAAGCAGATTCCGGAGAAGAAGAAGCACACGAAAGCGAAATCCCCGGTAAAGCAGCAGGCTCCGGGCAACACAGGCCAGAAGCGACCCGCAGCTTCCCAAGGTGGGAAGCCAAAGAAGCGATAAGTGGCCGCTGGGGATAACCGGCAACAAGGTGCGTTGGCCGGCAATGGGGTGACCGCGTAATGCCACTGGAAACGTGAAACGACTCGAAACGGCCTTACGGGAGTGGGCACCCCGTTTGGCGGGCGAAACGTTGGCAAGCCAATGAAGGTTGGTAGGACATGGGGCTGCGGTTGGGGGGGTCTGGACAAACGATGTGCATGCGGTGCACCCATAAACACACGTTTAACTAAACGTTTTTTGTAGTCATATAAAACCATAGGAGAAAATTTTTTTGGCGATGTGCGCGCAAGAACGGCGTAGTGCGACAATGTGCACCATTCACACACATACAGAGACATACTAACACACCAACGCACAAACCGTAGCCTCATTGAGAACCAATCTTTGTTGGCAAGCCATTGTGGCGTGGCGGTCATCAACCAGCATGCGAGAAGGCAATGGGGACATGACATTGTGGGGTCCACTGTAGGCTTGGGCAACCTGCAGAACGGCCACAATGGACATCAATCACCCTTGTCCTTCAATGCTGCTGGTTCGGTTTCTCGCCCCAGATAGGGTGTATTGCCTTATCTGGGGACTCTTTCCTGCCGATAAGAGGCCAGGGTGGGGCGCTGCATTGCAGCCGGAACAGACCGGGGGTCTTCGTGCCCTTAAACACAAATACCACCCATATCGGCTGAAATATGCATGGTTACTTTGAAAAATACCCACCTTGCACCTTCCAAACCCAAACACGTGGGGTAGACTTAAGGAAATTTCAGGTTTTGGGGTCCGGTAAAAATTTTCGCGCGGATTTTTTTTCCGTACCCCCCTCCCCCTCCGGGGGTACCCCCCGAAAAAAAAGCTGTACGCCGGTACCAGGAATTTTTTTTTCTACCCCCCCCCCCCTGGCCCATAGTGACCTCAACTATGTACATACCCTTACGCAACGTTTCAGACGCCGCAAACAGCGCAAACAACGAGCATAGTACGTTTGGACAATTCATGGCCGGCGAAGTGGACGTGCGTGTTATTGTGAATTAAGATGTGCATGCATACCTATACGCGAATCTGGGACAAATTCGCGCGAAGTTCGCGCGCACTTTGCGCGAATTTGTCCCAGATTCGCATTCACAAGTGTCGCAGCAGACACAGACGAACGGCACAATACGAATAGGGCATTAAACGGCTACCATGGCCACGCAGTGTATGGAAAAGGGGTGGTTTTTTCTCGCAGGGACCTGTATTTTATTTTTTTAGAATTTTTGAAACCATATCCTCCATTCCAACCCATTGAAAAAGGCCTTTTTCGGACAAAATAGTTGTTTTGAACCTATTGAAAAAGGCCTTTTTCGGACAAAATAGTTGTTTTGGGTACCCATATTCGCTCTCTCATTCAAAAGTTCCCTTAACGGCAATTCGCAAAGGGTAGACTTGCCCACTTGTGGGCCACTTCTGGTTCTGCCCCCCGCTCTGAAGCGGTGGGGAACCCCCCAGGTGGCAGGGGTTATGTAGCCACCTTGCCCACTTGTGGGCCATTTCTGGTTCTGCCCCCCACTCTGAAGCGGTGGGGAACCCCTTGGGCGGTAGGGGTTATGTGGCCACCTTGCCCACTTGTGGGCCACCTTTGATTCTGCCCCCCGCTCTGAAGCGGTGGGGAACCCCTTGGGCGGCAGGGGTTATTTAGCCACCTTGCCCACTTGTGGGCCACCTTTGATTCTGCCCCCCGCTCTGAAGCGGTGGGGACCCCCTTGAGCGGCAGGGGTTATGTAGCCACCTTGCCCACTTGTGGGCCACCTCTGATTCTGCCCCCCACTCTGAAGCGGTGGGGACCCCCCCAGGTGGCAGGGGTTATGTAGCCACCTTGCCCACTTGTGGGCCACCTCTGATTCTGCCCCCCGCTCTGAAGCGGTGGGGAACCCCCCAGGTGGCAGGGGTTATGTAGCCACCTTGCCCACTTGTGGGCCACTTCTGATTCTGCCCCCCGCTCTGAAGCGGTGGGGACCCCCCAGGCGACAGGGGTTATGTAGCCACCTTGCCCACTTGTGGGCCACTTCTGATTCTGCCCCCCGCTCTGAAGTGGTGGGAACCCCCTTGGGTGGCAGGGGTTATGTAAGCACCTTGCCTACTTGTGGGCCACCTCTGGTTCTGCCCCCCGCTCTGAAGCGGTGGGGACCCCCTTGGGCGGCAGGGGTTATGTAGCCACCTTGCCCACTTGTGGGCCACCTATGATTCTGACCCCCGCTCTGAAGCAGCTTAGACCCCCCAGGTGGCAAGGGTTATGTAGCCACCTTGCCCACTTGTGGGCCACCTCCAATTCTGCCCCCCGCTCTGAAGCGGTGGGGACCCCCCCAGGCGGCAGGGGTTATGTAGCCACCTTGCCCACCTGTGGGCCACCTCTGGTTCTTCCCCCCACTGTGAAGCGGTGGGGACTCCCCAGGCGGCACGGGTTATGTAGCCACCTTGCCCACTTGTGGGCCACCTCTGATTTTGTCCCCCCCTTTTTTTCTTTTGCCCTTTGTGTTTGCAATGGTGTCCTCCAAGCAAAGCTCCGCGGATCGCACCGAGGCATGCACGGAGAAATCGGGCACAATGAGTCCCTTGGGCACGGATGGTACCCCTGGAATACACATGCCTTGTACTTTTCCTTGTTGTTTGTGATCCTCTACCCTTGAGCTGATGAAGGAGCTTACTCATCACTCATGTTAGACACCTTACAAACATGAAACGACATTCATGTTTGCAATGCTCATTGGAAATTCTGACGATCATAATGAACCTCCGGCTTGGTCTTCTTCCCTTCATTGAATGTTGTATGTCGTCTTCTCTTGCTCTCTTTGTGAACGTGCATGGGCACAATGGGGTGCTCAGCTAAAGTTCCCTCCGGCCTCCCCCCAACACCTCTTGATTCGGTTTCTATTTTTTCTTGCAATGTTTTTTTAGGTACGGCCGTGTGAGGCGGACAGTCGTCTCCCGGGTTGAGCCGCCGCATGTGCGTGAGTCGAAGTTGCAAGCAAACCCCTCCAAAAAAGGTGGCAAAAAAAAGGTCAAAAGAGTTGTTGAGGATGACTCCTCTAGTGAAGGTAGCTGTGATGGGGAGCCTCTTTCTTTGGTTGAAGAGGCGAAGCGTGAGTTGGCCCGTGGGAATGCATCGTGGCATTCAATGCGCTTGTACCATCCACCTTTTACTTGTGGGCAATGCAATAGGGCGGTATATTTGTGGTGTATCTACTGCGATGGGTGCATTCACTGCTTGGTTGGAGTGGAGTGTCTAGCCCGACGGTTCACGGATAGGGATGGGGTGAAATGGGTGCTGCAAAAGTGGGAGAAGGAGGTGCAGGTGGAAAGCATCTTGCACCCAACCCTCTCTATGAATGTGGATGGAAGCAGCACCTCTGTGGCCGAGGCATCAAGTACCCCACTGGACCCTGTCCCACCCAGTTCCATTCCGTCCGGAATTGTTGTTGCTGCACCATCTGGTGATCACCGAACATCTCCTACTGGGTGCCCTAGTGCAGAACAAATCCTAGCTGATGTGTGCAGAGCACTGAGTGATAGCCAAGGCTTGTTTCGCCCATCTATGTCAGAGGTAGAGGCACTGCTTGGCAATGATTGGAGGCAGCCACTACATGTCACAGTTCGAGATTTGTTGCCGCAACAATTTGAGTTTGAGGCACGCCATTTTAGGGACCTCACCACCGAGAGCTATGTCACAGATTGTGCTCAGATTGTGGTGTATTACTGGTGGGTTGCCCAAACCGCTCTTAGTGCAGATGGGGACACAATGGGCGTGGTGTGGGTTGTCCGCGACTCTTTGTGGAATGCCTCATGTGCCAGTGCACAACGCCGCAAACAGCTAGTTGGATCGTGGGCAGGGCGCACTTTGCAAGCGTCGTCCATTGATATGTCTTTCGCACCTTGATTGTGGTGCAGGTGTATAATTTGAGCAATTGGCATTGGGTGCTCCGCTTGTTGTTGATTGCCCCAACTCGCGAATACCTTTGCCTTAACTTTGACCCAGTGTGCGACCGGCCACACATTGTCGGGGCAAACCAAGAGGAGTTGGTTGTTGTGGATTTGATTGTTTTTGAAATTTTGCCTGGGGAAGATGGCGGAATGCATGGAATTTCAGGATTACCTCCAGGCCGGAGTGCACGACTTTGTGCGAGAGTGAACCCCAGCAGCGTCGTGGGCTAAGGCAAAAATGAGGTTAATGAAGTCCCTTCGCCATCTGGGGGATTTGCGTTCGCAATGGCTCCAGACATTTGCCAGTGCCTCAAGATTTGGAGGGACAGAGGAAGCACTCATCGAGAATCTGATTGGCTACACGTTGACAGAGCAGGTCCAAATAAACATGACCACAGGGGCCTTTCAGAAAATCAGGGTGCAGCCAGACACTGTCAACAAGGCATCGGACCCTGCCCTGCTGAGCTTGTTAGAGGGACAGGCTGCCCTGATCAAGTCCCTCACGGAGAAGGTCCCCCTTTCGGAAGCGGTCCAGCCGTTGTAGCATTGATGTCGCATCCACCGGCTGGGCCGCCAAATCCCGTCATTCCAGTCTGGGGCAGTTCCATACCCAGTGCCTCTCGATGAGCCCGTGACCTTTGCACGTTTTACAGGGTCCCACTGGGGCGGAGTCCGATCGCACCCACTCTCCTTTATGGACCTCGAAATACTCAACCCCATCCACCATTTTGAAACGACGTCGCATGACCTTTTTGAGGCGTGCTCCTGCTGTACTCAGGCCTGAGGTGAAGTCGGGGTCCGCTGATGCCTGTTTAGAGGACGTTGAGTCTGACTCGTAGCGCCGCTTGCAACAGTGGACGGAGGACCAGACCGGCAGCCATAAAGACTCCACCATGAGCACCGCAGAGCTATTCAAGGACAACACCGGGGGGGGTGTGCCTGAGCTTCCATCCATGGGGGCGTCCCCTGCTGAATCTCCAGTCCCCACCACCTCAGTCCATACCGTGGTGTCTTTCTTTTGGTCGTCCGAGAGGTTGAAGAGGAGGGGCTTCTGTGCCTCGTCATCCCACTTGGGGGTCATTCTCATGGCGTCCAGCAACAGGGCTTCCTTGAGGATCGCGCATTTGAGGTAGTACAGGACCCTGGTGACCCATTGAGGGTGGTTCCATACCAAGGCCAGCTCATGTAACTCCTTGAGGCACAGGGGTGGCACAGACTTTTCCGACCGTGTGGGGGCTTCCGATAGACTGTTGGGCCTGTGCTGGCAACCACCCCTGTGGCTTCCCAGGACGTCATCGACTGGCCGGCGGTGGTGGATGCATGGCAAATCTTGGGTGAGACCGACCCCACGGAGTGCCCAGCAGCCTGCCTGGTTTCCACGTGGCGACCGTCGACGAGAAGAACCTACACAAGCCACCTTCGGCGATTTGCCCAGTTCGGGGGCGCTGTCCAACCAGGGGACATGCGGACGTTGGCGAATATGCAAAGCTGACACCAGAGCCAACCAAGACCACTGCTTGCAGTGTGCACCTCTCATCCACCATCTCTGCCCGCCTCCTGAGCATCAATCCCCCCCCCCCCAACAATTACAGGCCAACAAGGTGGAGTTTGAAGCCCAATTCGGGCATGTCAGGATGAGTGTATCACAGTCTCATTGCATATGCATACCAGGACGTGCATGTGTGGAGCGCTTTGTGACCTGCGTGCGGCCCCACCAATTTCCGTAGGCCATTCTGACTGGAATTTTTGTCCCATGCCTGAAGCGGTGCCACTGCCCACCACCGAAGACATGGAGCCATGCTGGCGTTGGTACAGGTTCAAGGATGCTGCAAAAGAAAAGAAGTATCAAGAAGCATGTGAATTCAGAGATCTTCGTGCTCTTCGAATCTGCGCCGCATTTCACGCATTCTTTCACCTATTTTTGCCGGCCTTCCACATCTACGTCTCACACGAACTTCCCTTTGGGGTCAGCATTGCCCCGATACTCCAGGCCCTCATCAGCATCGCAATTCTGCTTCTGTCGCTGCTGCCGGCTCTCCAGAAGCATTCAAGGCTCATTTTTTGCATTGCCATGCCATTCATGGCTTTCAACGGCGTACTGGGCATGCACTGGCAGAGTGCCCTCCTGCTGCAGTATGCAAAGCAGTCTAAGCTGATCCTCGTCTACAAGGCAATCGGAGTCCATTCCGAGCTGCTGGACGAGTATCTCATGAGCTTGGCCACTGGTTTTGCCGTAATGCAGTATGTGGTCGCATCTGTGCCCAGTCTCCTCTTTTGGATATACATGGGGCTGGGTCCTCATGCTGTTGTCAGCTTTGCGGGCTATGCCATTGTTACGTGGCCCTCTTTGGCGCTGTTGAGCGGATATGCGGCCGTCGGGTACGGGGCAGTGGCCATAGCTCACATCACCGTGTTGCTTTTATTGGCCATCATCATTGCCACCCGCGGCCGGCGACTGTCCTTCTCCCTACAACAGTCTTTTCAGGAGGCTCATGCGACACAGGTGGCATCGGCAGAGGCTGCACGGAAGGCGGACAGCATTCTGAACCACACATTGAAGAACACAATGGCCGATGCCGTTGGGGAAATCACTTTGTTCTTTGAGGCTATGAAGGCACAAGGGCAGAGCCCCAGCCCACAACTGCAGTTGGCCGTCGCCTCGCTGCAGCGAGGGATGCGGTCTTGTCAGCAGCGCCAGGCTTTCATTCAGTTGGTCAGCAGCACGTACTCTGCGGCACTCCGTCCAGTCCGAGTGGTGGAGTTCGTGCAGATGCTGACAGCGGGACGGAAGGTCACAGTGCAGGTCCCTGATACGACGGTGCTCATCGACCCAACACTGTGCGGGCTCATCCTCGACAATGCCATCAGCAATTCTTTGAAGCATGGGGACCCCCGCGGTCCCGACGTCCGGTTGACAGTGACAATCGCGGCTTCTGAAGCTGCAGATGGTAGATGGAAGATGTTAGAGGTTGTCATCACCAATGCGGTCAACCCCGACCGCCCTGTGATCACCGAGGAATATGTGAAACAAGTGCTGGCCGGAGAGGTCCAGAGGGGCCCTGCTACGTCGGCAATGTCCAACTACATCGGCTTGCAGCACTCCTTTATGGCTGCCGAAGCCGCTGGGATGAAGGTCTCACTCACACAGGTCCAGGAGCGGGTTGTTTTTCGGTTGTGGGGCATTGTAGTCGAGCAAGCAAGCCCACAGGAGAGCGAGGACCCTATGTTGAGATTGGCAGCAGACTTCCCCCCAGATCTGAACATCTACTTTATTGACGATTCCGGCACCGCCCGCCGCCTGGTGCACCACCACCTCACCACCTTAGCGCAGACCCGCAATGTCCGCACGTTTGGCCAGAACCGGGCGGAGGTTGAAGCGTTCATTGATTGTGCATTGGCCGATGGAAACATCGCGATTCTCGACCAGCACTTAGACTTTGGTGCCAACGCCAATGTTTTGGGTACCGATATTATTGAGCAACGGCTGCTGCCAGATTTCAAGGGACTTCTCTGCATTCGATCCGGGAATACCGCCCCTGAAGAGGTCCGTGAATATCACAGGGCCGGTGCTCACTGTGTATTTGGGAAGGATATGTTGGGCGTGGCCATGGTGCGGGAGCTGAAGGCAGCCTATGTCTCGCACATGGTGAACAATGCACGGCGGCGATCGTCCTGTGCCTCGAGATTGACTACCATTTCCGCTTCGACCGCCGTTGAAACACACTAACAAGGGAGGGGGAGAGGGCGGGGGCTTCTAGTGTAGTTCACTTTCTTGTTGGCTGTTATGTTGCAAATTTTACCGTTCAGGGAAGGAAAAGGCACTCGGGTTGCGCGTGAGAAAATGTTGGACTTTGTGGGAAGAGCCACTCACATCATTGCACAAGGCAAGAATGTAGCAACCTCACATTATACGCTCCACTCACAGCCGCAAACCTCCCACCAAACCGAGCTCCATCCACCTACATACTCCTGGTCCTTCACTCCAACCCCACACCATCAACTTCATTCCTCCGCCACCTCCAAGGGGGTCCTTTAGGAACTAGAATTTTTTTTTATTCAGGACCGCCCTTAAGGACAGCCCCAAGGGACCACCAACCGCCAACCACCAACCGCCACCAACCGCCAACCGCCAACCGCCACCGCCGACCAACCGCCAACCACCAACCACCACCAACCGCCACCAACCGGGAATCGCCAACCGCCAACCGCCAATCGCCACCATGTTTGAACATATGAGCTACACGCGGTCTTTTTGCAAAACTGCTGTTCGGGAACACTTTTTTTTCTCTTCAGGACCCCCCCTGACCACCTCCAGATCACCCCACGAACTAAACTCACCACCCGACTCTGACCTGCCATCACACAACACTGCACAACACAAAGGTTCCCAGTTTCACAGCAGGCTCCTTAACTTAGTGAGTCGCAATTTCGTCCCTCCTTCATCATGGCTCTTTCTGCCCCCCCCTCCACATTTTCCCTCTTCCCCCCCCCCCCCCCACCCCCCTGCCCCCCTCAGCCACAGCAGTCCACTCATATTTCTCCAGTACTCAGCCTTGGTTCTTACCCCCCCTCCCCATAAGCGATACTCCCTGTTTCTTCGCTTTTTCTGCCCCCCCGATCGGTTTCCGTGTTTCTGACCCCTCACTCCACTGCTCATTTCTCCAAGCTTAAACCGCATGTTCTTGATAAACCATCTCTTATGGGTGTCTCCCTCCCTGTTGCCCTTGCATCGCTTGACTTCGTTTTGTCCCCCAGTGTTTGCCAGAGTTCAGATTGACGCCAGTGGAACTGCCATTAACCTGCATTGAGCTATTTTGTACGTTTTTATCTTTCTGCCACCTCTGCCATGCTCAGACGCAAGACTGGCAGCTACTACACTGGTACACACAAATCGTCAACAGTTGGAACCAGGGGTTGTTGCCAGCGTCTCCCAAGTGGACCACACGCCGCTTCTAAGGGATTTCTCGCTCAAGTTGTTGTTGTTGTTGTTGTTGGCGCGCAACAATGCCATGCTGTGTATTTGTGCGGATTCGCCTGATCCACTCAGCCGAGGTCTGGAGTTTTGGAAATATGTCGGATTTTTTTTTTGAAAGAATGGCAAGATCTGCCGGGCGTTAAGTGGGGTACATTACCTGTAGCCTTCAGGTAGTTCAACAAGTACCCAAATTCACTGTCAGTGGTAGCGGCGGAATGTTCACCTGCGGTTTTCGTGCGGTTCCGGCTGCAACTGCAGCTGGTGTTGCAGCTACCGTTCAGAAGGCAGTGGGAAGCTTCGATACTCGAATGACGAAACACATGATATTCCTGGTTGAATAGCGAGGCATCGCAAAAAGGGGTTGTCGGGTACCCTGTTCCATGAGTGGCCCCCTGCCTTCCAATTTTGGATCGTCATGTACGAAAGAAGTTATTGGGTGGGGTTTTCCTTCAGGGTCAATACCGTTGGCATCGGCTATGCCATTGTGGATGTGTGCGCTAACGTCAAGGGACCCCAAAATTTTTTTGAAGGGTTTTCAACTAAGTTCGGCTAGTCAATTACATTTCTGTTGGATCAAGGGCCAATTTTGGCGCACTTGCTCCTAAGCTACCTTTTCTTTTTATATTGGTTGTTCAGATGGGCACCATGAAGTGTTTTTATTGCCCACAAAAAGACACGTCTGTGGTCCTCTGGGATTCATTGTCCCGCGATGATCAAATTTTTCTGCGGGACAAGTACCCTGATGCTGGTCAGGGGGCAGTTTGTGAGTTGTGTGTTCGCTCTGCACGCCCCAGTGTGTTCTTCAGCCGCCATTCTTCAAGCACCTCATCATCAGCCCCCCAATCAGTGGATTCTGGGCTGCAGGTGCCTTCGGGTCCTCAAGTTGTGTCTGGTGCAGCCAGGTCTTTGGCCACAGAGTCAGTGGAAGCCTGTGTGCATTCATCTTCTTCCGGCAAGCTTTGTTTGTGCAGTGAAAACCATTTTTCTCCTCAGGACAAGTGACAAAGTGCAAAAAAACAATCGGTCCTGGAATTGAACCGATTTGTGGGGTTTCTGTGATTTGGCCGTTTCGTTCTGCCGACTTGTTGTGGCCTCTGGGATTCTAGGTCACCTGACTGGAGGGGTCACTCCAAGTACTTTGGGACACTGGATAATACCTTTTCTTTCTATATTGGTTGTTCAGATGGGCACCATGAAGTGTTTTTATTGCCCACAAAAAGACGCGTCTGTGGTCCTCTGGGATTCATTGTCCCGCGATGATCAAATTTTTCTGCGGGACAAGTACCCTGATGCTGGTCAGGGGGCAGTTTGTGAGTTGTGTGTTCGCTCTGCACGCCCCAGTGTGTTCTTCAGCCGCCATTCTTCAAGCACCTCATCATCAGCCCCCCAATCAGTGGATTCTGGGCTGCAGGTGCCTTCGGGTCCTCAAGTTGTGTCTGGTGCAGCCAGGTCTTTGGCCACAGAGTCAGTGGAAGCCTGTGTGCATTCATCTTCTTCCGGCAAGCTTTGTTTGTGCAGTGAAAACCATTTTTCTCCTCAGGACAAGTGACAAAGTGCAAAAAAACAATCGGTCCTGGAATTGAACCGATTTGTGGGGTTTCTGTGATTTGGCCGTTTCGTTCTGCCGACTTGTTGTGGCCTCTGGGATTCTAGGTCACCTGACTGGAGGGGTCACTCCAAGTACTTTGGGACACTGGATAATACCTTTTCTTTCTATATTGGTTGTTCAGATGGGCACCATGAAGTGTTTTTATTGCCCACAAAAAGACGCGTCTGTGGTCCTCTGGGATTCATTGTCCCGCGATGATCAAATTTTTCTGCGGGACAAGTACCCTGATGCTGGTCAGGGGGCAGTTTGTGAGTTGTGTGTTCGCTCTGCACGCCCCAGTGTGTTCTTCAGCCGCCATTCTTCAAGCACCTCATCATCAGCCCCCCAATCAGTGGATTCTGGGCTGCAGGTGCCTTCGGGTCCTCAAGTTGTGTCTGGTGCAGCCACGTCTTTGGCCACAGAGTCAGTGGAAGCCTGTGTGCATTCATCTTCTTCCGGCAAGCTTTGTTTGTGCAGTGAAAACCATTTTTCTCCTCAGGACAAGTGACAAAGTGCAAAAAAACAATCGGTCCTGGAATTGAACCGATTTGTGGGGTTTCTGTGATTTGGCCGTTTCGTTCTGCCGACTTGTTGTGGCCTCTGGGATTCTAGGTCACCTGACTGGAGGGGTCACTCCAAGTACTTTGGGACACTGGATAATACCTTTTCTTTCTATATTGGTTGTTCAGATGGGCACCATGAAGTGTTTTTATTGCCCACAAAAAGACGCGTCTGTGGTCCTCTGGGATTCATTGTCCCGCGATGAGCCTCGGAGTAAGATCCAGGGCACTGCAAACCTGTTTTGCTGAAAAATTGGTCCGCCGATTTGTTCCGCCGATTTGTTGGGATTTCTTCGCCGATGTGGGGGGGGGGATTCAAACTACACCTTGCGCTGACCCTGCAAACGGCCTCTGGCTGGCCTCTGGCTGGCTGTGATGGTTCATCATGGAACTGGAGATGTGGTTCTATATACTAATGTGCATATGGATCCTGAGTTTAATGCCACGCAAAAAGAAGATGTTCTGACTGAAATAGGAGCAGTGCATAGAAAACCCAGCGGACTGCCCTTCCAGGGTGTCTTTCTACGACTCATTTGTCCACATGGCAGCAGACGCAGAGGCCAGTTTTCGCACCCTGCAGCACTGCCCCGTGCATGCACCCAAACACATGGGCTGGGCCCACCATAGGGGCTGAACGCATGTGTTCGCTAGCCCCCCCCGCCTGTGTGTGGTTGTTTGTGGCCCGCTCAGTGCCTGTGGCTTGCCACCACCACATCCCGTGCTGGTTGAGTTGCTTTTCTCAGCGCCTTCCCTGGGGGAGGAGCAGGGGGGGGGGGGGCGGCCTGCACCCCCAGCTTGACTGTGCGCCCCCCGGTGTTCCGCCACTGTACGGTGCACGCTTGTGCCTCTTCACTGCCAAGCGTGGCGGGTAACCCTGATCTCGTTTCGGCCTTCTTATTTTCCTCTGATCTGTTCCGGGCGAGTGCACACCTGCACTGACGACCCTGTGCACGGCACTCACCCGTCTTCACCAGTCATCTGCAGGCTCACTGATCCGCTGGTGGGATGGCGGCCAGCCTCGGTTGCCTGCCAGCATTGTTTAGCGTGTGGGACAACCTGGACTGTCTCGGCGGGCGTGTACAGCCTCCGCCACACACTAACCGTTTGCGACGCTGCGAGTTCCCTCCGTACTATGCCCTCTTCTGACCTGCGCCTGCATCTTTTCATTGATCTTTCAGTTGCACCAGGGATCTGCGCGTCGCTAGACTGGACGCCCTTCGGTTTCTGCCTTTCTTTGTTCTCCTTCTGCCCCCCCCCCCCCCCCCCACCTTCCCTTCCTTCTGAAACTAAACCTTACCCCTGTCGGTGGTGACGGTAACGCGCCTGTTTCTATGCTTTTCCAACCGTTGGCAGGTTGGCCCACCTGTGGCATGCCCTACCCCTACCCACACGCCACAGGTGTGGGATGCCGCCCCAAAGCGCGCCGCAACCCTGCTTGTGGTACCTTCTCTCTCCCCCACACAGTGATGCATCCCTATTAGATGTAGCTCAACCTGCGGCCTTGCCGCTCGGCGTGGATGGCCGGCGGTGACAGGGTGTGACAGGGTGGGGCCGCGCGCTCCCGCCCGTCAGATGGAAGTTGTCTTTTACTGTGCCTTGTCAGGAGGGAAGCGTAGCTAGGGAAACCAGCCAAACCCAGGTTTCCCCAGAAACCCAAGTTTGGCTCCACTGACCTTCTCTTCACAGTGTGCAGTTTTATTTTCTTCCCACCCACCCACCCCCGAGCCGCTCACTCTCGATATCAATCTACTTACAGTGCATTCGCACACCGGGGCCGCGCGCTCCCGCCCGTCAGATGGAAGTTGTCTTTTACTGTGCCTTGTCAGGAGGGAAGCGTAGCTAGGGAAACCAGCCAAACTACAGTTGCGCTGACCCTGCAAACGGCCTCTGGCTGGCCTCTGGCTGGCTGTGATGGTAATATACTAATGTGCATATGGATCCTGAGTTTAATGCCACGCAAAAAGAAGATGTTCTGACTGAAATAGGAGCAGTGCATAGAAAACTCAGGCCTTCAGCTGCGATCTGTTTGGGCGACGGTCCTCTCTGTGTTCCATGCCTGGTCACCAGGTGGTTCTGCTGTCCATGTCAGGCCTTGTGTGGGTTTCTCAGTCCTCTATTCAGTCTCAGGTGTATATTCATGCCCGGGTGCGTCAACAGATATCTCATATTGTCCTGCAATGTATGCATGAAAGGGTCGATAGCTCACTGCCTGTCACTGATGGGCTTTCGCCTGACCTGAGTCTATCGCCGTATGCTTAAAACGGTCCGGTCGCTGCACCTGTCCCTTTTTCTCTGCAAGCGGTCATGGCGTGGGTGGTACGGCGGGATCCGCGGTTGGCTGTGACCTATTGTGCCCGTTTTCATGTGAACTTGCCTCCGGGAGTGTTTCGTGATCCTTCTGTCCTGGAATATGTCCTATCCCTGTGCACAGACAATCAGTGCATGTTGCAGTGTCCTCGACAGTCCCGCCGGGCTATCGTGCTTTGCAGATGTCATACCGCACCAGCGCCTGTGTGGCAGGTGGTGACGGTGGGTCCAGGATGGGTACTGGCAGCGGACCATAATTACTCAATGCCACAGATACAATGCGCGCTTCAGCCCAGTGCATGTGGTGACCTCAAGGCGGTTCGGTGTGGTAAGCAGTAGGCCCATGGGCGGAGGATCCGGGTGATCTGACCGTAAACGGGCTAGAGGGCTTCCCTAGGACCGTGGTGCGCGCTGGCACGGTCCCCACAGCACCCCCCCACGGCCCACAGCGACCGACGCGACCAAACAGCAACACGCCAGTCCACCAGCGGCAACGCGACACACCGCCCCCTGAGGCTAGGCAGGACGGGGCGACGTGCGCGAGTGCGGCTGAGGGTGAGCGGTTTGGGAGAAGCAAAGGGCCGCCGTGCCCGACACTGCCTTACCGGGGAACGGCCCCGGTGAACCAGAAACAGAACCAGAACCCCCCCGCCCCCCCCCCCCCCCCAGACAGTGGATATGAAGCAGTGGCGCTGAGGCGCACGGCTGCAGTACTGAGCACAAACTGGACAGAACGCGATGAAAGCTGTGAGGCAGGCGCAGCTGGAGCCTTGGCGGACTCCCCTGACCAATTGATGCTCCCACCCCCCAAAGCAACGTTTTGACAGACAGTAGGCCGAGGTGCCTGTGGTGAGGGTGCGAGGTAAAGTTTCAGATTCGCCCCAGTGGGGACTACATACTCAAATTTCTCATGTTTTGATGTAGAATTCAACAACGGCAGAAAACCTCTGAAGTTCATGTAATATTTCAGCGGATATTTTCCAACTTCAAAGTCCAGGATTGGTGTGCACCATGTACCCTCCCCCCCCCGTGCCCAAGAACCACCTTGCGCAAGAACCAACCCCTGGTTCCGCGGTCAAACATTGCTGGTTCTTGGGCACGGGGGGGGGAGGGTACGATACCTGCCCAGGGCAAACTTTTCTGAATGTCATTTTGCATGGCAGGACACTTTCTCTGTGTTCCGCTTTGCTGCTCCTACACGGCTGCTTCTGACCCCGCATCCCAGGGTCAGTGTTCAAGGATGAAGGTTAGGGCTAGGGCTATTCGGGCCATAGGCCAGACCCGAGCCTGAACCTGAAACCAAACCCTAGCCGAGAATAATTGCAGGCATTTGTTGTGTGGAATGTCTGATGTGCTTACCCCAGCTATAGTGACCAGCCGTCGTCCTCCAAACCGCTTGCCCCAGCCAAGTTGCGTTGTTTGTGCACCTTTTCTGATAGTGCCTCTGGATCAGTCCCGGCAGCTTGTTCAATTCCAGTGCCAATTCTGGTTCTCAGTCTGCTGGAAATCCTGCTGGCAGATATAGATATTGTTTGAGCAAAGGTAGCCAAAGGGGTGTGGGGCCTGGCACAGTTTTCACTGGCAAGTTGGGAAGCATACATCCCATGGGATGCATACACCATCTTTAGATACACGCCCCCCCCAACCACGGGTCACCACTGCTTGCGGTGCGCCGTACCCGGAAGCTCCTGGCACAGTGCCCCTTCCCCTCCCCTCCCTCCCCCTGCACAGTGCACCAGAGATTTTTTCTGGGCTGCACAGCTGCCCACAGTCTTGTGCAATCACAAAGCCCTGGTGGAACGGCGCTTTTTTTTTTTTTGCATGAAAACACGTCCAACGCCCATCCTCTCATGAAACAGAGCTGGTTGTTGCACAAAAGAGGGCGGGGGGGGGATACCTTTGACAAGGCTGGGTGTTGTGATGGGTCGCCCGGAACCAACGCATTTGCAACCAATGCATATCAGCCTGAAAACAGTCAAGTACTCGTTGCTGAAGCCCGTCGGGGGGGGGGGGGGGCGTTGGAGGTCGCACGCCCGCCATTGATTAGGTCGTGCACGTATTGCATGTGGGGTACATGGCGTTCCCCATATTGGGGGGCCCGCCTGAACACCACCATGCGTTGATGTCCAAAGCGTTCAGAATTCGATGGACAATTGCAATGTGAGTGAAAAGATGGCAAACGTTGCGTTCCGCTGTATTCTGAAGCCGCTGGCTACCCCATCAGCCCCTTCCCAGGACCCCAATACCGTTCCAACATCCTTGAGTGCAGAGATAGAAATGGCTGTCATAAGTGTTGCCGAGTGAACGAATTGTACCCTTATGTATGTCTTCAGAGGCAGCGTCGGGAGGAGCGCACCAGAGGCCTAGTGCCCCGGTTGAAGCGACCCTCACGAAACGTAGCCAGCGTATTGAGCGGACCTCTTAGTGTTATCCCCCACCGATCACCTCTTTGGCCCGAGCTAACCCTCTTCTCGTAGCCCCGTTACATTACATGCACCCCCGACGGGGTGCGACCTGCCAACCCTACGTTATGTCTGGTGATCCAGCAGGCAGTCATACAATGCTGCGCCGCGCCCCTCCCATTGCCTCCCAGCGCCGCGTGGGAGCACTCGACCTTGCTGTCTTGTCCCCACGCCGCCACCGTTAGCGAGGAGGTGGGTGGCTTCCGGGGTGCGGTCTTCATGTCTCCCTCTGCAGTGTGTGCGCAGAGCATCATATATTTTGGGGACGGGGCGCGTTATCATCCGCAGCCCCGGTCGCGCTGGGGAAACGCTGGCGTTGAAGAGTGTTCTTTTCGACGCGAGCGGATGATCAAAGTTTAATTCATTGACAAAGTTGTGTAAAAGCTGAATATCAACATGTCCTGTCAACATTGCCGTCAGTGACGCCAGCGATCCTCTGCCGGCGGAAAGTGGGGTAGCATGAGGGATGAGTTCATAGTCCTGAATGATGGTCATGAGTGTACCACCACCCTCACCACCCTATTTCATTTCGACCCAACAGGGCATGAAATCCATCTATTGTGTATTTTCGTCATAGGAAAGACAAGACATGAGATTTCGATACTGTTTATCACGCTATGGTGTAACACGACATTCCTGTCTGTGCACGTGTGCTTGGATGGAGGCTCGCCAGGCAGCCGACCCAGTGGGTGCCGTTTTGTGGAGACATAACTGGCAATTCCACATTGTACCGCAGACTGGATTCACGATATGGAACGTGCAACAAGGTACGGCACACTGCTGAAAGAAAGCCTCGTTGTTCCAGAGTGTTTTTTTGTGACGCAAGCCAGTGACTAAAACTTGAATTCATTGATAAATTTTGCTAAACTGAATATCAACGGGTCCTGTCGACAATGGGGTCGCTGACGTCAAGCGGGTCCAAACGCGGTAAAATGCAAAGATGCTGCCTGTTGAACTCCGATATCCTGAGCTAACATAGTGACCCACAGTTGTCAGGCTATCCAATTGACAAGTAGAAGCTGGCTAAATCAGACCACATGATACCCTTTTATTCGTTTTCCCCTGAACTCCTTCCTTTTCGATTCGTGCAGAACGCCCCATACTATGGATCTGCCATTACATCACTCGAATTACCGGCATTGACTTCATGGCGATAGCTGAAAGGAGGGAGCCACGCCAAGCGGCTAATGGGCGACTCTACTGAGACCCACCGAAGCCACTCTAAATCTGTCTCGACCTGAGACGTTTGAAGACTACAGCCACTACCTTTGTTTGACACACGAATCCTTGAGACAGGATTGCCAACAGTGCTCACAGGTGTATCGTGACAAAACGAAATTTGCAAGATGCAAACGCACGACATGTTGTTGACCATCATGCAAGGGTGAAGGGGGCAATATCGGGACCAAATTCTAAGCCAGTTTTCCTCATTTGTCTTCCTTCGTGAAGAAATCAATTAGCGTCAGTGAAGATGCTTTCCCCGAAAGGAGGGAACGTACATAGGCCACCTTCCCTCTTAAAGGTGTAGTGTGTAGCTAGAATGAGCTCATCCTTTCTATCCGAGTTACATATCAGTTACGTAGGGGCACCATCGTTGCTCATATCGTTAGTGGATAAAACAGTGCGCAAAGCGAGCGACATGCCGGCAAGAGAATGATGTGTGCAGAGCTTGGGTTGTACCTAGTGCAGGGTCTCAAACCTAGAATCACAAACACATTCTTTCCTACGCATACACATATGTATTCAAAAATTGCCACATGTATCTGGAACACGTCCTGATGAACATTGTAGCCCACGGTGTGCACGAGCAGGCCTATCTGCGAAACGGTATGTATTCTTCGGTCCAAGGAGGGGTGTGCTCTGATGCTTAGTCATGTCCGAACCTCCTCACTCAAGTTCGCCTCACGTCTGGCTGCAGTCACTCAAGTCTTTACGTGAGGGTCATGTAATATGGGCTTATCCTAACGCGGCGGCCCCGTGTTTCCGCACTTTTGGGCCTTTCTTGGAACCATCTAAGAGAATGTGGTTTGTAGCTTTGTGCAGGCTGCAGGAGTGATCAATTTGGGTATCCAAGTGTTGGTGTAGCTGCAATCCCAGGTGCTCGTGTGTTGTGGAGTGTATGCTCCGTGCCTGACACCGACACTCATTATGACCCCTGCATTCTTGCACATCATTGAAAACGCCGATCAAAACGCCCTCCAAGGTAGTTTTGCTGTTCTTTGCGTCAAGCATTGTTTTGATTGGTGTCCAAGTGGGACCCACTGGGAACCATTAGTTGCATTGGTAAAGCTGCTCATCAACCGCTGTGAACCGCCCACCAGTTCGTCGAAAAAAATGGATCTCCAAGAAGCACATGGTGACATGGGAGTGTGGTCAACGATGACCTTTTCCGTGGGGTGAATTGCATTTCCTAGCGCCATGCATGCCACGTGAGGT
The DNA here is from genome assembly GCA_964036045.1 of Eutreptiella sp. 'Long Island Sound 2002'. NCBI lineage: Eukaryota > Euglenozoa > Euglenophyceae > Eutreptiales > Eutreptiaceae > Eutreptiella > Eutreptiella sp. 'Long Island Sound 2002'. Next base: position 33,884,690 of record OZ038386.1, read on the forward strand.
TGTGCACCAGAGAGCCGCATAACGTCGTTCTGAACAACGTCGGAAGAAGGTCAAGATTTTTAGGAACAATGCAGGAACGACGTGAAGGACTCTGGAAACTACCAAACGGGAACTTACACATACTATGCCTCCGTTCGTGTCGGAATGATACATCTGTTAGTGGTTTGTCCGCTTGAGACTCAAGATGCAAACGGCCCGCCGTGACTACGCCAGCATTCCCATGGGCGATTCCGTGCCCGAGTCCCGCAAGTCCAACGTCAGCCCCATTTGCGCCGTGCTCGTGGGCATGGCGGTGGGCATCGGCATGCTACTCACCGTGGGCACCGGGGCTGCCCCGACACAATTGCAGGTCGCGAACGCTCGCGCGACATCTGTGGCCGCACGGCCTCAGTATATGGCGGCAACAACTACGGGTCGCGCTGCGGCATCCGCCACTCGGTACTCCACCGCCCCAAGCCAAGGTCATGCCGCGGGAGACGCATTTACGGGTCCATCGTCGTTCTATGAAGGCCCCACCACTGCCCCGGCCACTAACACCCCATGGGCTGCCGCCACCGCCTTCCTCGCTGGTTGCGCAATCAGTGCCTTCGGACTGGTTGCCCAGCGCAAGCTGCAGAAGACGGGCAGCTGGACCCCGGGGCCACACGCGACGGAGCAAAGCGACTTCGCGATGTGCGCCATCGCCGCGCACCAGAATGTCGACAAGGCACCGGATGTGCTGAGCCGCGACAAGGAGGACTCCACGTCCATGCGCCGCCAATTCGAGGAGCTCTGCCGCAAGATGCAGGGCGAGATCTGTGCCGCGGTTGAGGAGTGTGACGGCGAGGGCAAGTTCCGCGAGGACGCTTGGATCCGCGAGGACGGTGGCGGCGGGATCTCGCGTGTGATGTCCGGCGGAAAGGTTTGGGAGAAGGCCGGGGTCAACCTGAGCGTCGTGTACGGGACCATGCCGCAGGAGGCGCTGGCCGCTGCAACCGCCCGCGGTGCGGAGTACACCAAGGACCTCAAGCCCGGGGATCGGGTGCCGTTCTTCGCGTGCGGTCTGTCGTGCGTCATGCACCCCCGCAATCCGCACTGCCCCACCATGCACTTCAACTACCGGTATTTTGAGACTGACGGCGGTGCTTGGTGGTTCGGAGGTGGCACGGACATCACCCCAGCCTATTTGGATGAGGAGGTGTGCCCAGTGGAGGGAACCGGGGTTGCAAGTGAGTAGCATGCCGAACCGGTTGGGATGCCACGGTTGTCTTCAGTGCCCCAAAGTGGCCAGTTCGTGAGGGAGGGCGGCGCATATGTGGCCTATTTCGGATCGTCGCTGTCAAAGTGCTCTCACAGCACAGTCCGACACCGATGAAGAAAGACGGGGTCCTGTTTTTATCCCTTATCGAAGGACCATAGAGGAGCCCTGCAGAAGGCTGGGCGAGGCTGTCGGTCAGTGTGTGCATGACCATGGAAGAGTAGTAAGGAGGAAGTAGGCAGACTTCGGTGTACATACATCCATGTCTGTTCATTTGCATGGACTATAACACCTGAACTCACGCCAGGCAGAGGATCGCTGCCACACAAAGAGAGAAAAATGGAAGAGAAGGGGGCGGCCGCAATCCATCGTCACTCCGTACTGGCAGGGAAAGGGGGGGATTCGTATCCTTGCTGGCTGCAGGACTGTAGCTGGCGCTGTCAAGACAGCCTCTTGGCCCTGCCTCCTCTGTGCATAGGCCCCATCCCCTCCGCACTGCCCAAGCAGGCCATCGTTCAGTGGGAGCAGTCTCAAGACTGGGCATTGGGAGCTGGTGGGACAAGTGCTGGCGTTTTGCCCTGCACCTGACCTCACGACAGGCATTGTACCGCAGCTTTGCACAGTGCACAGCACGCACTCACTGCACCGTGCTCTATGAACACTGCAGCTTGTGCATTGCACCAAGGAGCGCTTTGTGCACTTTTTGAGCAAGTGTCCCCGCAGCACTTATTCTCACATGCCAAGGAATTCAAAATCAGATTGAGCTATCTTTCTGGCGAGGCTCGCAAACACACGGACATTGCGCTAGCCTCCGACTGTACGCCACGGTAACCGAGCGCCTCCATGGCACAACCCCCATTTCCCCCTGGGGGTCCACATGGACAGCTGCCATCATTTGTGTGGCACAGGATATGAAGCATTTCCACGGCACTTACAAGGCAGCGTGTGACAAGCACGACCCTGAGTTCTACGCCAAGTACAAGAAGTGGGCTGATGAATATTTCGTGATCCAGCACCGCAAGGAGACCCGTGGTCTTGGCGGCATTTTCTTCGACGACCTCAATGACCGCGATCCCGAGACGATTATCAAGTTCTCGGAGGAGTGCCTCAAGAGCGTCGTCCCGGCGTACATCCCCATCATCAACAAGAACAAGGAAAAGGAGTTCTCGCAAAAGGTGCTGCTTTGTCCCCCGTTTTGCCGTTGTTCGTGGTTACTCATGCCTGCTCTGTGCAAGCCTTCAACGGATCCGCCGTTGTGTACGCTGGGGTCTCCTATTTGTTACCTCGCTGGGTGTCTATGTGCACGGATGATCATTTGTGGTCTGGAGGAGGTTGTCTGTGTGTTGTTGGGTATTGTTGTTATCCATTGGCAATCATCGCTTCGTTCGTTGTGCCTCTTGCCGAAACGATGTTGGTCCCAAATGAGGGGCTTGGGCAGGTCTGATTGTGGCCGAGCCGGACGAGGACGGGTCTTGCTTGTGGAGCCGGACACGTTTTATGGTCGGGTTGCATTCTCCTCAGGAGAAGGAGTGGCAGCTGATGCGCCGTGGACGCTACGTGGAGTTCAACTTGGTGTACGACCGTGGCACCATCTTCGGCCTCAAGACCGGGGGCCGTATCGAGTCTATCCTCATGAGCTTGCCCGAGACCGCCCGCTGGGAGTACGATCACCACCCTGAGCCTGGAAGCCCTGAGGCGAAGATCATGGAATGCTTCCAGAACTCCCGGGAGTGGGTGTAAGGAAAAGGGGCGATGCAACAAACCACCCACACCCCGGAGCCGTGTTGGGAGCGCACTAATATGCACCAGAGGCCTAGTGCCCCGGTTGAAGCGACCCTCACGAAACGTAGCCAGCGTATTGAGCGGACCTCTTAGTGTTATCCCCCACCGATCACCTCTTTGGCCCGAGCTAACCCTCTTCTCGTAGCCCCGTTACATTACATGCACCCCCGACGGGGTGCGACCTGCCAACCCTACGTTATGTCTGGTGATCCAGCAGGCAGTCATACAATGCTGCGCCGCGCCCCTCCCATTGCCTCCCAGCGCCGCGTGGGAGCACTCGACCTTGCTGTCTTGTCCCCACGCCGCCACCGTTAGCGAGGAGGTGGGTGGCTTCCGGGGTGCGGTCTTCATGTCTCCCTCTGCAGTGTGTGCGCAGAGCATCATATATTTTGGGGACGGGGCGCGTTATCATCCGCAGCCCCGGTCGCGCTGGGGAAACGCTGGCGTTGAAGAGTGTTCTTTTCGACGCGAGCGGATGATCAAAGTTTAATTCATTGACAAAGTTGTGTAAAAGCTGAATATCAATTTGTCCTGTCAACATTGCCGTCAGTGACGCCAGCGATCCTCTGCCGGCGGAAAGTGGGGTAGCATGAGGGATGAGTTCATAGTCCTGAATGATGGTCATAAGTGTACCACCACCCTCACCACCCTATTTCATTTCGACCCAACAGGGCATGAAATCCATCTATTGTGTATTTTCGTCATAGGAAAGACAAGACATGAGATTTCGATACTGTTTATCACGCTATGGTGTAACACGGCATTCCTGTCTGTGCACGTGTGCTTGGATGGAGGCTCGCCAGGCAGCCGACCCAGTGGGTGCCGTTTTGTGGAGACATAGCTGGCAATTCCACATTGTACGGATTCACGATATGGAACGTGCAACAAGGTACGGCACACTGCTGAAAGAAAGCCTCGTTGTTCCAGAGTGTTTTTTTGTGACGCAAGCCAGTGACTAAAACTTGAATTCATTGATAAATTTTGCTAAACTGAATATCAACGGGTCCTGTCGACAATGGGGTCGCTGACGTCAAGCGGGTCCAAACGCGGTAAAATGCAAAGATGCTGCCTGTTGAACTCCGATATCCTGAGCTAACATAGTGACCCACAGTTGTCAGGCTATCCAATTGACAAGTAGAAGCTGGCTAAATCAGACCACATGATACCCTTTTATTCGTTTTCCCCTGAACTCCTTCCTTTTCGATTCGTGCAGAACGCCCCATACTATGGATCTGCCATTACATCACTCGAATTACCGGCATTGACTTCATGGCGATAGCTGAAAGGAGGGAGCCACGCCAAGCGGCTAATGGGCGACTCTACTGAGACCCACCGAAGCCACTCTAAATCTGTCTCGACCTGAGACGTTTGAAGACTACAGCCACTACCTTTGTTTGACACACGAATCCTTGAGACAGGATTGCCAACAGTGCTCACAGGTGTATCGTGACAAAACGAAATTTGCAAGATGCAAACGCACGACATGTTGTTGACCATCATGCAAGGGTGAAGGGGGCAATATCGGGACCAAATTCTAAGCCAGTTTTCCTCATTTGTCTTCCTTCGTGAAGAAATCAATTAGCGTCAGTGAAGATGCTTTCCCCGAAAGGAGGGAACGTACATAGGCCACCTTCCCTCTTAAAGGTGTAGTGTGTAGCTAGAATGAGCTCATCCTTTCTATCCGAGTTACATATCAGTTACGTAGGGGCACCATCGTTGCTCATATCGTTAGTGGATAAAACAGTGCGCAAAGCGAGCGACATGCCGGCAAGAGAATGATGTGTGCAGAGCTTGGGTTGTACCTAGTGCAGGGTCTCAAACCTAGAATCACAAACACATTCTTTCCTACGCGTACACATATCCTTCGGGGACATTCAAAACATTCCAACTTTGTGGGTTTTGGCACTTTTCGCTAGTTTCTGCAACTTTTCCTTCCGCATGCAAACGTGTCGTTACCTAAGGGGGGGGGTATGTGTATACTTTTTGAAATCTGTGAGAAAACGCCGTTTCGGAAATGTATGGGTTGGGGGGGGATAGGTGACCATATTTTTGAGTACCGAGGCCGAACTTTTCGGTGTTTCAGGGTTTTTGGGCCTCAGGCTGCTCCGCTCACGCGTGCGTGCGGGACACCAACTCACAGGTTTTCCCATGGGTGCTCCGACATATTGTGGAGTTGGAGCAACATGAAAGGAGGTAAATGGATGCATTTTGACATGCTGAATCCAACTATTGTGGTTACATGTCCCAACTTGACAGCCTGTTTGAGAATTTCTGCCATCTTTGATTTCTTGCACTCTGGTGAGCTTGATGCTGCAAGTTGCACCACGCATCACCCGGGTGTCCAAGGTAGTCATTGGTCAAAATGATCAACATTGGGGTCTTCGGGTGACCCATGTTGCACATGTCTTCTACACATCAAATGCAACAAATCCACACGAATGACTTGACCCTTATATGCCCATATGTTGGAGTAATGGGGGTAGGAGTGCGGTGCAGTCTGTCTGAAACCGGATCAGAACAGGCAAAAAAACCCCAACCTGTCAACAGTAACGGCCAATTTTCGAAAAAATATGGTTCCGGACCCCCCCCCCCCCCCAACCCATACATCTCTGAAAAGCCCTATTCAAGGGCTTTCCGAATATACCCCACATACCCCTACCTCCGGAACACCCAGTCGGCACAAATAAGGCAACAAGGTCGCCAACCCGCGAAAACCCACAAAGTTGGAAGGTTCCCCACCATCCCCAAGAGATATGTATTCAAAAATTGCCACATGTATCTGGAACACGTCCTGATGAACATTGTAGCCCACGGTGTGCACGAGCAGGCCTATCTGCGAAACGGTATGTATTCTTCGGTCCAAGGAGGGGTGTGCTCTGATGCTTAGTCATGTCCGAACCTCCTCACTCAAGTTCGCCTCACGTCTGGCTGCAGTCACTCAAGTCTTTACGTGAGGGTCATGTAATATGGGCTTATCCTAACACGGCGGCCCCGTGTTTCCGCACTTTTGGGCCTTTCTTGGAACCATCTAAGAGAATGTGGTTTGTAGCTTTGTGCAGGCTGCAGGAGTGATCAATTTGGGTATCCAAGTGTTGGTGTAGCTGCAATCCCAGGTGCTCGTGTGTTGTGGAGTGTATGCTGGCCTGTTGGGCACCCTTCTGCAGTCGAGAAGAATTCTCTTTGTACTGCCGGATTGCTTGTCACAAACCAACAGAACACGAACAAAGAGTGTGTGCCCTCCTCGGGTTTTGGGTCTGTCTGCACAAGGTGAGCAGCATATTTGCATTGTGTATGAGTGCAATGGTATTGAACAAGAGTGATGAGTTCCCAAAGATAGGAACCCGAAGCCTGTCCCTCAGGCAGCCCCTACGCCAGCCCCTAAGGGCATGCATGTCCAGCTCTTCAAGATGAGGTGCAAGATGAGCAAGGGGTTTCATTCGGTGCCTGTCAATCAGAACGCGAGCCACTAAATGTGCCCCAGAGGATAAACGCTTCGTGTTGTGGTGTTTTGAGGGGTAGGGTTGGCTTATGTTTGCAGCGTATGTTCCGTGCCTGCATAGTATGTGTAAGTTCCCGTTTGGTAGTTTCCAGAATCCTTCACGTCGTTCCTGCATTGTTCCTAAAAATCTTGACCTTCTTCCAACGTTGTTCAGAACGACGTTATGCGGCTCTCTGGTGCACAACCTCACGTGGCATGCATGGCGCTAGTAATTGCAATTCACCCCACGGAAAAGGTCATCGTTGACCACACTCCCATGTGCTTCTTGGAGATCCATTTTTTTCGACGAACTGGTGGGCGGTTCACAGCGGTTGATGAGCAGCTTTACCAATGCAACTAATGGTTCCCAGTGGGACCCACTTGGACACCAATCGAAACAATGCTTGACGCAAAGAACAGCAAAACTACCTTGGAGGGCGTTTTGATCGGCGTTTTCAATGATGTGCAAGAATGCAGGGGTCATAATGAGTGTCGGTGTCCTCCGTTCGTGTCGGAATGATACATCTGTTAGTGGTTTGTCCGCTTGAGACTCAAGATGCAAACGGCCCGCCGTGACTACGCCAGCATTCCCATGGGCGATTCCGTGCCCGAGTCCCGCAAGTCCAACGTCGGCCCCATTTGCGCCGTGCTCGTGGGCATGGCGGTGGGCATCGGCATGCTACTCACCGTGGGCACCGGGGCTGCCCCGACACAATTGCAGGTCGTGAACGCTCGCGCGACATCTGTGGCCGCACGGCCTCAGTATATGGCGGCAACAACTACGGGTCGCGCTGCGGCATCCGCCACTCGGTACTCCACCGCCCCAAGCCAAGGTCATGCCGCGGGAGACGCATTTACGGGTCCATCGTCGTTCTATGAAGGCCCCACCACTGCCCCGGCCACCAACACCCCATGGGCTGCCGCCACCGCCTTCCTCGCTGGTTGCGCAATCAGTGCCTTCGGACTGGTTGCCCAGCGCAAGCTGCAGAAGACGGGCAGCTGGACCCCGGGGCCACACGCGACGGAGCAAAGCGACTTCGCGATGTGCGCCATCGCCGCGCACCAGAATGTCGACAAGGCACCGGATGTGCTGAGCCGCGACAAGGAGGACTCCACGTCCATGCGCCGCCAATTCGAGGAGCTCTGCCGCAAGATGCAGGGCGAGATCTGTGCCGCGGTTGAGGAGTGTGACGGCGAGGGCAAGTTCCGCGAGGACGCTTGGATCCGCGAGGACGGTGGCGGCGGGATCTCGCGTGTGATGTCCGGCGGAAAGGTTTGGGAGAAGGCCGGGGTCAACCTGAGCGTCGTGTACGGGACCATGCCGCAGGAGGCGCTGGCCGCTGCAACCGCCCGCGGTGCGGAGTACACCAAGGACCTCAAGCCCGGGGATCGGGTGCCGTTCTTCGCGTGCGGTCTGTCGTGCGTCATGCACCCCCGCAATCCGCACTGCCCCACCATGCACTTCAACTACCGGTATTTTGAGACTGACGGCGGTGCTTGGTGGTTCGGAGGTGGCACGGACATCACCCCAGCCTATTTGGATGAGGAGGTGTGCCCAGTGGAGGGAACCGGGGTTGCAAGTGAGTAGCATGCCGAACCGGTTGGGATGCCACGGTTGTCTTCAGTGCCCCAAAGTGGCCAGTTCGTGAGGGAGGGCGGCGCATATGTGGCCTATTTCGGATCGTCGCTGTCAAAGTGCTCTCACAGCACAGTCCGACACCGATGAAGAAAGACGGGGTCCTGTTTTTATCCCTTATCGAAGGACCATAGAGGAGCCCTGCAGAAGGCTGGGCGAGGCTGTCGGTCAGTGTGTGCATGACCATGGAAGAGTAGTAAGGAGGAAGTAGGCAGACTTCGGTGTACATACATCCATGTCTGTTCATTTGCATGGACTATAACACCTGAACTCACGCCAGGCAGAGGATCGCTGCCACACAAAGAGAGAAAAATGGAAGAGAAGGGGGCGGCCGCAATCCATCGTCACTCCGTACTGGCAGGGAAAGGGGGGGATTCGTATCCTTGCTGGCTGCAGGACTGTAGCTGGCGCTGTCAAGACAGCCTCTTGGCCCTGCCTCCTCTGTGCATAGGCCCCATCCCCTCCGCACTGCCCAAGCAGGCCATCGTTCAGTGGGAGCAGTCTCAAGACTGGGCATTGGGAGCTGGTGGGACAAGTGCTGGCGTTTTGCCCTGCACCTGACCTCACGACAGGCATTGTACCGCAGCTTTGCACAGTGCACAGCACGCACTCACTGCACCGTGCTCTATGAACACTGCAGCTTGTGCATTGCACCAAGGAGCGCTTTGTGCACTTTTTGAGCAAGTGTCCCCGCAGCACTTATTCTCACATGCCAAGGAATTCAAAATCAGATTGAGCTATCTTTCTGGCGAGGCTCGCAAACACACGGACATTGCGCTAGCCTCCGACTGTACGCCACGGTAACCGAGCGCCTCCATGGCACAACCCCCATTTCCCCCTGGGGGTCCACATGGACAGCTGCCATCATTTGTGTGGCACAGGATATGAAGCATTTCCACGGCACTTACAAGGCAGCGTGTGACAAGCACGACCCTGAGTTCTACGCCAAGTACAAGAAGTGGGCTGATGAATATTTCGTGATCCAGCACCGCAAGGAGACCCGTGGTCTTGGCGGCATTTTCTTCGACGACCTCAATGACCGCGATCCCGAGACGATTATCAAGTTCTCGGAGGAGTGCCTCAAGAGCGTCGTCCCGGCGTACATCCCCATCATCAACAAGAACAAGGAAAAGGAGTTCTCGCAAAAGGTGCTGCTTTGTCCCCCGTTTTGCCGTTGTTCGTGGTTACTCATGCCTGCTCTGTGCAAGCCTTCAACGGATCCGCCGTTGTGTACGCTGGGGTCTCCTATTTGTTACCTCGCTGGGTGTCTATGTGCACGGATGATCATTTGTGGTCTGGAGGAGGTTGTCTGTGTGTTGTTGGGTATTGTTGTTATCCATTGGCAATCATCGCTTCGTTCGTTGTGCCTCTTGCCGAAACGATGTTGGTCCCAAATGAGGGGCTTGGGCAGGTCTGATTGTGGCCGAGCCGGACGAGGACGGGTCTTGCTTGTGGAGCCGGACACGTTTTATGGTCGGGTTGCATTCTCCTCAGGAGAAGGAGTGGCAGCTGATGCGCCGTGGACGCTACGTGGAGTTCAACTTGGTGTACGACCGTGGCACCATCTTCGGCCTCAAGACCGGGGGCCGTATCGAGTCTATCCTCATGAGCTTGCCCGAGACCGCCCGCTGGGAGTACGATCACCACCCTGAGCCTGGAAGCCCTGAGGCGAAGATCATGGAATGCTTCCAGAACTCCCGGGAGTGGGTGTAAGGAAAAGGGGCGATGCAACAAACCACCCACACCCCGGAGCCGTGTTGGGAGCGCACTAATATGCACCAGAGGCCTAGTGCCCCGGTTGAAGCGACCCTCACGAAACGTAGCCAGCGTATTGAGCGGACCTCTTAGTGTTATCCCCCACCGATCACCTCTTTGGCCCGAGCTAACCCTCTTCTCGTAGCCCCGTTACATTACATGCACCCCCGACGGGGTGCGACCTGCCAACCCTACGTTATGTCTGGTGATCCAGCAGGCAGTCATACAATGCTGCGCCGCGCCCCTCCCATTGCCTCCCAGCGCCGCGTGGGAGCACTCGACCTTGCTGTCTTGTCCCCACGCCGCCACCGTTAGCGAGGAGGTGGGTGGCTTCCGGGGTGCGGTCTTCATGTCTCCCTCTGCAGTGTGTGCGCAGAGCATCATATATTTTGGGGACGGGGCGCGTTATCACCCGCAGCCTCCCTCCCGAAGGCCTCTTCAGAGCCCGCGGGTCCTCTGCACGGCACACCGGTCTGTTGCTCATCCGCAGTGCATTGCGGTTTCCGACTCGTAATTTACCGCCGCATCGCCGCCCTGTTGATGGCCTTGGCCGGGGCCTGCCATGCATTTCGAAGGATTGCACGACAACACCCGAGAACTTGTTCATGGGTCTAGGCTTTGAGTGTCATGTTCCACGATTCCCAGGGACCTGGTCCACTACAGCATTGCCATTGGAGGTGGGAAAACGGTGTGCAGGCGGGGGGGGGCGTAGGGTCGGGGACAGCGGCTCCCGTGACAGAGCCCTTATGAAGTGGCAGTCTGAGGACCAGCCCTCTCTCCGATATCCGGCATCAGAGCGGCCTGAACGACAAGAAGTTGAGAGAACATTTCCCGCGCGCGAAAACGACACCACAAGGAATACAGACCGCAACGGCTGTCAGACTGCAGCGACCCGACGCTGCACGCGACAGGCAGAACGGGTAACTGTTCAGGGCCCCGTAAAGATACTGCGACCCGACGGAGTGTCATGCAGGGGGCTCGGAAATGGGCTCACGATCCCCACCCCCCGCGAACCTTCCTCCTGCCACCCCTTTGTTGTTCAGGGTTGGGCAAGGGAGAGTGCGGTGCAGGGTCCATAGGGCCTCGGTGATACAATGCCTGGGGCTGATGGCACAGGTATCACCTCTCGTAATGCCAAGATGCCGGGAAATGTAGTCCACCGCTGATGTTGCAGACTTGAGGGCCTACGGCGATACGGCAGTGCAAATGGCATGGCCCCCCTGTTGCAAACACTGATTTGGGTTTTGCGGTGGAAGTTGTCGACAGCGCTTGCCCGACGCCGGTGAGGCACGGTTTTGGCGGGTGAGAGTGGGGCTGTTGTCCTCTGCTCACGGGTGCGGCGTCGGCCCCAGAGGCCGACGGAAACCGTTGGCTCGGCTCTGGAGGTACTTTGGGGAGACGGCATGTTGCCGGGTGCCTCCTGCTAATGCCAAGGGACTGGGTCACGGCCAACGCAGTTGGGCTTTCTGGCATCAGCAGTTTATGAGGCTGTTCTCCCGGGATGGCGGCCCGGCACCCCCTAATTTCGACATCAGATATGGCGGAGAGCACCCTCCCCAACGCAGGGTCTGAGGATGGTTTGCGGGCGGCCTGGACGTCAAGTGGGCCATCATGAGCAGTGGCACAAACAGTCCACTGCCCTCAACACAAAACAACACCGTGGCGCACAAATGACACGGGCTGTGCTGCAAGGCAGCCTACTCGCCTCCATGGAACACCCCGCACCCAGACGCAGGCACAGCCCTGAATTCCCCAGCAGCATCCACTAGGAACTACCAACGGTCACACTTAATCCGCCCTGCACCCCCCCCCCCCAACCAAAACACATTTGGGCCCACAGAGGGTCAGAATGAGCAGTGGCGAGAGGCCAATAGGCGCCGCCAAAGCCAAACAATCAGATACCGAGGCCTTGTGCCAAACTTCCCCCCGTATTTCCTCCACACCTGGGCTCCATTCAACTGAAAAAGTCTGCACAGCACAATGCAGAAGTTTTCTTCACCACAATCCATGATAACAGGGCACCCCCCCAAACGCCAAGGGGCAGAAGCAGCGGGGCAGATGTCCCACTCTCCTGCAGTAGAAGCAATGCTTCCCCGGCTGTTAGCCCAACAGGCTCCCCACCTCTCACAGTTTTTTTTAACCCGCCCCCTTCACCACGCAACCCAACGGGTGGACAGCCCCCCCCCCCCCCCTTCACAAGTGGAGGATTCCCTCCTCAAAAGGCGCACACATACGTACCCCTGCAAGTACCCACCGGCGTACTCACTGAGCCTCGATGGCGCCCCCCCCCAAAAAAAAACCAAACCCCTCCCACAATTGACATTGACCAACAAGCCAGTCACATGAAAGACGTGGTCCTGGACACTGCTTGTCGCCCCAGCCATGGGGGGGGGGGGGGATGCACCAATGCACTACTCGGCGCCACTGACGCCACAAACGCCACGAACGGCACACCGTGCCACATCCAGCACAGCCCCGGCACACCAACCACTGGGCTCCACGAACGCGGAAATGACACCAGCAGGAGCACCACACGCAGCAGCCGTCAGAACCTGCGACCCGACGCAACATGCGAAGGGCAGAACGGGTGACTGTCCAGGGCCCCGTAAAGAAACAACAACGCGACGGAATGTCACACGGGGGGGGGGGGGGGATGGAACAACGGGTGACTGTCCAGGGCCCCGTAAAGAAACAACAACCCGACGGAATGTCACACAGGGGGGGGGGGGGATGCACCAAAGGGGCAAAGTGCCCTCTGGGTACCCCTCCTGGCCCTGGTTGACAGACACTACCCGCTTTAGCAGTGGCATCCTCCGAACCTCATGACCCTGGGGCCGGGCAAATCGCTTCATCATGCAGAGGGAAAGCTTGGTAGGGGATGCTTCCCAGGGCATTACACGGCCCATTTGTGCTATGGGACCGCCGTCACTGACCACATGAGGTTGAGGAAACCAAGAGCAGCACAAGTGACAGTATTGACCCAAGCAAAACAGACGTACTGGGGAGTCACCGTAGATCAAACAAGCAAGTGCAATGAGGGTGGGTGACTAACTCTCGAAGATGCTGCCCATTGTGTTGGAATACGGTACTGTTTTTCATCTTTTGTGAGTGGTAAAACCAAATTTCACCCACTTGTGTATATTCATCATGCTCAGAATGAAACAGGGAATTCAAAAATGCCCCCAAAACGCAGAAACCCCCCCCCCCTCCCATGCCACGGGGGTTGGGGGCTAGAACTGAGCTGCAGATCCCCCGGTGGACCTCTCGATATCATCGAAGGGTTGTGTTTACGATTTGTACCCTTTTTAGATATGGTGAAGACCGAACGGGTGTTCAAATCAAACCGGGCTCAGGGACCAGGTAGGGGCATCTTTTACTTCATGGGATGGTGCATTCTTCCCCAAAGCTGTGTCTTGCATTGGAGATGTGGACTATCCCCCCCCCTTTCTGTGGCCTGACCTGAGAGTCCACGAGTCCAAAGGCCCAGATCTGAGAGATGACCAGGGATAGGGCAGGAAGCGAGCACACAAGACATTGGCTGTGCGGACGATCGGCGGACATTGGCTGAAACAGTGGATAGTAGGCGGTGAAGGCCGTGGGGAGCAGGCGCGGCCAGAGCCTAATGCGGACATTGCAACCTGACCAATTACAGCCCTTTCTGTGGAAGCTACGGTCTTGACCAAGCTACAGCGGGCGTAGGGACTGTATTAGTTTGGGACCGAATCCGGTTCGCTACCAATTTTGCTGCAACCACCGAAGACAAGGGTTTGGTCTTAAATGTTGTTGCGGTTGTGGACTGACGGGCGTTTCAGTTGTTCTTGTGTGCCCCCTGGGGCCCACAAATGTTCATTTGAGGGGCCCTGGGCATTACCCTGCCCCTTTGCCTGCACCAGCGCAGTGGGCCCCCCTTTCCATCTGCTGCGTGCAGGCCACGGCCTTGTCTACGCCACGGCAGCCCCTGGGGCCGCAGCAATTCGGGAGTTTTCCGTCGGTCGGACAAACGGGGGGGGTGCAGGTGGCCTGGTCAGGCCTGCGTTGGTCCGATGCGGTCTGCTCGGCTGCTGCGGTGCAATGGCCCCTCGGCTGGTGGAAATTTTACTTGGGGCCCTTGGACCCCCCGCAAATCGGGGGAGGGGGGCTGCGGAAAGGGGCTCCCAGGGCCATACGCTTATTTCCTCAATACAAACGTCTGACTTCTTGCCTCCGATGATTTCAAAGGGGGGGCGGGGGGCAGGGGGGGCTTTTTGGTGAAGATTTTTTTTTTATTTGAAATATGCATGAAAAACATGGAAACAAGGGAGCCGGCCCCTGGAGCCCCCTCCAGGCGGGGGGGGGGTCTGGGAAAAGGGGCTCCAACCCCCCCCCCCCCCGGCCCCAAGTAAATTTTTCAGGATCCCTCCGCCGTCCATTCTTGTGCTTGGCCCATCGCTCTCTCAAAGGCCACCAACGATGTGCTGAGCCATGGGGCACTCATGTGCGGAGGCGTGCACATGGCCGTGGTGTTCCTCCTGTTTTGGGTGGCGCAGTGCGGCGTAGTCCGCGTGGCGGTGCGGGGGGCTACGCACCGCTGGGACCGCCTCGCAGCCAGCCCCAACGGCACCTTCGTGCAGCTGCAGCACAGCGGGCGGGCCATGGCGTACCGGACGCTCGCTTTGGGGGGGCCAGGCCAAGAGTGGGACGAGGTCTTTTGTGTGGACATGGGGGACGGTGTGGGGGCATCCGAGCCACTGACGCTGGCAATATTCGGGAAGGAGCAATGGGGCCCCCGTCGATTGCTTGGCATGGAAACAGTGCAGAGGCGCGACCTTTGGGCTGGGGTCACAGTGGAGCCGACTTCTTCGCGCGCCATCCCAGTGCAAGTGCAAATGACGCTGATTGATCTGGGCGGTATGTGTTGTGTCGTGGGTGTGCGGGTGCCATTGGGGAGCGAGTCACACAGGGCAGGGCAGGGCAGGGCAGGGCAGGGCAGGGCGGGGCGGGGCAGGGCAGGGCAGGGCAGGGCAGGGCAGGGCATTGAGGGCGGGATGGAAAGCACGGCACGGCGCGTCCTCACGGGGCGGCGCATGGTGACAGGGCCCCCCTGCGACTGCTGCGCCCGTGCGATGTGCAACCGACCCAGCGATGGTGCACGCTCCGTCTGCATTTGTGTGTGTTCTTGGTCACTTGCCTGTGGAAAGGGGGGGCGGTGTGACTTCGGGACGGAAGAGCCAGTTCAGTGGACATTGTGCCACATCCCTGGGGAAGTGGGATTTGCACTTGAGGGGGGCGGGCCGTCAATGGAGCCCTGCAAAACTGAGGTAGTAGCAGCCGATGAACTACCGCCGAGGCAGCAGCGGGACTAGACATGGCCGCAGCGCTGGGTGCGGTGCCAGCGGTGATGGAGGACGGTCCAGGCAAAAAGCGGTACTACGCTCCCCCAGTACGTTCAGTGGGAAAGAAGTCCCGGGCCTGGCAGTCTCCGTGTTGGCTCTGGTCTCTGTGCTCCTCTGCCAGGCCCGGTCGAGCGCAGGCACTCGCGCAAAAGCCCGCAGCGGTGTAGGGGATGGTTCCGGGGATGGTGACCGGGAGCCGTTGTGGTGGTCAAGACATGAAGGATCCGTACGGCATTAACCTTCGCTCAGCCCCCCCGACCGGTGGTGTGGCACCCGCGCTGCAGGCCCCCGGTGGCGGTCGCGGCGATCACCCCCCCGCCGGTTCGCTCAAGCGAAATCTGGCACTTACCCCCAGGGTCTGCTAACCTGACCACCACAACCCGCCGCCGATGGGGAAACAGAAATGGTGGGGTCAGGACAGCGGCGTGGCGGACCTTCAGGAGAAGATCGACACCGCGTCATGCGGTGAAGAGTAAACGGGGGACTGACCAGGGCCGCGTAAAGAAACCAGATGGACTAGAGGTCACACAGGGGGGAGGGCTCCATTGACACGGACATTGATTTCCGTTGCAAAGGTGCTGGAAGGAAACTTTCGTCAACGGTGGCCCACCACAAACAAGTCCATGACGCATGTTTGCCCGTCCTCCTCGTGCTCCTGCAGCACGCCGGGATGCCGACGGGCCTGGCAGTTCCCGCTGCATCTCCTGGCATCAGATTTAGCTCATCCCCTCGCTCGCTCTCTCTCTCTCTCTCTCTCTCTCTCTCTCTCTGTCTGTCTCTCTCTCTCTCTCTCTCTCTCTCTCTCTCTCTCTCTCTCTCTCGCTGCATGTCATGTCCGCTACCCCATAACTCTGTGGGACAATCGTAACATTGCACAGCTCTGGTCCGTGAATCCGGAAGTTTCCTCGAATGCCATCTAGTGAGAGGGCTTCGCCTGCTTACCATGGCCTGGACGCCCCCTCCCCCCCGCCCACCAAAAGGTGCGCCCACCACATGTGGCTGGAATGATGGGCTGGGTCTCCCCAGGGCGTGCATCGAGCAGCAGGTATGCTGTCATCCCCCCCCCCCCCCGCAGACCAGCCCCCCCCCTGCAAAGCACTGTCCGCGTGACACGCACAATCATGGAACTGAGTTGGCAATGAAGGTCGTGAGGCAGGCGCGGCTGGAGCTAAGTGGCGGGTCCACACCAGACCTATTGAGGCCCTGCAGACCAGAACAGCAGCAATGAAGACGGGCCTGCCCACATCGGTTGCCTGCTTCTTGTTGCAGTGGCCCAGAGCGGCGGGCCCGGCCGCAGCGATGGCCTGCCGCCCCCGTGTGACGGTCCGGAACGCGGTGCCGGCGACGGTGACGGGCCTCTACTACGCCCGGGCGGCGCTGCCCCACTCCAGGGGTCTGCACTGGAAGTGGAGCTTGCCCAAGGGGGCGATGCGGGCGGTATGTGCCTGGGGCTGTGGCGCAAGGGTTGTGCACGCACACACACCCCCTCACCCGCACGCTACACGAGGCCTCAACAATGCCCGACCGTGACGTGCACTGAATGTTCTTCGCTGTCATGTGCGTTCGGCAGGACTCCGCCACAGAGCCTGACCCCTCACCCACAAGGTCGTCGTTGCCAAGGGGAACCCGCTCTCTCCGGCGCATGCACGCGTCGACCACGACGGGCACATGCGCGCGCGCATACATGTGGACAGGTCCTGGCATATGCCCCCAGACAATGTCGCCTGCACTCACGCTCCATGCGCACGCGCGGTGCGGGTGCAGAAGGCTAAGAGAATTAAAAACAAAGGAAGCGTGGAGTTGCATTGTCGATGCTGGAGCCGCCCGCCCCTGAATTGGCGGAGCTGATTGCCTGTGAGCGGGGGCATCCGTTTAGTGAAGTCTCCAACGCACTGCCTGCCACCCGCCCCTTTTGTCGCGGCGCCAGAGCAGCGGGGGCAGGCAGAGGGCCGCGGCGCGGCCATCGAAGGCGGGGCTGTGCAGTGCCTTCCGGCCGCGTCTTTCGCAGGTCTCCGTGAGCGCCGGGGGGGCGCCGCCGCGCCGCATCGACGGAAGTTTGCACCGCAGGAAGGTCCGCCCCCGACCCTCCCCCAAGACCCGCCCAATGCCCGGCCCTTCACATGCCAGCGCTGCGTCTCAGACCGCTTCATTCGAAGGCCATCCCCGCCTCAGCGCCGGGTGCCGCACGGCCTGCGGCCTTCCCAGCACTTCTCTGAGGCAGCAGGGCGTCCACGTGCGGCGCGCGCGCCCCTCGTGCGCCCCCCAGCCCCCACATGCTCCGCTTCCTGAATCCCAATGCACATGTGATACATGTGCTGACGGCGCTGACGCGAGCCTCCCCCCCCCCCCCCCCCCAAGTGATGTATTAGAACGGCCGTACACCGCAGGAGGAGGGGGGGGGTACCCCCGCCCTGGACCCCCCCCCCGCCTCCTCCCCTTCCAATGTTTGAGGCTGACAGCCAAAATTTTGCTTCCACGCCTTCAGTGCCAAGAGGATTTACGCTTCAAAAGTTTTGGTTCGCCTTCGGCGGGGGCCATAGGGGGACCCAAGGAGGAGGGGGGTCCCAGCCAACACCCCCCCTCCCCCCCTGCGAGAGCAGCCCCCTTGTCAGAGCAACAGCAGGCGTTGTTTCTGCAACTTTTGGAACTGTGGAACGTGGCGGTTCTATTTTCTGGTGATCCATGAGGATCACGTTTCTTCGGTGATTGGAGGCGGGGGGGATGGCGTTTGAGGGATGATGGCTGCGGCCGTGCCACCCACTTTCACCCCCTTCTTGTCCTTTGAGGGTGGGGATTGGGGGATCACCTGACGACCGGTGCATTCACGACGCAATGGTCACCGCCTGTGTGTCCTCACGGCGCGCACAAGCAACGCCCTTGCCAGAGCACCAAGAGGTGTGGTTTCCCTCAAATAGTGTTACTTTGGTGTTGCTCTCGCAACGCGGGGGGGGGTCAGGAGCACCGGCCGCAGCGGCCGACAGAAAGCAGCAACCCGACGCAACATGCGAAGGGAAGAACGGGTGACCGTCCAGGGCCCCGTAAACAAACAACAACGCGACGGACTGTCACACGGGGGGTCAGGCATTTCCGCTACACTGCCCAGTGCATGGCAAAGTGGGGGCGAGCCATGGGGCAGTGGTCTCCCAAGGGGTGGCCCCCACACCAGCGGTGCTGGGCCGGTCCAACTGTGTTGGGCTGTCCGAGCAGCACGCACCGCAGCTCGTCGGATTCATGGGACGGGTGTGGGACACAGCCGGAGCTTTGCTTAACAACTCAGCATCTTCCGGGGGGGGGGGGTCTGACACCCCCCCCCCCCTCGGACCCCCCCCCCTCTTAAGTGATTGGGCAAATTTTTCTCCGGGTCTTCAGCCAATCAAAAATTTTCTCCCGCGCCTCCGGCGCAAGTCAGGCCAAACACTTTCTTCGGCGCCTCTAACAACTCAGAGTCTCTTGAGGGGGAGGGGGGGGGGGTCCTCCCCACAGCCCCACCCACCCATCCCCCTTGGACCCCTCCACCCACCACCAGCCCCCCCCCGTTAAGGAAAACGCTGGACACAGCTCATGGGAGGGCTATCATCGGGGGCCGCCCACAGTCTTCAAGCCGGTCGCTTCCTGAGCGCGCGTACTGCGTATTGCAGCGGACAGGAGGTGATGAAGGCGATGCCAGGCATTTCTACCCCCCCCCCCCCCCCTTGTGGTTGTTAGAAGCCCCTGTCAGGAAAGTTATCGTGCAGATGCACACCCCAGCACGCACAAGTCAGGGCTGGAGTCGGCAAACCCCCGCATGGACTCGGAGTGTGCATCGGGATGCACCCGGTCAACGGCACGGGCAACAGCCCGTCTCCGGGACAGCCGACCCCCGGAGTAGTCAAACAGGACAAGTCATTCAGCGGCTCCGTTGACATGGCCAAAACACGTTCGGACCCACAGAGGGTCAGAATGAGCAGTGGCGAGAGGCCAATAGGCGCCGCCAAAGGCAAACAATCAGATACCGAGGCCTTGTGCCAACCCCCCCCCCCCCCCCCTCTTTGCAAGCCAGGCCAACCTTTACCCCAGCCAGGGAGGACAGGGATTGGAACATGCGAGCCCTTGGCTGAACAATGCCAGAACGTGAATGCGCAGTGAATTGAGTTGGCGATATGGGCCGTGTAACGGGAGGCGGGGCTGGAGCAAAGTGGCGGGTCCACTCTTGACGTTTGAGGCCCCCTGCAAGAGCAGCGCCCGTGTCAGAGCAACGGTGGGTGTTGTTTCCTTCAAATTTTCCTTCAGTGTCGCTCTCGCACGGGTGGGATGGGGTGGGATGTGCAGTGCTCTGCTGCGCCTGCGCAGGAGGTGCACCTCCGTACCCTTCCACATGCACGCGCAATCATAGCACAACCACCAGCCCCGCAGAAGCGCAGGCTTTCGACAGAATGACCCATGGCCTGGGGAGCGTAGCTGGGCGGCAATCTTGTGCAGGCATGCGTGTGTGGCATGCCCCCCTCCCTCCCCCCCGCCCCTCTTCAGGACAAGTCATCCAGGGGCTCCGTTGACACAACCAAAACACGTTCGGGCCCACGGAGGGTCAGAATGTGCAGCGGCGAGAGGCCAATAGGCGTCGCCAAAGGCAAACAATCAGATACCGAGGCCTTGTGCCAACCCCCCCCACCTCTTCAGATACTGAACCCCGACTGCAAGACCCCCCTCGCCCTCAGTGCCTGTCGTTTGTCCCCTCCCACAACACGCATTCCCTGCTCGCTCCTGTACAGCCATTCCGTATTACTCTCATCATCCCCGCGAGTGCGTCTTCGCCCACAACATTGGGGTGGTCGGGGGCTACACGGCGCAGATGTGCGCGGATTTATGCGATCTTCTGCCGCAGTGCGTGGCCTTCGAGTTTGGCATGGCATATGGCGGCGTTGGCAGCGCTCTGCCAGGGGACTGCCGCCCACAGGACGCGGCATCCCACGCCACTGTCCCCTGCGATGGCACCCTCAATAACCTGGACCTCTACATCCAACTCAGTATGCAGCAGTGCATGCCTTGTGCTCTCTGCCCCCCTGGCCCAATTCTAGTGCAGAGTTCTGCGGAAGGCTGGTGTATGTTTGTCAGCCGTTGGGCAGCTACGGCCATGGGTTTGAGACCATTCGGTGTTGCCTTTGCCGGCGAGGGCATCACCTTTGAGGGCTGTACGGATACGCGTATACATGCCCTTGCGCTCGGGTAAACGCCGTTAGCGGCCCGTTTTTTAGGAAAAGGGGCCTTCGGCCTCCTTTCCTAATATTGTCTCTTCGCGTCTACCACATGCGGTCAGTGTCTACAATTAGCAGGCGGCGTCTACTTGGGGTGCACAGTGTCTACAGACTATACTCGGGTAAATGTGTATGCCCTGTCTACAAACCACGCACCGTGTCTACAAACTGTGCACACTGTCCACAGACTATACGTATGCGCGTATACGTATACGCGTGTGCGCGCGTATACGTACATATCTGAACTTTGGAAGGCTCCACCGGCGGTTTTTGTGTTGGGGTTCGTTCAGAAGGCAGCCTGGTCTTGGGGCGAGGGCAGACCAAGATACGTAGTGCGAATGTCTTCTGTTGCACAGAAACTGACAGACAGCTCCATAGGCCTCTGTAACGCTCTAATGGACAATGCTGCTGCGTACGGGTGGGTCTCGGGGTTTGCTGAGTGGGTAAAATGGAGTCGGCAAACCCCCGCATGGACTCGGAGTGTGCATCTGGATGCACCTGGTCAACGGCACGGGCAACAGCCCCGTCTCCGGGACACCCGACCCCCGGAGTAGTCAAACAGGACAAGTCATCCGGGGGCTCCGTTGACACAACCAAAACACGTTCGGGCCCACAGAGGGTCAGAATGAGCAGCGGCGAGAGGTCAATAGGCGCCGCCAAAGGCAAACAATCAGATACCGAGGCCTTGTGCCAGCCCCCCCCCCCCCCCTCCCCTGTGGGTGGGTCAGAGGCCAAAAAGTTTGTGTGCCGGAAAATCGGCCTCAAATCTCCGATACAGCAGGGCTTGCATGGCCATTCCCCCCCCCCCCCCCCCGGGGTACAGGAGGGGCTACACAACCATTTCATCCCCCCCCCCCCCCGATACTCCGATACGGGGTTCCACAGCCATCTTGGTCGTAGCCCTTCCTTAGCAAGTGTCCCAAGTAGCCACTCTCGGTTGAGGCACATCCCTAGAAAGTGTCCCAGTTTGCAACAGGTGCAATAGGTCTTAGGCCCTTCCCTCGGCTTGGGACTTTGAAGGTCTAGTGCAGCGAAACCAGCATGGCCAGCGCGCCCTACCCAAATAGCTGCACAAGTCAGGGTTAGAGGCAGGGCAAAGGGTGTGTAGGGAACCCCCGCATCGTGAGTCGGCGTTGCAATTATGGGCCTGTGATGGGCCAACGCATGGCTCTGGATTAGTGTAGTGCAAGCCTCAAAGGAAATTGGACCGCAAGCTCATTGCAAAAGGGCAGACTGAGCCAGTGCGGGTGACAAAAGGTGCTTGCCAACATATGAGTCAGGAGGGCAATGTCACCTGCGCGGCGGTATCGGGGACAACCATCCCCCAGGAACCGCACCCCGCGACAACAAAACCAGAGGCTGGTGGGAATCGCACCCGACTCGTGCTGGACAAAGGCATCCACAGTCAGTTGCCTTATTCAATGTGATGCCACAACCCATGAATATCATTCCGAAATTTGGGGTCGCACTGAAAAAGTCATTTCAAAATTCTTGGGTGCTGTGGGCAACCACTACCCAAGATGGAACCCTGCACCTCAGTGGGAGGGAGAGGGCCTCTACAAAACAGGGGGACCCGCAACTCTACCCCGCACTGGTTGGCAAACAGGAAGGGTGTTGCTGATGCAGCAGGAGCAGGCTGTACTCTGGCCTACGGGTTACCCCCTTGAGCAGTAACAAATGCGTGGTGTGAGGCCCAAATAGCTTCGTCTTGCATTTTCGTCTTCATTGCAGCGCGAACCCCGAGTGTAAGTCCAAGCCCCACAAGTATGCCCCTATGCGCCTGTGCGAATCAGCATCTGCATGCTGGTGTCCGTCCCTGTGTGCCTGTCTATTTGCATGTCTGCATGTGTTCCTATGTGGCTGCACGGCTGGCATCCGCGGGTGTTTGTGGGATCTCGGGGCGGTTGGGGGTAACCGACGTTGCCGGCGGGATGCTGGATGGCAGTTGGAGGGCGATCGACAGCCAGGGAATCGACAGCAACTGATCGTAGGCTTCAAGATGCCTCCTCCTCACCGTTTCCAAATGGCCCCTCACGCCTCTTCGCATCTGTTTCTCAGCCACGTCGAGTGTTGTCCCGACGCAGACTTCGACGCCATCACCGACCCTCGAGAGCACCGGCACCGCCACCCCGACGCACTCCGCAACCCGCACCGCCGTCCCGACCCGCACGCCCTCAGAGACCGCGACCTCCACCGCCGTCCCAACCCGCACGCCCTCCTTGACCCCGACCTGCCTCCCCACGTTCACGCAGTCCCCCACCCGCACCCGCTCCGGGACCCGCACCGCCGCGGCGTCGCCCACTGTGTCGTACACGCGCAGCCCCACGTGCACCGCCGTCCCGACGCCCACGCCCTCCGCCAGCCCCACGCCGCTGCCCACCGCCACGGCCACCGCCACGCGCACGCGCACGCCCCTTGCGACAGCGACGCCCTCCCCCTCCCCTTCCGCCACCGGCACTGCCTCGCGCACCACCAGCCCCACCCACGTCCCGACGCCACCGTTGACTCCCTCCGGCACGAGCACCGGCACCGGCACACGGACGTTCGTCCATACCGCCAGCATCTCCCGCACCGGCGTCTGCACCAGCACGGCCACCACGAGCGCCGCTGGGACCCGGACCTGCAGCCGCACCGCGACCCCCACCCTCACACCGGTCCCCACCCTCACCAACTCCGCGACGCGAACCGTCATCCCAACCGCCACCGCCACGACCACTTCGACCCCCACCGTCGTCCCGACCCCCACCTGCACGGGCACCCGCACGGCCTCCCACACCCGCACCGGCACCCCGTCTCGGACCGGGAGCTCCACGAACTTCGACACCGTGTCGGCCTCCTGCACCCCCACCGTCTCCGCGACCGGCACGGGTGTCCCCACCCTCACCCCAAGCCCCTCCCCCACCGCCTCCTGCACCGCGTCACCGACCTCCAGCGGCACCGCGTCCCCCAGCGCCAGCTCCTCCGGCACAGCCACGCCGACCGCCACGCCCACGCCCACCCACACCCCGACGCAGACCCCAACGCGGAGCGCCACGGCGTCGAGGTCCCGCACGCCAACGTCCAGCCCGTCCCCCTCCGCGACGCCCACCGCCAGCCCGTCGCCCGCGCCCACACGGTCCGCCAGCCCCACGCGGACCGCCACCGCCCTGCCGACGGGGACCGGCACGCCGACGCCCTGGCCGTCCCGCTCCCCGTCCGCCACGCCCACCCCGTCGTCCACCCCGACGGTCTCGTTCGGATTCACCCCCTCGGCAACCGCCACGCCGAGCCCCAGCGGGACAGCGACGGGGAGCCCCGGCCCGACACGGACCCCCACCGCCTCCTCCTCCCCCACAACGTCCGCGACCCCCTCCGGCAGCCGCTCACACAGCGTGTCCGCCACGCCCTCCCGCACGCCCTCCGCCACCGGCACGCGGACCCCCGTCCCGACCGGCACTCCCACGTGCACCGCCACGCCATCGGGCTCGAGCCCCCCAACGCCTACCGCCTCCGCGACGCCAAGCGCCAGCCGGACCCGCACGCCAACGCCAACGCGCACCCTCACCCTCTCCGCGACCGTGAGCCCCAGCCCGAGCCTGACCCCCACGAACACGCGCACCCTCACCCCCTCCGCCACCGTCAGCCCCAGCCCGAGCCTGACCTCCACGCACACGCGCACACGCACCGTCTCCTCGACATCAAGCGCGAGCCCCACGCCGACCCGGACGTGCGGTTGCACCGCCACCGGCACACGCACTTCGATGCCGACGGTCACCTGCAGCCAAACGCCGACGGCATCGGCCTCGACAAGCGCGAGCCGCACGCGCTCTCGCACTTTATCGAGGACGTGCAGCGCGACCCCCTCGCCAACCGACAGTACCAGCCTCAGCCCGACCCGCACTCTCTCCGCGACGCTGTCGCGGACCCTGGTCGTCTCCGTCTCTGCCCCGAGCACCCGCACCCTCTCCCCCTCGTCAAGCCCCACGCCCTCACCCGCCGTCACCTGCACTCCCACGCCGTCGCCCACGGCCAGCCCGACGAGTTCCTCCTCCCGGACCCGCTCCGCGTCGCCCACGCCCACGCACACCCCCACGCCCACTCCCACGCCCACGCCGACCGCCACAGCCACCCCCACCCCCACGGGCTCGCCGACACGCACCCCCTCCCCTACGCCCACAGCGTCCAGGTCGGGGACCTGCAGTGCGTCGTCCACGCGTACGGTCACCTGCAGCCCCACGCCCTCGTTTTCGCCGACAGCTACAGCAACGCCGACGGCCACGGGCACGTCCACCCCCACGCCCAGCCCCACGCCCACGCTCTCCACGTCGGCCACCCACAGCGCAAGCCGCACGCCCACGCTCACCCCCACCTCCACAGAGACGGCCACGCCCGTGCCCACGGCCACGACCACGCCCACGCCCACGCCCACGCGCACACCCTCCGCGACGGACACACCCTCCGCGACCACGAGCGCGAGTCCGCTCCAGACCGCAACGGCATCGCACACCCCCAGCCCCACCCCAACTTCCACGACCACCTGCACACCCACGACCACCCCCCCCCCCACCCCCACCTCCACCCCCACCCCCACCACTACACCCACGCCCACGTGCTCCGTTCCGCCAACCGTGAGCCCCTCCCCCACCCCCACCCCCACCCCCACCCCCACGCCCACCCCTACGCCCTCATCTTCTGCGTCGCCGACGGGAAGTCTTTCCGGCACGGCCACTCCTTCACACACATCCTCCGTGTCCGCACCACCGACGCGCAGTGCCTCCGGCACGCCCAGCCCCACCGCCACCCCCACGTCCTCACCCACGCCATCTCTCACCGCCAGCCCCACACCCAGGCCCACACCCACGCCCTCATGCACACCTACATCAACGCTGTCTGCCTCGCCGAGCGCCAGTCCCTCCGGCACTTTTACAGTGACAGCCACTCCCACCGCCAGCTCCACCGTGACATTTTCTGTTCCACCGTCTCGTACCCCATCAGGTACACCCACGCCCACGCCCACGCCCACATCCACGCCCACACCCTCGTTCACAGACACCGGCACACCCACGCTCACGCCCCCACTCACGCCCACACCCACGTCCACGTTAACCGCTACACTCAGTGCCAGTCGATCCCTCACATCCACGGCCACACCCACACCCATGTTCACGCCAACGCCCACACACTCTGCGTCGACAAGCTGCAGTCCCTCGTGCGTATGCACATCCACGCCGACAGCCACACCGACGCTCACGCATACACCCACGGCTACGGACGAGCCTTCCTCCACATGCACGCCCACGTGTACCCCCACGTCCACGCTCTCCATGTCCCCAAGTTGCAGCCCCTCGTGCATATCTACGCTCACGCCGACGTGCACACCCACGCCCACCCCCTCACCCACGGCCACGCCCACGCCTACACGCACATCCACACTCACGTCTACACACACGCCGACACTCTCCACATCCCAAAGCTGCAGCCCCTCGTGCATATGCACATCCACAACAACGCCCACACCCACACCCACACCCACACCCACAGCCACGCCCACGCCTACACGCACACCCACACTCACGTCTACACACACGCCGACGCTCTCCTCATCTCCGAGCTGCAGCTTCTCAGGAACATCCACATCCACATTCACACCCCCATGCACCCCCACACCCTCACGCACAGCCACGACTACGTCCACGCCCACATCTACACTCACGTGTACACCTACATCTACCATTTCCACATCCTCAAGTTGCAGCCCTTCGTGCACATCCACATCTACACCCACGCTCGTCCTTACACCCACGCCCTCGCCCACAGCCACTACCACGTCTACACCCACATCCACATTCACGTGTACACCCACGTCGACATTCTCCGCATCTCCAAGTTGCAGTCCCTCGTGCACGTCCACGCTTACGCCGACCAGCACACCCACACTCACACCCTCAACCACAGCTACGAATGCACCTTCATGCACATCCACAGACACGTGTACACCCACGTCGACACGCTCTGCATCCTCAAGTTGCAGCATCTCGGGCACATCAACACTCACACCGACGCCCACGCTCACACCCACACCCTCACCCAGAGCCACTACCACGCCGACACCCACATCGACAGACACGTGTACACCCACATCGACACACTCTGCATCCTCAAGTTGCAGCATCTCGGGCACATCAACACTCACACCGACGCCCACGCTCACACCCACACCTTCACCCAGAGCCACTACCACGCCGACACCCACATCGACAGACACGTGTACACCCACGTCCACGGTCTCTTCATCCATAAGTTGCAGCCCCTCATGCACATCCACATCCACGCCAACATTCACACCCACGCCCACACCCTCACCCATGGCCACTACCACACCTACACCCACATCCACACCGACGTGTACACCCACGTCTACAGTATCTGCATCCGCAAGTTGCAGTGCCTCGTGCACATCCACATCCACATCCACGCCTACACTCACACCCACGCCCTCAGCCACAGCTACGAATGAGCCTTCATCCACATCAACACTCACGTTTACACCCACGTCGACATTCTCCGCATCTCCAAGTTGCAGTCCCTCGTGCACGTCCACGCTTACGCCGACGTGCACACCCACACTCACACCCTCAACCACAGCTACGAATGCACCTTCATGCACATCCACAGACACGTGTACACCCACGTCGACACGCTCTGCATCCTCAAGTTGCAGCATCTCGGGCACATCAACACTCACACCGACGCCCACACTCTCACCCACACCCTCACCCAGAGCCACTACCACGCCGACACCCACATTCACAGACACGTGTACACCCACGTCCACGGTCTCTACATCCTCAACTTGCAGCCCCACATGCACATGCACACCCACGCCAACGTTTACACCCACGCCCACGCCCTCAGCCACAGCCACTACCACACCTACCCCCACATCCACAGACACATGTACAGCCACGTCCACAGTCTCTGCATCCGCAAGTCGCAGTGCCTCGTACACATCTACATCCACGCCCACACCCACACCCACGCCCACGCCCTCAGCCACAGCTACCAATCAGCCTTCATCCACACCCACACTCACGTGTACACCCACGTCCACGGTCTCTGCATCCACAAGTTGCAGCCCCTCATGCACATCCACATCCACGCCAACATTCACACCCACGCCCACGCCCACGCCCACGGCCACCACCACCTCTACACCCACATCCACACCGACGTGTACACCCACGTCTACAGTCTCTGCATCCGCAAGTTGCAGTGCCTCGTGCACATCCACATCCACATCCACGCCTACACTCACACCCACGCTCACACCCACAGCTACGAATGAGCCTTCATCCACATCAACACTCACGTTTACACCCACGTCGACACGCTCTGCATCCTCAACTTGCAGCCCCTCATGTACGTCAACATTCACACCGACGCCCACACACACACCCACACCTTCAATCACAGCCAGTACCACACCTACCCCCACATCGACAGACACGTGTACACCCACACCCACGGTCTCTGCATCCTCAAGTTGCAGCCCCTCGTGCACATCCACATCCTCATCCACGCCGACATTCACAATCACGCCCTCAACCACGGCCACCACCACATTTACACCCACACGTACACTCACGTCGACACCCACGTCCACGGTCTCTGCATCCGCAAGTTGCAGTGCCTCGTACACATCTACATCCACGCCCACACCCACACCCACGCCCACGCCCTCAGCCACAGCTACCAATCAGCCTTCATCCACACCCACACTCACGTGTACACCCACGTCCACGGTCTCTGCATCCACAAGTTGCAGCCCCTCATGCACATCCACATCCACGCCAACATTCACACCCACGCCCACGCCCTCACCCACGGCCACTACCACCTCTACACCCACATACACACCGACGTGTACACCCACGTCTACAGTCTCTGCATCCGCAAGTTGCAGTGCCTCGTGCACATCCACATCCACATCCACGCCTACACTCACACCCACGCTCACACCCACAGCCACTACCACGCCGACACCCACATTCACAGACACGTGTACACCCACGTCCACGGTCTCTACATCCTCAACTTGCAGCCCCACGTGCACATGCACACCCACGCCAACGTTTACACCCACGCCCACGCCCTCAGCCACAGCCACTACCACACCTACCCCCACATCCACAGACACATGTACAGCCACGTCCACAGTCTCTGCATCCGCAAGTCGCAGTGCCTCGTACACATCTACATCCACGCCCACACCCACACCCACGCCCACGCCCTCAGCCACAGCTACCAATCAGCCTTCATCCACACCCACACTCACGTGTACACCCACGTCCACGGTCTCTGCATCCACAAGTTGCAGCCCCTCATGCACATCCACATCCACGCCAACATTCACACCCACGCCCACGCCCACACCCACGGCCACCACCACCTCTACACCCACATACACACCGACGTGTACACCCACGTCTACAGTCTCTGCATCCGCAAGTTGCAGTGCCTCGTGCACATCCACATCCACATCCACGCCTACACTCACACCCACGCTCACACCCACAGCTACGAATGAGCCTTCATCCACATCAACACTCACGTTTACACCCACGTCGACACGCTCTGCATCCTCAACTTGCAGCCCCTCATGTACGTCAACATTCACACCGACGCCCACACACACACCCACACCTTCAATCACAGCCAGTACCACACCTACCCCCACATCGACAGACACATGTACACCCACACCCACGGTCTCTGCATCCTCAAGTTGCAGCCCCTCGTGGACATCCACATCCTCATCCACGCCGACATTCACAATCACGCCCTCAACCACGGCCACCACCACATTTACACCCACACGTACACTCACGTCGACACCCACATCCACAGTCTCTGCATCCGCAAGTTGCAGTGCCTCGTACACATCTACATCCACGCCCACACCCACACCCACGCCCACGCCCTCAGCCACAGCTACCAAGCAGCCTTCATCCACACCCACACTCACGTGTACACCCACGTCCACGGTCTCTGCATCCACAAGTTGCAGCCCCTCATGCACATCCACATCCACGCCAACATTCACACCCACACCCACGCCCTCACCCACGGCCACTACCACCTCTACACCCACGTCCACGCCCACACCAACGCCCACACCCTCGCTCACAGCCACCACCACACCTACACCCACATCCACACTCACGTGTACACCCACACCCACGGTCTCTGCATCCCTAAGTTGCAGCCCTTCGTGCACATCCACATCCACAACAACGCCCACAACCACGCCGACGCCCTCGCCCACAGCCACTACCACGTCCACGTCCACATCCACATTCACGTGTACACCCACGTCGACATTCTCCGCATCTCCAAGTTGCAGTCCCTCGTGCACGTCCACGCTTACGCCGACCAGCACACCCACACTCACACCCTCAACCACAGCTACGAATGCACCTTCATGCACATCCACAGACACGTGTACACCCACGTCGACACGCTCTGCATCCTCAAGTTGCAGCATCTCGGGCACATCAACACTCACACCGACGCCCACGCTCACACCCACACCCTCACCCAGAGCCACTACCACGCCGACACCCACATCGACAGACACGTGTACACCCACTCTCACGTTTTCAGGTTCCCGAACCCCCAGCGACTCGCCTACAGTGACACCGACAGCCACACCGTCCCCCACACCCACAGCCTCACTCTCTGCCCCGCCAACGGGGACCCCGTCATGCACTTTGACACCCACATTTACCGCCACCGCCACGCCTACACTTTCAGTGGCGCTCACGACCACGTGCACACCTACATTCACGCGTACACTCACACCCACCATTACAGTCTCTGCAACCCCAAGTGCCAGCGCCACCACCAGTCGCAGCACCTCGTGTACAGTCACTCACACGGCCACGCCCACCCCCACAGAGACCGGGACCCTCTCTTCTACGCTGAGTACCAGTCCAACCTCCACAGTCACTCCAACATCGACACTAACATCGACATTCACGCCCACACTAACGCTCTCATCGACGCCCACGCCCACAGTCACACTTACACCCACCCCCACAGCCACGCCCACACTGACGTCCTCTTTCAGCTTCACCGAGTCACCCACTAGTACGCCGTCAAACACGTTTACACCAACCAGCACCCTGAGCCTCACTCACACTCAGACGCCCACATCCACCCCCTCTCCTACTCCCACATCGACACATACACCCTCCTTCACACCCACATTCTCGTACACACGCACTATCTCGGCCTCACCAACCCTGAGCTCCTCACGTACGCCCACGCCCACGCCCACACTTACACCTACACATACCCCTACCCTTACGCCATCACCCACCCCAGCGATGACGTCCACAATTACACCCACACCCTCACCGACCTCTTCGGCGTCATCAACCCGGAGCCTGTCGTGCACCCCGACGACGCTGCTCACGTCGTCGGCCACGCCGACACAGACATTGACAGCCACACCAACGCCCACCTCGACCCCCACAGTGACGCCCACACCGACACCCACCTCCTCTGCGTCCCCAACCCCCAGCCCTTCACACACAGGCACCCTTACGCGCACCCCCACCCCCACAGAAACGCCCACGCGAACCCCCACCTCGAGCCCCACACTCACTCCCACATTGACACCCACCGCTACGGTTACCCTGACCGCATCAGGCACCCCAAGCCCATCGGGCTCCTCCACACCCACGCCCACGCCTTCACCCACCCCCACTCCCACCCCTACACCCACCCCGAGCCCCACACACTCGTGCTCCGACTTGCCCACCACCTCCGACACTGTCTCCGCGACCCCGTCCGCATCGGCCTCTCCGCAGTCTGCCTCCCCGTCAAGCCCGAGCCCCACTCCTACGCCATCTCTGTCCGCCGGCGGGACCCGCACCGCATCCGCCTCCTGCCGCGCCTTGCCTACCGCCTCCGCCTCCGCAACCCCCTCGGCCCTCCGCGACCTCACCGGAACGCGCACTGCGTCCCCCTCCAATTCCGTCTCTCTGACCCGGACCCCTCCGCTGTCCCCCAGTGCCTCCTGCACCGCGACAGAACGGCCCCCGCCCTCTGCGTCCGGGACCTGCACCCCCTCGGCCTGTGCCTCCAGGACCCCGTCCCGGCCCCCCACCGCGACCCACAGCGCCACGTCGGCGCCGAGCCGCTCCTGCAGCCCCACGGGGTCGTGGCCCCCCCCGGCGTCGCTGTCCTGCAGTGCGTCACGCAGCCCCACGCCAACCCCCACCCCAAGCGCGACCGGGGCCGCTACACTAACCCGGTCAGCCCCGAGCCCCACCCGCAGTCCGTCGCCGCAGCCGACCCCTTCCGGGACGGCGTCCCTCACCCTCTCCGGGCCACCCCCGCGCACTCACACGCGGTCACTCCCACGCACGACGACCGCGCGGCCGTCGCAGACCCCGTCCGGCACCCGCACCGCGTTCTGCACCATGACCCCTTTGCTGACCCTGGCCCTCACGGACTCGCCGCCGTCCGCATCGCGTCCCACGCCGACCCCCACCGCGTCGTCGGCGGCCTCGGGCACGCCCTCGCGGTCGCGCACGCCGTCGCACACGCGCGCGGCCTCCGGCGCACCCTCGGGCTCCTTCACCGCGACGCCCAGCGCCACGCGCACCGGCGCGCCCGGAGGGTCCGCATCGGCCACGCCGCGCCCCAGCCGCAGCGCATCCCGGTCCCCTTCTGCGCCCCCCGCCGCCACGACCACGGCCTCCGCCGCCTGCGCCGGCAGCCTCTCCAGGTCCCCGACCCACACCCCACGGCCCTCCCCCACGCCCTCAGGGTCGGCGTCCGGCTCCGATACCTCATCCCAGCGCCAGTCCTCCACCGCAACGGCCTCGGCGTCCCCCTCGGAGCCAGACGCGCCCTCCCCCACGCGTTCGGGGTCCTCCGGCAGTGCAAGCCCCACGCCCACTCGCCCCATCCGTCCCTCGCAGACCCTCAGCGCCTCCCCCTCGGGGTCCTGCCTGCCCCCCGGCACAGCCACCCCAAACTCCGCATCCCCCACGTCGCCGTGCACACCCACGCTCCCCAGGACAGCCACGGCCGCTCGGAGCCTGTCCCTGAGCCGCATGGCTCACACCACGTCACCCACGGCCCCTCGCAGCCCGACCCACACGCCATCCACAACGCTCTGGCGGGCCCGCAGTTTCACTCGGACGGGCACCGGGTCTCCATCGGCGTCGTTCTCAGGGTCGAGTCTGTCCCGCAGCCAGACCGGCAGCCCTACGCCCTCCCAAACCATGTGCCTCCCATCGTCGCACAGCGCTACGGGGACCCGCACTGGGGCCGCATCGCACTCCCCTTCCCGTTCGGTGTCCGATACCATTCGAGGTACCCTCTCCGTTGTCCAGCAATTCACCGCCTCTTGGAGCCCTCAGTCGTCGACAACACATAGCCGCTCTTGGTCACAGAGTGCTGCCCTGCCCCCCAGCAACACACCATCGCTACCAGCGACTCTTAGCCAGACTCACACGTGCACCCTGAGCCTGTCCTGCAGAAGCCTGTCAGGCTCCAGGAGCATCACGAGCACTGCGTCCACGACCTCATCTCCGATCTTCTCTTGGGATGCATCGCTCTCCCGGTCCTGCTCACCATCCAACACGATGCGCCCCACCATTTCCAGGTTTCCCACTGAGACTGCCACGCCCACAGGGACCAGCAATACCATCACCTCCTCTTGCGATGCCACACTGTCATCCAGCCCTTCTTTACCCCTCACCCGCTCTCAGTCCCACGTGCCCACTCACGCCAGCACTCAGTCATGCACTGCCACTAATACACTGTGGAGGTCTGCGACCTCGACACGCAGCCTGTCCGGTAGTGTGGCAGTGACGTCGACGGCGAGTTGGCAGTCCACTCTGTCACTTTCGACACGCCCCACCTCATCGAAGTCTTACGCAAGCACTTGCTCTGCCTCCGTATCGTCTACTGCAACGCTTGTGCACAGTGCGACGCCGCACCTCAGCCCCAGCCGTTCGGCGGCCGTCACCTCCACCGCCACCATCTCGCTGACAGCCCCAGCGGTGGCGTCGCCAACACCTTCCAGCACCGCACTGCACAGTGGGACCTGCAGTTGGGATGCATCCCAAACTCTGTCTGGGGATGGTACACGCAGTGCCTCCTGCAGTAGAGTAGGTACCCACACGTGCACGCGCGTGCCCAGCGCTTCCTGCACCACGACGCCATCGCAGTCTGACACACGGTCTGTGGGAAGCAGACCCTCATACACTGCACATCAACCACACACTGACACTGCAAGCCTCTCCTACTCGGAACCCCTTTCCTTTACCAACACCGAGACCTCTTCATCGACCCCCACGTGTACGTCAAGCTCCACCCAAACACGGTCGCCTGGGCAGACTGCCAGTACCACAAGCACCATCACCCGCAGCCTCTCGCTGTCCCCTCGTCTTCTCGCCTCTCCCACGTGGTCATTATCGACAACACATAGCTGCTCTTGGTCACAGAGTGCTGCCCTGCCCCCCAGCAACACACCATCGCTACCAGCGACTCTTAGCCAGACTCACACGTGCACCCCGAGCCTGTCCTGCAGAAGCCTGTCAGGCTCCAGGAGCATCACGAGCACTGCGTCCACGACCTCATCTCCGATCTTCTCTTGGGATGCATCGCTCTCCCGGTCCTGCTCACCATCCAACACGATGCGCCCCACCATTTCCAGGTTTCCCACTGAGACTGCCACGCCCACAGGGACCAGCAATACCATCACCTCCTCTTGCGATGCCACACTGTCATCCAGCCCTTCTTTACCCCTCACCCGCTCTCAGTCCCACGTGCCCACTCACGCCAGCACTCAGTCATGCACTGCCACTGATACACTGTGGAGGTCTGCGACCTCGACACGCAGCCTGTCCGGTAGTATGGCAGTGACGTCGACGGCGAGTTGGCAGTCCACTCTGTCACTTTCGACACGCCCCACCTCATCGAAGTCTTACGCAAGCACTTGCTCTGCCTCCGTATCGTCTACTGCAACGCTTGTGCACAGTGCGACGCCGCACCTCAGCCCCAGCCGTTCGGCGGCCGTCACCTCCACCGCCACCATCTCGCTGACAGCCCCAGCGGTGGCGTCGCCAACACCTTCCAGCACCGCACTGCACAGTGGGACCTGCAGTTGGGATGCATCCCAAACTCTGTCTGGGGATGGTACACGCAGTGCCTCCTGCAGTAGAGTAGGTACCCACACGTGCACGCGCGTGCCCAGCGCTTCCTGCACCACGACACCATCGCAGTCTGACACACGGTCTGTGGGAAGCAGCCCCTCATACACTGCACATCAACCACACACTGACACTGCAAGCCTCTCCTACTCGGAACCCCTTTCCTTTACCAACACCGAGACCTCTTCATCGACCCCCACGTGTACGTCAAGCTCCACCCGAACACGGTCGCCTGGGCAGACTGCCAGTACCACAAGCACCATCACCCGCAGCCTCTCGCTGTCCCCTCGTCTTCTCGCCTCTCCCACGTGGTCATTATCGACAACACATAGCCGCTCTTGGTCACAGCGTGCTGCCCTGCCCCCCAGCAACACACCATCGCTACCAGCGACTCTTAGCCAGACTCACACGTGCACCCCGAGCCTGTCCTGCAGAAGTCTGTCAGGCTCCAGGAGTCTAGTTGCCTCTCCCACGTGGTCATCATCGACAACACATAGCCGCTCTTGGTCACAGAGTGCTGCCCTGCCCCCCAGCAACACACCATCGCTACCAGCGACTCTTAGCCAGACTCACACGTGCACCCTGAGCCTGTCCTGCAGAAGCCTGTCAGGCTCCAGGAGCATCACGAGCACTGCGTCCACGACCTCATCTCCGATCTTCTCTTGGGATGCATCGCTCTCCCGGTCCTGCTCACCATCCAACACGATGCGCCCCACCATTTCCAGGTTTCCCACTGAGACTGCCACGCCCACAGGGACCAGCAATACCATCACCTCCTCTTGCGATGCCACACTGTCATCCAGCCCTTCTTTACCCCTCACCCGCTCTCAGTCCCACGTGCCCACTCACGCCAGCACTCAGTCATGCACTGCCACTAATACACTGTGGAGGTCTGCGACCTCGACACGCAGCCTGTCCGGTAGTGTGGCAGTGACGTCGACGGCGAGTTGGCAGTCCACTCTGTCACTTTCGACACGCCCCACCTCATCGAAGTCTTACGCAAGCACTTGCTCTGCCTCCGTATCGTCTACTGCAACGCTTGTGCACAGTGCGACGCCGCACCTCAGCCCCAGCCGTTCGGCGGCCGTCACCTCCACCGCCACCATCTCGCTGACAGCCCCAGCGGTGGCGTCGCCAACACCTTCCAGCACCGCACTGCACAGTGGGACCTGCAGTTGGGATGCATCCCAAACTCTGTCTGGGGATGGTACACGCAGTGCCTCCTGCAGTAGAGTAGGTACCCACACGTGCACGCGCGTGCCCAGCGCTTCCTGCACCACGACGCCATCGCAGTCTGACACACGGTCTGTGGGAAGCAGACCCTCATACACTGCACATCAACCACACACTGACACTGCAAGCCTCTCCTACTCGGAACCCCTTTCCTTTACCAACACCGAGACCTCTTCATCGACCCCCACGTGTACGTCAAGCTCCACCCGAACACGGTCGCCTGGGCAGACTGCCAGTACCACAAGCACCACCACCCGCAGCCTCTCACCAACGCTTTCCCCTGCCCGCATTGTCACCTCCACCGCGACCCGCAGTGCCTCCTCCTTGGGCACCTCCACCCTGACCCCCCGCCGTACGTACAGCGTAAGTCTCACTCACCCCGCCACGTCCTCCGCGGCACCGACCCGGTCTGCCTCTGCCACAGGCACCGGCTTGCGGCCCCCGACCCCAACGGGAACGGACACTGGCCCCTCCCGCACGCACACGCGCACTCCGTCCGCTCTCGGGACACTGCCCCCCACACGCACGGCGTCGGCCACGGGCTCGTCTCAGAGCCTCTCCGCGTCCCCGTCCACCGCAGCGCACCGCACGGCGACGGCGCGCAGCACCCCCTCGCGCAGCCCCTCCCGCAGCCCCACGCGGCCACCGCCCCCCACCCTCACCGCGTCGCCGTCGAGCGCGACGCCCCTGGCCTCGCCCTCGCAGTCCCACGCCCCCGGACGCAGTGGGTCGCCCAGCCGCCCGTCCACCGCCTCCGCCTCCGTCCCCCCCTCCCCCTCCGCGTCACCCCCATCCCCGACCCCCTCCCTCAGCGCCAGCCCGAGGCCCACCCCGACACTGACCCGGGGGCCATCGTACAGCCCCTCGGCCACCCGCTCCCGCAGGGCCCCCGCCACCGCCTCCGCGTCCGAAAGTCGACCCCCGCCCCCGACCCCAACCGCTTCCCCCAGCCCCCCGGCCCCCCAGTCCGCCTCCCGCCCACAGTCCCACACGGAGTCGCCCCTGCAGTCCGCCACCCCCACCCCCACCCCCTCCCCCGCCCGCACGGTCCCGCCCACCGCCCCCTTCTCCCTCACGGGCACTGTCTGGGCCTCCGGCACCGCCTCAGTCACCGGGACCCCCACCCCCGCCCCCACGCCGTCGCCCGTCCCGATGCTGAGCCTCACCCCTAGCCCCACGGCCGCCGCGACCCGCGGCCCCTCCGCCTCGGCTACGCCGTCCCCCATCGCCACGCCGCACGGCACGCGGACGGGCAGCCCGGCGCAGACCATCTCGCGGAGTCCCTCCGCCTCTGGCCCCGTCCTGGGCTCCGTCTCCGGCACCACCACCGCTGCCGCGCTCACCACCGCGACGCGCACCGGGCCCCATGTGCGCACCGCCTCCGCCTCGGAGTCGCGCGCGCGCGGCCTCTCCCTGAGCCTCAGCGGCGCTTTGCGGGCCACGAGCTCCGCACCCTCACAGACACCGTCCACCGCAACCGCCCGCAGATCGGCCTCCCGCAGCTTCTCTCCCACACCCGCACACCCGCCCTCCTGCACCTTCACTCCCCTGAGCACGTGGAGCGGGCCCCCGAGCCCCTCCCTCTCCCGCACCCCCGAGCCCTCGACTAGCCCCAGCCGGAGCTGCAGCGGGAGCACCGCCTCTGCCTCCGTCTCATGGCCGCGGTCCCCCACGATCACGGCCGCTCCAGTTGCGACCGGCATTCAGACCGGGTCTGGCACCCGGTCGCACGCGCGCACCCCCACCGCCATCGCGACGGCCAGTGCCGACGGCAGCGCGTCGCACAGCACGACCCCCGGAGGTGCGCGGACGCCGGGGACAACCCCGTCGGCCTCGGCGACGCGTTCTGGCACCGGATCCCCGACGCTGGGCGTGCCCGGTCTGCGAACCCCGGCCCCGACCGACAGCCGCGCCCCCCCTGGCACGTGCTCCGCACTGTCTGCCACCGCGACCCTCGCCCGCAGTCCCAGCGTCAGCCTTGCCCCACCGCCGTCCGGCACCGCAACGGCCCTCGGGACCCCCGCCCCCACCGCGTCTCTCCTCCCCTCCCCCACCGAGACCTGCGCCGCAACTGCGGGTGCCACCGCGCGCGCGACCGCCTCCCGCCGGATGACGCCCACGCGGACCCCCTTCTCGCGGTCCCTCACGCCCGCCCCCACGGGCACGCCCCCGACGGGCACCCCGCGGCCCACACCCGCCGGCAGTGCCGCGGTCTATGCGACCGCCCCGCTCCCGGTCGCGGGGCGGCCCTTCGGCCTCACGTTCCGCCTCCTGCCGCCCATGCGGCCGGTCACGGAGGCGGACTACTACGTGGCCGTCCCGCTGGAGCCGGGGCTGCCCCCCGGATACCCTGCGATTGTGGGGGCGCCGCCGGCCGCGTTGCCAGGGCTCCTGCCCACCCCCACCCCCACGTCCCTGTCCTGCACACCAGAGGGCGCTGCGGGGGACACGGAGCCCGGCACCGGCACCGGCACCGGGGCTGCCGGGGCTGACGTGCCCCCGGCGCAGCAGCCGTTCCGCAGCATCGCCTCCGAGTACCGACCCGCCGTCTCCGTCTGCCACGCGGCGGCGCTCGAGCCTGGCACCGCCGGTCGCGCCCGCGGCTTCCCGCCGGCGGCGCTGACCTCCGGGGGGCGGGGCGTGCGGGGGATCCCGCTGCGGGAGGAGGCCGCGGGCGCGTACGCCTTCTGCTTCACGTCCGGGGGGCACTGGAACGTGCTGCCGCAGCCTTTGACGGTGCACGGGCCGGTGCGGTACGCCCTCGTGGACGCGGGGGCGGCCCCGGGGCGCCGCGCGGGCGACGCGGTGGAGGCGGGGGCGGCGTTCGGACTGCGGGTGGACGGCTTCGGCCTCAGCGCGGGCGACGCGGTGGCGGTCGCGGCGGCGGACTGCGAGGGGGCGGAGCTGCGGGTCGACGCGGGGCAGGTACGCTCCCGCACGGCGCGCGCGGCGTTCCGTGTGACGTGGCGGCGCACAGGGGCCGCTTGGG
Source organism: Eutreptiella sp. 'Long Island Sound 2002' (assembly GCA_964036045.1). Taxonomy (NCBI): domain Eukaryota; phylum Euglenozoa; class Euglenophyceae; order Eutreptiales; family Eutreptiaceae; genus Eutreptiella; species Eutreptiella sp. 'Long Island Sound 2002'. The sequence goes on from OZ038386.1 coordinate 33,923,616, forward strand.
TGCAGTGGGCCCTTCTCTGCCGGACCCGAGGGCACGGCCCACGAGGCAGTGATGGGTATCATGGAGCCCCATTTATTTGAGTGGGGGTGGCGGGGGAGGGGAGGGGTAGGGGGGGGGCTTTGAGGGGGCCCGAGGTGACAAGTGAGGACCAGGAACCTCCTCTGTCCCTCTGATGGTAAAGGCGAAGCCGCCGAAGCCGCCGACCCTCTTTCTGAGGGGCCAAAGGTGGTCCAAACTCTCCAAAAAACATTTCCTGTCACGAAATGTCACGAGGCCCATCACATTGATCAGCGGAATGCGCCGAACACGAAGATGTACGTGGGGGTTGAGGGGGGGGGTCAAGCATCACAGCGTCTAAAGTGATCAAAAAGCGTCGCCCCATTTCGCAATCGTCATTACGTCCTCCGAAGTGGGCGGGGGACCCTCCCCCCCTCCATCGCCGCCACGAGGCCTCGGGCGCACGCCATCACATGCGACGGATGCCACAATCGCGCACACCGGGAGGCCTTCGGGGGGAGTTGAGGAAGGGAAGCCGGGGCCTCCACTGCTCACGTGCGCAGCCTCTCGCCCCCGTGGCACTCACTCCCGTGACGTGCCCCGGGGACTCCGATCCCAAGACAGTGAAGTTCAAAGGGGGCACTGCACCGGCAGCGGAGGTGCAGACACCGGCCGGGGGGCGGGCCTTGCCGCCGGGGCCGGTCAGTGTTCCTGGTGCCTGAGGTAGCGCACAACCCACACAAATACCGCGAGGGGGGGGGGGGATTTGGATGGAAGTTTGGCACAAAACAAAGGTGTGCTCCATTTTTGCGACGCTACTGTGGGACCGCAGCCATTTGTTCGGGTGTCCTGGCGGTTACATTCGCGGTGGTTGCCCTGGTCTTATGCCACAATCCGCAAATGTTGTACCCCAAAGTTGGCCATGTGATTGAAGGATTCGTGCCAAAACTTCACCGCACCGCATTTGGCCATTCCAAATTGTGCACGTTCCAACCCCCCCCCCCCCCCACCGGGTGGGTGGGTCAGAGGCTAGTGTACCGAAAATCGGCCTCAAATTTCCGGCCCCTTTACTAAATTTCATTTTTTTGCCGGAGGACAATTTTTCTGATGTGAGAGGTGGGGGGTGGGTCGGCCGGGGGCTGGCCAGGGCCCCGAACGGGGTCCTTAAGCAATGGCCTGAGCGCAACTAGACCCGTCCACAACCCTCAAGCGCCACCGCCGATAACGACATCCCCCCCCCCCAACTGCCCCCCCCCCCCCCTCGAGACGTACAGAAATGCGACAACCCCCCCCCCCCCCCCGTTCCGTGCGGTGCAGTGTTTTTCACACATCGGCGTACCGCCGCCCGCATGCCACTGTCATCAGGTGGAGGTTGTGGAGGCGAACAAGTGGAGCAATGAGACGCGGTGGTGGACCCCCGCGGACCTGGTCATCAACGCCCCCGGGGAGTACTCCGTCTGTTACCTCTTCGCTGATGGCCCAGGCCCTTGGCCATGGCAGCCGCTGGGTATGTTCAGGGGGTTGGGGGGGGGGGGGGCTGGGACAATGCGCGGAGGAGCACCTGGGCCTCATGCACATGGAAACACAGAGAGGCAGGTCATGGACGGCCTGTGGACAGAGGCGCGTGGACAGCAAAAACAGTCAAACAACCCCCACAACAACCAGCACAACCCCCAATACGCGCAAACGGCACATCCCGCCGCAACCAGCACAGCCCCGGCACACCAACCACTGGGCTCTGTGAACGCGGAAACGACGCCAGCAGGAGCACCGGCCGCAGCGGCCGACAGAAAGCAGCGACCCGACGCAACATGCGAAGGGAAGAACGGGTGACCGTCCAGGGCCCCGTAAAGGAGCAACAACCGGACGGAATGTCACACGGGGGGGGGGGGGGAGGACTGCGGGTGGCGCAGAATGGGGCGCCTGAAGGCCGTGCCATGTGTTGCCGTGGCGTGAGGACACGCAGCCACAGTCGCCGTTTTCGGGCCCAAGGGTGTTGCTAGAGCTCCCCTGAAACGGCTGGGGCCCAATGGGGCGTTGCGCGTGCAGCCCCTTTGGTACCGGACTCGTCTGTAGCAGTGCCATGCCTGCGACAAGGGGCCTGGGTCCTGGTTTGTTGTATCACCGTTTGGGTATTTTGTGCCACGCTTGTCCAGTCGTAGTTGACAAGCGGCAGCAAAGTCTCCCCACTCCAGATTTCCCCGGCCCGAATTTTGCACACACTCCCCCCCCCCCCCGCTTTCTAATGTCTTTCCCTGCCATTCCATGCCACGCAGGGGCAGGCTCGTGGTCTGGTATCCGAATTTCCGGAGTACTGTCCCCAACCCGGTCCGGAATATGAGCCTGCCCCTGTTCCATGCCATGCCGTATCATGCCTTGCCGCGCCTTGCCATGCGATGTAACGCGTAAATCAATGTGGCACGAGGGGCACTTGGCCTGCAGGTTGTCAAAATGCGTGCTTATTTTTGGCGAAATGTGACGAAAAGTACAAGGGGGGGGATGTTGGTACGGGCATTTTTCGCTGTGGGATATTTGGCGTTTCAAATTTGTGCGAAATTTCCCACACAATTTTCAGGCCACGGTGCGAAATAAACTCGCATTGACATTTAGCAAAAGTGCTTGTCAATATGCCTTTGCCGCACGCTCAGCATTTGTAGACGGTGTGCAGTCGAGTTGTGTGGGTATGAGGCCTCTCGCCGTTGATTCGTCCCTTTGTTACACAGTCGTCCACTTTTGTGCAGGCACGATGCAGTTTTCTCTCCGCCATGCTTCGTTTTTTGACGCCCAAGCGCGAAACAGATGAACGCCAGGAGAAGGTTGCTGTAGTGGTTCAGCACTTTGAAAGCCACTGCTGGAGCACGCGGTGAAGCGCACCGGGATCCATATTCGAGCAAGGCATGGGCGGATGGGGATGACGATCACCGGCATCAAAATCGGATTTGACAGGGGGTGACAAGAAATGTGTACTGAAGTATGGGGTCAACACTTGCCGGTCCGTCAGCACTTGGCGTGACTGGAGCAAGAAGTTGGCCACTGTACCAATCCAATTGGGTGGCCTGGAAAAAAACACCATTTCTAGCAAAATCCCCGTCAAAAAGAAGTGAAACAAGCCAAATAACATTTTAATATGGTAAGTCTAGCCTTGCCAAAGGCAAGCTCACGGCATGTGGGTGCGAAGTTTCCCACAGCAAATTGGGGACTGCATGCGACATAAACCCGCGTCGAAATTTTCTCGTACGAAAAAATCCGGGGCAACCCCCCTGTGTGACATATAGTCCATCGGTGGTTTCTTTACGGGGCCCTGGACAGTCACCCGTTTATTCTTCACCGCATGATGCAGTGCCGATCTTCTGAAGGTCCGCCAAGCCGCTGTTTTGACCGCACCATTTCTGTTTCCCCATCGGCGGCGGGTTGTGGTGGTCAAGACATTGAGGATCCACACGGCAACCCCCTCCCCCTGTACTTCTTTTGCTGTTTTTCTCTTTGACAGCATCAAATCTGTGGATCCCCCAAGATTACCGAATTGCAGGGATTCTCAAGGGCCGGGCGTTCCAAACAGCGTTGCCTCTGGAAAAACGGAACATGTGGTGTGGAGTATGTGTGGGACGACCGGCAGTGGTGCTCCGTCCGTGCCCTTCTGCACGCGCACCACCGTCGAGCAGGACCGTGCCTGTGCATCCCCACCACTGCTCACAGGTACTCTGCGCGTCACCCCCGGGGCAGTGACCCCCACTCCCCCCGCCTCGCCCCTGCAGTGGTTCCACTGGCTCCTGATGATGGCGGGCGGTGTGGGTTGGCTCTGCTGCTGTTGTGTCCTGGGCGTGCTCTACTGTTGCCGGTACTCCCGCCGGCAGCAGCCGCACGACAAGCGCCAGTTGGCCGTAGCCACGGCTCCGCCCCAGCGCAAGCTCAGCAGCTTCTATCTGCGGCCGTATGACCGCAACCCACTGAGCCCCCGCATGCTCAACCACAACATCAACCCCCTCGTGGATGTTTACCGTCAGGCATGTGGCATCGTTGTTGGTTTGTTTCTCCTGGTGGGTCGAGGGCAGTAACCGCCCAAGTGCCAACTCCGCTCCCAGCTGCCCTTTTAGTGAGAACTCCCCCCCCCCCCCCCCCTCTAGCACAACCAAAACACGTTCGGGCAAACAGAGGGTCAGAATGTGCAGTTCCGAGAGGCCAATAGGCGCCGCCAAAGGCACACAATCAGATACCGAGGCCTTGTGCCAACCGCCCCCACCCCTGGCCCCGGGGAATAGGAAATGACTGCATGTAAAGCCTCTGTGCAAGGCAAGGCGAGGCGGGGTACTGTGCAAGGCGAGTACTACACGTGGCCCAACGAGTCTCTGTGCAACCTTCCCCAACCCTTCGTGTTGCCACCTCATGATCCACTGCCCCACAACATGTGCTCAGCTGAGCCACAAGTATCGACCCCCACGTGATAGAAATGGTGGACAATTCCATGCCCTGCCTTGCACAGTACATGCTTTGCCTTGCACAGTACATTTTATTGCACAGCACATGCCTGCCTTGCGCAGTACTATTGGGTTGCCTTGTACAGTATATGCCTTGCCTTGCACACTACTGCCTTGCCTTGCACAGTACTGCCTTGCACAGCATGTACTGGGCAAGGCAATGTACTGGGCAAGGCAATGTACTGTGCAAGGCATGTACTGTGCAAGGCATGTACTGTGCAAGGCAGTACGTTGCACAGTGCATGCCTTGCCTTGCACCGGACTTTGCTCATGATTGTTTGATGGTCAGCCCCACCGAGTGAGCCTTGTCTATCCGCAGGAGATATGCCATGGAGTGAGGCTTGAGGACGATGGCCCGCAGCCAGAGGACTCCATCTCCAAGCGGCCGACAAACGGTGGTGCAAGGCCGACTCAGGGCCATGCAAACCCACAGGCTTCGCCCTACTTGGACATTGTGCCTCGGCCCCGGCCGGCGGCTTTACGGAGAGCCTATTCGGGAGACTCGTTGGGTGCACCGGGTCTGCAAAAGCCTCGGGCACACGTGGAGGATGAGGATCTGGATACCATCTTCATTGATGTGCACGACGATGTGGTATGTGTGGCACTGCCGGTTGCTCCGCAATCAAGTCGCGAAAGGGTGTCCCCCCGTTTTCCTGAAGTGGTGCCCTGCCCACCGCCCTCCGTCGTTGAGGTGGGTGGGGACCGCACACCAGCGCCCGCACACCAGCCATGCTTCCCCCGTCGTTGACACCTGCCAACGCCTGCCAACACGTTTGCTGACACCTGCCGACACATACCGAGTCAAGTGATGTGCACACATGTACGGGTCAGTGTGTTCTATCGACGTCGCGGTACTGCATGGGCTGCATGGATTGTACGAGATGCGCTTCAGATCCTGTCCAATGGGATCCTGGAGTCGATAACCAGCACCCAGCAGCTGGTGCACAGCTGCAGAGCCCATGGGGCCTGTGGTATCAGTAATGACAACAGCAATGACAACAACAACAACAACCACAACAACAACAACGACAATGACAACAATGACAATAACGATGACGACAACAACAACAGCAACAACCACAACCACAACCACAACCACAACCACAACAACAACAACAACAACAACAACAACAACAACAACAACAACAACAACAACAACAACAACGAGGACGAGGACGACAACAACAGCAACAACAACAACAACAACAACAATCGTAACCAGTTCGTGCTACGCACAGGGCTAGGGTACCACCCCAGGGATGACCCACTGAATCCGACTACTACCATACATGTTACCTCCCAGTACCGTATACCATGCTTTTCAGTAGGTTGTATGCTTTTTGGGTTGTCACAAAGACACGGTCAGGACATGCTGTTACTGTATGTCAAGAAGGGTGGATTGGAAGTGTCGGAAACTGAAGTCAGTCCAGGATGGTGGTATCAGCCGATGCAAGAGAGCTGGCACCAGACCATGCCTTCGAAGCCCCGCTGTGCCCCCCACCCCACCCCCGTAGTTATTGCAGCGCTTGGTGGTTGGATTTTTGTTCACAGGGTCCATGTCCTGGGGGTTCCGTACACACTCTCCTTTCAGCTAATTGGACTGCATTTAGCGGCTGCCCCTTATGCTCTTGTGGATTACGCTTCACTAGTTGTACTGCACGGTAACCCACCAGCCCCTCCTGGGCAGTCAGGCAGTCAAGAAGGGCGCTACAAGAAACGAATATTGAGGCAGGTACAACGCCAAAATGAGGCACACGATAATGACGAACGAAGAGCCAGAGCACAAAGGGACGCGAAGAGCCAAACCATCGCAAAGTGTGGGTCCTGCCATAGACTCTGGAAGGGGGTCCCCGTTGGGATGCCCAGCCCCGTCCCAGCCAATGCCCATGCGCATCCCTGCAGGGCTCCCCGGGAGGCAAGCAAGCAAAGACCTTCCCGATGCAGCCCTTTGACTGGTTGAAGCAGCACCTGATGCCCAGTCAATCTGACAAAGAGGCCGAACCCATGGTACACCCCCTTTGCCACTGTTGCACCGCCGGATACGACCTCCGTACACGACTGCCGACTTACAACCCTCGTACCCAGGCACACGGCACAACAACTTGCACCGCACGATGCCGGCACTCCGCGATCATCTGCCCCACGATCCGACCTGCGCACGACCCACGCTCCGGACAGCACACGCAGACTGCCGACACCCCCCGGCCCGCACATACGTGCCCTGCATCATACAGCCCCGTGCACATGCGACGCAAGCGCTGTGCACTTGCACAAACCCGTGTTCGCCTGCGCACTGCAGGGCCCAACCCACGCATGACGCCCGCCCCGTGCGCATGTGCGGATGCGGACTGCCTGGTGCGCCGCACGCGCGCCCTCCCTCCGCATCGCAATGCGCACGTCTGCCTGATCCGGCCCATCGCCTCCTCCTCGTCCTCCCACTCCTGCGCCCCCAGGTCGGCGAGAGCCTTCCGTCGCTGAAACTCAAGGACCAGCGATCTCAGTCCATTAGCAGAGCCCTGCACTCCGCCTCCGACGTTGTGCTGCGCTCCCGCTCCAGCTCCCGGGTGCACACCACCCCGTGCGCCTCCCCCACCCCCCGCCTGTCGTCCTCCAGCAACCCCCTGGCTGGCTCACAGCCGTGGTGGCACAGGCCCAGCTTCCTGCCCGACCAGTGCGCACTGCTGGTGGACGCCGCCCCCCTGCCGGAGCCCGGCAGTGAGCGGTCGCGCACCCCTGCGTCACTGGGGGTGTCCCCCGCGGGGGGGGCCGACGGATCGCCCGCGTCGCACGTGCTCATGGAGGAGGAGCTGACGGAGCACGACGCGACGGAGGCGGACTCCGGAAGCACGAACCCGTGGCGAGTGTCCGTGGTGCGTGTGCATGCGAATTGGAGGCCGAGTGCTGCCCCCAGTGGGTGGGCGGGGGGTGTCAGCAGTGGTGTAGTAGAACGGCCGTGCACCGTAGGAGGAGGGGGGGTACCTCCCCTGACCCCCCCTCCTCGTGTAGCAGCAAATCTGTTGGCAGAACTGCAGCTGGTTGAAATGGACTGGGAGCAGGGACCAAGCCAGGCAGACACCGAAAGCATGCCGTCCTCCCACACCTCATCAAGGCACACATCGCCAGCGTCACGCATGTCTGACGACGCCTCCACACTGTCCTGCAGCACCATGTGTTCTCACTGCACCACTCCATAAACCCAGTGCCCCACATGGGCACCATCAGCGCAACAAACCCACCCAAGCAACCCCCCCCCCCCCTGAATGGCTGTGTGTTGAATGTGCGCTAACCAGCACCACCAGGGCACAGTGAGCCCGAACCAAGATCCCAGGAGTACCGGCCGAATGGGGCCAGCGTCAAGCAGGTATCCCAGGGACTGACCCTGACCACCATGCACGCCACTGACCCTGTAGAGTCAAAGCCCCGCAAACTTGGGTACGACAGTGTACATATGGAAGGTAGGGACAAGCGAACACTGGCGGAAGCACCGGGACAGTCGCCTAGCAAAAACCCGGACGCACTGCTGTGAACTTGCTGAAGAACAATGGCTGGAAGTGTCTATGGCGGGGACATCCAGCTCAGCCTACCGACCAATTGAAGCCTGACCCCCCCTACCTCCCTCCCATTGGACCCCCCCCCCCTCCCCCTCCTCCCCTTCCAATGTTTGAGGCTGACAGCCAAAGGTTTGCTTCAACGCCTTCAGTGCCAAGAGGATTTATGCTTCAAAAATTTTCGGCCCCCCTTCGGCAGGGACCATAGGGAGACCGAAGGAGGAGGGGGGGCCGGCCGAACCCCCCCCCCCCTCTCCCTCCCCCCTTCAGACCCCCTCCCCCCCTCCCTCCCCTTCTTCTAACACTTCGCTTCAGGGCCCAGTTGCTGCTGTGCTGGGCGGGGGGGCGGGGGGCAGTTTCCATGCAGCGCCCCCCTTCCCCCCCCTCCCCCGGGCCCCGCTATTTCGATGTAAGAAACACGGGACGAGTGCCGCAGAGAAGGAACCGATGCAAAGCTCTCCCGGGGTCAGGATGGCATGCGGCAAGCACTGCGACGTGCATCGGGTGGGTGGGGCGGGGGTTGCAGCGTTACAAAAGGAGCCCCCCCCCCCCCCCTCTGTCACTACGCCACTTGTTAAACAACAAAAGCTCTGGACTGACTTTGATGCTCCTCTTGCTACTCCATTGTGTTTTTCTTTTCCATTGCTCTTCCTTCTCTGGATTTGGTATTTGTCTCCTTTTTCTGACGGTTCTACAGGTGCACACAGCCTGGAATTCTCAGCAATGCCTCCGAATCAAACACTGCAAGCTTTACACTATCCACTGGACCTCCGTAACTCAAAATGGTCGTGCGACTCCAATGAATGGCTGAGGATTGCTTGCAAGGGTGCTTTTGCACGCCGCAGGTGCGGCAGGCCGGGGGTACTTCTCTTCTCACCCCAAAACACCCAAAACCTCCAGCAAGAAGGAAAAATCACGATTTAGTAGCCATCCGGAGTTTTTGTGCTCGAAAATGGTACCCAGGGGGCGCGCGGAGGGTGGGGGGGGGGTGCACATTGATTTGTTGACACCATCGCTCGCCGCAAAGGAGAGCGTGCGGCCCTGGCTCAACATGCAAAGCTTGGCGCATGCAATCGTCAGGCTGATTTTTATTCCATAGTGCAGGTGCAGCACACGTATGTCACACACACGGGGGGGCGGCCGGGCCGGGTCCTTGTATGCGACCCCCCCAGCCCCCCCCCCCCCCCCAAGTTTTGAAAGATAGTTGGGGGGGTGGGTTGCATCAGGACCGGTTGTAGTCGCCCCCCCGTGGCACGCACGTGCTGCAGGGGATGACCTCCCGTGCGCAGGGGATGACCTCCCGGAGTTATAGGACAGACCATGAGTGGGTGTGGTGGTATGACGCAACACACGGTTGTGGCCCACTGAGTGCCGTTTTGCACGCCTTCCCTTTTCTGGTGGTAGAACGTGTACGACTAATTCTGAGCTGATAGGCTCACCCCAACGAACACGAAGGGCAGTACAGCACCGAAAGGGGTGGTCCCATCTTGGGGCCCTTGCGGAGTTTGTTTGTAGTTGGGCTTGCAGTTGCACGGGTCACAGGGTTTGGTGCTGGACCGCGGGAACGAGGCCCCGCGTGCGAGGCGAACATGGCTGCGCATGCTGTTCTTGGGTACTTCCGTGCATGATGGATTGTGTGCCCCCCCCTCTGGCCACACTCCTCCCCTGAAGCACACAGTCTTAGTCCAGGTTACTTGGCCAAGGAGTGCCAGCACACGCAAGGTGACTCAGGTGAAAGATGGTTGCATTAGGGTGCGTTTTCCTGTCTTGTAGCATACAAACACTGTTGTGTTGACAAAACAAAGGCCATCAGGTGCAGACAATTGTATGGTAGCACACGTGTATCATACCCATGATCTTGTGGAACTGCCGGACATTGCTGCATATGCATACCAGGACGTGCATGTGTAGAGCGTTTTGAGACCTGCTTGCGCCCTCTGGCCACGGTGGTTCTCACCTCCCCCCTGGGAGTGCAGACATGCAGTTCATCTTCCACTGCATCCATCTGCAGACTCTGGACTGCTGTATCTGAAGGGGCATGTCGTCCCCATGCACCATTTGCAGGGCTGCGTTGGAATAATCAAAACCCAAGGAGGGGGGGCTACCCCAAGCCCCCCCCAACCAAAGGCATCGCGGGATGACACGACATTTACAATGGGCAAAATCTTATCGGGCCATTTTTGGTACACAAACCTTTGGATCCCAAACCCCCTCCCCCCCCTTCCCCCCGCCCCGGCTCAAAAGACGCCCTGACTTGCCACTTGCCTTCAGGACGTGGACAGCGTGTGCACGGAAAATGCTCTGGGAGACAGTTTCCACAGCATGCAAAGCATCGGAGGTATGTCGCTGCCGTTGCCTGCGGAGTTGTGGGGTCTGGTTTCGTGACACAACCGTCAGCACCGAAGGCTTCGTGAGGAGGCTGGGGCGAGGGATGGCGGCAGCGGCAGCGGCAGACGCGCTGGGCGGTGCAGGGGTGCGTTGCAGTCAAGGCCCCGAGTTCCGCGTGTTGGACCGCCGGCTCATGCCCAGGGAATATGAGGACGTCGCTGGATTTGCAAGCGCTGCCCAGCCGCGCCCAGTCCGTGGTCAGCATCGACTCCGTGCGCTTTGAGGAGACCACTGCCGGTATGGGTCTGCGGTGGCGAGCGCAGGGATTGGTCACGACCGGAGGGTGCCTTGAGGGACAGTGCGGCAGTGTGATACAGGGATGGATCTGATTTGTGCGCCACTCGGGGGCTGGGGGTGCGGGGAAGGGCACGTGGGGCTCACGCACACAGAGAGAGGCAGGTTGTGGACGGCCTGAGGACGGAGGCGTGTGGGCAGCAAAAACAGTCAAACGACCCCCACAACAACCAACACAACCCCCAATACGCCAACGACTGGGCGCCACTGACGCGCAAACGGCACATCCCGCCACCTCCAGCACAGCCCCGGCACACCAACGACTGGGCTCCGCGAACGCGGAAACGACACAGGCAAGAGCACCGGCCGCAGCGGCCGACAGAACGCAGCGACCCGACGCAACATGCGAAGGGAAGACCGGGTGACTGTCCAGGGCCCCGTAAAGGAGCAACAACCCGACGGAATGTCACAGGGGGGGGGTAGTGGATCGTGACATGTCACGAGATATCTAAAGGGCCAGAGTAGGAAATCGCTGGTTCCGGAAATAGTGTGACGCCCAAAGGGCTCCACTTTTTTATGACGGATATTGTGACGCTTTGTCACAATATATGGGGGGGGGAGGTGGACCCCCCCCCATATATATGGGAATGTGACACACGGGGAGGGGGACCCCCCCCCCAAAGTTGTATCCATCTCTGGTGTGATATGCAAAAGGCTGTGAGGAGGCGTGTGCTGTGCAGAAGGGGTCTGGGGCAGGGGGTGGGCATCCTTCCCTTGGGAGGAGGTGGTGGGGGAGGAGGGGAGGGAGGCAGCCCCTTCCTGCGTCAGGATGGGATGTGCCCCCCTCCTCCGGGGGCAATGACATTTTACTGCTTGCCTTTGCCGTGCTTCTGTCTCTCCATCTCCCTTCTTCTGCCTTCCTCCTCGCACGGCACTGTAGCGCCTTCATCCTCCTTTCCTCCTTCTGCACCGCCCTGCTGTAGCCCAGTCCTCTCTGCTGCCCTTTCCATTGGTCCCTTTGCCCTGTCATACTGCATTGTGTGATTCTGCATCCTCTGCTTCCCCGTCACCATCTCATCTCTTTGCTTTGCCTTCCGCTGTTACTTTTTCTTGCGTATTGTTTCTCGCCACCCCCCCCCCCCCCTTTCACGGTGGTCCTCCTCGTGTTTCTTTCCATTCAGAGCGGGGCAGCCAGATCCCCGCCCCCCCCGACACAAGGGGAGGCAACAGAGCAGGGCAGACCGCGCTTGCCGAAAATGGTGCAGAGCGCAGAAGGAGGCAAAGGAGACGACAAAAGAAAAAGAATCATTGTGGTTGTTCAAAGCCCCTGTCAGGATCATGATCCTGCAGATGCACACCCCAGCGCGCTCAAGTCAGTGCTGGAGTCGGCAAACCCCTGCATGGACTCAGAGTGTGCACCTGGATGCACCTGGTCAACGGCACGGGCAACAGCCCGTCTCCGGGACGGCCGACCTCCGGAGTAGTCAAACAGGACAAGTCATCCGGGGGCTCCGTTGACACAACCAAAACACGTTCGGGCCCACAGAGGGTCATAATGAGCAGTGGCGAGAGGCCAATAGGCGCCGCCAAAGGCAAGCAAACCAACAGCATGGCCCCATGCCACCCCCCCCCCCCCCAACCCTCCGTTGACCATTGCCCCCTGACTCAACGATGGCTGACTGCCATGCCTTGTTCTTTGGCACTTCGAGTTGGCGATCCTCCGCAGCCAAGTGTATGCCCCGGAGGGGGGCGGGGGTGGACGCCAAAACCCAATCTGCCACGTCATGCGGCCCCGAGTACCAATGGAGTCTTTCCGGTTGCCAAGCAGGTCCACAGAGATTTCCCTTCAAGACAAGTCCCACGCGAACTACGTACAATGCCTTTCGATTCCATTGGGCAGTACCTTCCAGTGGCCCATGCCCACCCCCATTTAGTTGTCCCCAAAGCCTGTGCCTCGAGGGCACTGTGCTGAAGTGGCAAGTCCCCATGTCCCACATGCGAGGCACGTGGTGTGCAGGCACAGGGCCAGTGCAATCCCGAGACATACTACGCAGTGCGAACAAAGCCCCGAGGGGCGTGTGCGGGCCTCTCGAAGTGGAAGTGTCATCACCGTGTCCCCTGCGGATGTCAGAAAGAGGGGGGGGAGCAAAGGGCCTGAGACCCAAAGAGTTTGCAGGGGGGCAGCCGGGCCCACTGGGCAGGGGGGCCCACGGGGCAGGGGGGGGCAGCCAGGCCCACGGGGCAGGGGGGGAGGCAGGGGGGCCCACAGGGCAGGGGCCGGGAGGTGCAGAGGGGACAGAAGGGCATATCCCCTCATTGTAGGGTCCCCGGGCTCATGGCGTTAGACAGCGGCGTGCCGTCAACAAACAGAATCCAATGGTGCGGTCTGGTCAGTGGGGGTCGGTAGGATGGCCCCGTGTTGCCCCGGGGGCCGGTGTTCAGGGCAGACGCCCAGGCTGAGTTGGCTGCCCTGCCCCCCTCCGGCGTGGGTGCTGCGGGTGGTTCACCCTCCCTTTTGTCTGGCTTCAGAGTCACCGCCGAGGCTGACCCGAACCCGTACCCGGTCCGCCGTCGCCGTGGAGGAGGGCGCATGCCGAGGTTTGGGGTGCATTGTTGCCGTTGTGTTGCGGTGATGCGCGCTGCTGCAGTGGAGGGTGTTCCACCGGCGGCAGTCACCCTCCTGCCCTCTCTTCACCATAGCCAGGCCGCCATCGAAGTCGCTGTTCTTTCGGCACGCAAAAATGGGACGGGGGTATCTTGGAGGGGTATTGGCCGAACAGACCTCCGCAGCAGGGATGCAGTAGAAGGGAAGGGGCCTTAGAGGCGGTTCCAACAGCGGTTGGAGGTGGTTGCCAAAGCGGTTGGGGGCGATTACTGTCGGTTACAAATGCCGTTGAGCCTGGCACTTGGCGTCAGGGGGACAGTGGCTGGGCATAGGCTGGGCGCCCTCGAGGGGGGGGGGGGTTACCGCCGCTGATGGAGAAACAGAAATGGTTGGGTCAAGACAGCGGCTTGGCGGACCTTCAGGAGAAGATCGGCACTGCATCATGCGGTGAAGAGCAAACGGGGGACTGACCAGGGCCCCATAAAAAAACCACCGATGGACTATATGTCACACAGTAGGGTGAGCCCCCCCCCCCCCCCTTCCACTGCATCCCTGCCCCACAGGTTGAAATGGGGTTCTTTGTTTGGATTCAGGCCCTGCAGCCTGATCACTACCCCATGAAGGTGGCGGTGAGCCAGGCTGCAGGCACCTGGCTCCACGCTCTGGGCTGGGGACGCCGACGCCACCCCCCCCCCGCCGCCTCACCTTATATGGCACTGTGGTTTGAATGGTGAATTGGTGGGTTGGTTTGAATCGTGATTTTTTCTTCTTGCTGTAGGTTTTGGTGTTTTGTGGTTGTGGGAGACATACTCGCTGCCTGTGGCATTTGCAGCACGCCCTGCGCAGCACCTGCGACGCGCAAAAGTAGCCCTGATATCCGACTGGTTTCAAAGAGGGTCAGACTTGTTGCGCCAGTTCAATCCAATTGCAACACCAGTGCTCATGTGTGCACCCTCGATGCTGATGTGTGGCACACACTCTCATGCTCAAACTGGGCAGCCTTTGGCTGTACACAGCTTCTCTGCCGATAGCCCAACCCACAGGGTGACATTCATGTCATCTTCTTTGCAGGGGATCATGAGCCGGTGTGGCAGAGCCGTACCCGGTCTTTGGTCAGCATGGCCACTGTGGTGATTGAGGAAGGTCCTTTGTGTGCGCTGTTTGTGCTTATCTTGAGTGACATAGGGTGGTGGTCTCCACTGTCCTACCAGCCCCCATCAATTCACTGTTGTTGTTTTGTACCAAGGGTTTTCGGGAAGACGACCAAACACAAGGGCGGCACCTATGAAATCTTTGCATGCAGAATTTTATGTCCCATTGTGAGTGTCCATTGACGTTGTTGGTTGCACCCAGCCCTTGCCTTTTTCCCTGCTGCCCTGTCCACTACTGTCCCTCGGGCCTCTCCCTCATGGCTTCCCGGGGAAGTGGCATTCCATTGAGGTGGTGATGGCCCCCGAAAACGGGAACCTTTTTTCCCCTTACTTATTGACCACATTCTCCCTTTTGGGCCCCTTCCCTTCGCAAAGAGTCCTCTCCGCTTTTGAGACCCGAGATGGGAAGGGTTGTGTACCCACTTTGAGTCCCCTGTGCTTTGGAGTCCCTGAGACTGCAGGGGTATGTAGCCGCTTTGAGGGGATACAAAGTTGCAAAAAGTTCCACAGCCAGCACAGTGCTCAAACCCACACCTGCCCAAGGCCCTTTTCCCATCCTCAAGCACACACCCGGCTTCAGCAACTTGCATGGTTATGCTTGGGTCTGCCCATGCACACCTGTGCATGGGTCGGCACGGGTCTATGTGATGGTCCTGTGTGGGCATTTTGGCCTCAACTACTTCTTGCGTCATGCGAATTTCTTGCCCGGAATTTTTTTGTGCTGGTGTTTATTTTGTTGACAATGTACACTGAAGCTACTTACCCTGACCCCGCAGCACCTGCCGTGCACCTGCAGCGTGCAGTAAGCGGAGTCAGCATTCCCGTAGTAGACAGGTGGGAAGTCAGTACCTTACCCCATGCCGGTGGCACCCCTGGTGTGCATTCTTGCACTGTAAACCGCCCCCCCCCCCTTCATTATCATGCGCGTGATAATATTTCGGTGTGTGATAATAGGGGGTGCGTGATATTATTTTGACCGCCGCCTAGGGACAATTTGGAATCGAACACAGAAGTTCTTACTTGTGAACAAGAGACAATTAAATGGCTGGGTGAAGATCGTGGATAAGCTGGGTGACTGTGTTGTGCAACGGAAGTTTGTAGAATTTTGCTACACAGGCCACCAGAATGCTATGAATCTCCTGGATGTGCCAACACTGTTTCAAGATTTAGGATACATCGATCCAACAAAGCTCAAGTTGTGTGTCCATTCCGGTTCGTTGTTCCCCGGCGTGCCGATCTCCCAAGGGGAGATGCATCCGCTCCTAAACCCAAGCCCAAGCCCAACCCTAAACCAATTTCAAGGCAGTTGTCAATGTCCGCATTTCTCTCCAAATAACTGGACCAAGTAGCAATGGTGTTGCAAGAACTCCTGGTTTCCGCCTTTTGTGTTGCTACCTCTAACGTCAAGAATTGCATGCGTGATATCATTTTGGAGGTATAAAACATTGTCATGCATGCGTGATATTATTTCAGTGTGTGATAATGATAGGGGGGGGGGGTTTATGCTGGATCCAAACCTCTAGACACAGAGCCTCTGTGGTCAATGGGCTTCCAGCCCCCCCCCCCCCCTGCTCTGCCCCTCCCCCAGGTCCAGGGCACCCAGCCCACCGCGGTACCATTTTCACATGGGTCAGCCGAGGATTGAGGCAACTTTTGCCTCCCATCCCCGCAGCGCCCCCAGCCTCAGGGGAGCCGCAAACAATATCCCTTGCGCAGGCAGTCTTGTTCTTGCCAAGGTTCAAGCCCCATCTCAGCATGATACCGACGATTAGAGAATTGTGAATTAGAGAATGCACTCTAGAACCACGTTGACCCATAGTGGCCACCGAAGGTGGGCTTGAACAGGCGTGTTTGTTGAATTGCCCTCGGGGGCTCCACTGCACTCCACTGGGCCCAAAGGGCAGTGGGGGGCTCAGCCACTGGCCCACAGGAGAGGGGGGGGGGGGTGGAAGGCTATTTTGGGGGGGGGGGTTCACCATGGGCGTGCCCATCATCGCACTTGGCTTGCCATGTTGGGTGATCTGTGTTCTTTGGCTTTGAATATGGTATAATACCATGCTTTCTTCCTGGGAAACCGCCATCGAATAGGATCACCTCTCCCTTCTTGAGGTCTTTGAGCTGGGATAATTCCCCAAATTGCGCGCTGGAAAAACACCCCCCCAAGGCCTCGAGCCTACTGAAGGTGGGAGCTAAGGCACCAGAAGGAAAACATTCCAAAATGTGCATGACACACACATACATAGAGAGCAGTTTCTCATCGTGGGTCTGCCTCTTTGGAGCTTGGCCCAGGCTTGTTTGCAATTGATGTTGGCGGTTGTGATCAATTTGATGACTTTTGGATGTGGCAATTGAGTGCTATTTTGGGCTGAACAAGAACTTTCACTTTGCGCCACCTGGGGCCACATGGCATGAGCAACCACCATCAGTGTTGGGTGGTGGAGCACCGCTTGCTGCCCCCACCCAGCCAAAGCAACCCCCCCCGTCCCCCCCACCATTTTCTGCCCCCCAGGGCACAAAGAATGGAGAGGGCAGGGATTAAACAGGGCAGGGGGAAAGGGACGAACCAAGGAGGGTAACAGGACAGGGCAGACCGCGCTCGCCGAAAACGGTGCAGAGCGCAGAAGGAGAACAAGGAAAGGAAAAACGGGAAGGAATCCCTGTTGTTGTTAGAAGCCCCTGTCAGGATTATGATCCTGCAGATGCACACTCCAGTGCGCTCAAGTTAGTGCTGGAGTCGGCAAACCCCCGCATGGCCTCGGTGTGTGCATCTGGATGCACCTGGTCAACGGCACGGGCAACAGCCCGTCTCCGGGACAGCCGACCCCCGGAGTAGTCAAACAGGACAAGTCATCCGGGGGCTCCGTTGACACAACCAAAACACGTTCGGGCCCAAGAGGGTCAGAATGAGCAGTGGCGAGAGGCCAATAGGCGCCGCCAAAGGCTAACAAGCAGATACCAAGGCCTTGTGCCAAACCCCCCCCACCAAGCCCCCCCCCCCCCTGGGCAGCCAGCCCCGGCAGCCCCCCCCCCCCCCCCAGCCCTCGGCCCAGTAGGCGCCGCCAGCTACAGACAAGAACAACACATCATGGCGTCATGCCAAAACCCCCCAGCCCTCTGGCCCCATGATAGTGCAGTGGTAGCGGGGCCGAGGGGGTGTTCCCAAAAAGGCGAGGCCGTAGAGAGCATCCGTTGCCTAACTGTATACCTGGGCTGCGTGCCATTCAGGTCGTGGCATTCAGGTGGGTGCAAGCTGGATTTTCAGGTTGTAGCCATGGGGTGGGATTACTTTTTTGGGGCTGTGGGCTTCAACTGCGGGAGGGGACATCATGTGATATGGGGTGCCATGCACAGCAGTCACTTGGGACGTAAGGTGTTGTGTAACCCTGTTCCTGAGCCCCACGATCCATCATCCCCATGCAAAAGTGGTGCCCCCCCTCAGCCATCAGTTGGAGATGCCCCTGCGTTTGAGATTGCAGCTCTCACGCCACCCCTGTTCAGGCCTGGAAAATCCATTCTTGCGGTCATTTGTAGGAAGTAGTGACCGAACCCGGTCTCGCATCCGACTGGATTCGGTGCAGTATGAAGAGGGGCATGCGGCAGTGGCTACAGGTGTGTCTCTCGACGGTCTGTCATGTGCTGCACCTCCCGTCTCCGCTTTGAGAATCACCATCACCATCGCATACATGTGCATGCAGCAGCCGTAGAGCAGTGCAACACCCTTGTGCAGGTGCACGTGCATGTGCAGTGCGAATTGCAATTGTTGCGGTGCCCTGCAGCACGCCTGCGTGCATGCAATGCTGTGGTGCAGTGTGGCCCGCATAGAACCACATGATCCTGGTGGTGCAGTGCGTGTGGAGAGGGCAGAGGTGGACGCTTCGCCTGACGCATTGTTAGGGTTGTGGTGACCCTAAGCGCAAGTGCAAACGATGCAAATCCATCACGATGAGCCCTATGCTTGTGCGGTGCGTTCACAAGTGAATGAGTGTGTGTTTGTGTCTGCTCGTATGCCCTATTTGTTTTCCCTCATGGTGAATGGGCACTGGGTGTTGCTAGGCCTCTCTTTTGGTGTGCATGCAGAATGTTGGCCGACTCTGGGCAGACACGGGTCGAGGAAAGGGGTGCATCCGGGCAGACCCGGGTCGAAGGGAGAAGCCGCGTCCTTCACCCCCTTTTGTGCGCGTTCAACATGCTCGGAATCAAACGGGGAATCCAAAATGGCCAAGAATGCCCAAAGTTGTCGATCCCCCTCCCGTCTTTTCTCCAAAAGCAGAATGCCTGGAAATGCTGTGCACCTCCGGTGTGTAACACTCGGTGATCCGGAACCCCCCGGCCCTGCGTTACAATTGCCACGTCAGTGGGGGCGTAGAGCACCTCCAAACTTTCACGGTCTGGACATGACAGGAAGTAAAGGCTGCCAGCACCGGCAGTGCAGTGGACACCGTGGGGGCAGAAGCAGCACTTGCGAGCAGAGGGGCAGCAGCCCCATTACCCACGACAGTATGTCTGGGGACCACCGTCTGGGGACAAACAAGGCATGCGATTTCCTCTCCAAAGTTTGAACAATGGCGCACTACCGGAAGTGCTGACCGGCATGTTTACTTCGCTTCCGTGGCAGCCCCTCCCCCATTTTTCAGGACCCCCCCATTTGCTCAAAGGTGTTGCATAGCTCACCCGTTATGCACCTGACGCCTGAGTCAGAGGTGCCCGCCTCGATTCCCGTCAGCAGGAGCGCACAGCTGTCCCGTGCGCTGGGGTGTGGGTGACCCCATGAGCCGGGGACCCTGCGGGGGATGAAGGGTCCCATTACACGTTCAGCTGGCGTCCAGAAACCGCCCGGGAGACCTCACCTCACCTTATCCCCCTCCCCCACCCCTGTTGCTCACGCGTCAGGTCCAGAATTGTACTGTGCCTCCTTCCGATCTGTGCGACACGCAGACATGTGCATGCAAGTGCAATGGTAGGGTACCACGTGGAAAGTCCTTTGAAGGAGTTTCTTTCGTCTTCCCATCCCATGACTACCGTGCGCAGGCACCCCCCGGAAACGGCCTCCAAGGCGAAGAAGGGCACGCTCCACGATTGAGCTGGAGTCCCCTACTGGCAGTGCCGGCACGTCAGCCCTTTCACCACAAGGTACCCAGTGCAGGGGGTTGTGTGACAGCCAGATCTCATGCGGCATGTTTCATGAAATGTAGGTGAGCTCTGGGAGCGTCGTGGGTGCGCAAAGCCTACCACCTCAACCCTTGGATCCCTGTGTGGAGCGTTCCCTTGGCATGACCCCCCTCTTGCATGTCCAAAACAGAGAGGCCCCCAATGTGCATATTTCTGGGACACAATTTCATGGGTTGGTGTTGTGCGCGTGCGCGTGTGTGAGACGCCATGCCAAGGTGCTCGCTGATGGAGAGGGATTACTGAACCCAAGTTACAGTAGGCCCAGAGCCCAAATCGCTGACTGTGAGTTGTGTCGGTTTTGCTAGCTGCTGGCTGTGTGTGGGGGGGGGGGGGGGGGGCTTGGGTTTGGGTTTGGGTGATGGCCTGTTGATGGTCAGCGAGTCTGTCTGCCACTGGATCTCTTTGGAGGCGACGCCTGAAGGACTGACTGCGCAACATGTTGGTATATTGCTTTGGTAGTGGGACTGCCCATGCCCACCCAACCCAAACCCCAAACATGGGTGCCTACATGCTGTCAGGGTGCTGTAGTCAATTCTCCGACCCCCACCCCCCCGCCCCATTTTCCGACAGGTGGAGCCCAGGAGAAGCACAGGAGCGCTGGGCTCACCACCCAGCGCCCCTCTCTGCGCACTAGGGCTTCACAGGTTTTTCTGGGGGCCAAGCGCACTGATGGTGCTGCGCTTGGGGCTCACGAGCCCGACACATGCATGGGTGCTTCTGATCATTATTATCCAAGGCATTATCTGGCCCTGAGAGTATGTGTGTCTATGTGTGTGTGTGTACTTTCTGGGTGTCTACTTTTTTTCGAAAGGGTCTTGCCAACCTTTTGTGTTTTAATGGCCTGATGAATTTGTTTCGGTGACCAGTGCTGTGCCTTCGCTTTTTGTGTTTTTCGTCCTCACTGACGTCGTGCGACCTACAATATTGGCCCCCCTGGTTTCCAGCACAACATGTGTGTATGTGTGTGTGGTGTGTGTGTATGTGTGATTGGGTGGTCGCACCTAATACAGGTTTTGCCTTCCCTGGGACAACACTAGCCACGAACTCCTCCGTGGACATTCTCTTGGTCTGTTGCTCAAAATCAAGTGGCACTTAACAGCGTGGCTGCAGCAGTAGGGGTCAGGGAGGATTCAAGATACTCCGTACTGCATTGCATCTGCACTGACCAGTGCTGCGCATTGCGCTGTTCCCAACAGACCGCAAGACGTCTAGGGCTGCCCGGCAGCTCCTGAGGAGTTTTCTTTCACCGATTTTCTTGCTTTGTTCTCGTTTGCATGTGTCTGTGTGTGTGTGTGTGTGTGTGCGCGTGCGCGTGTGTACGTGCAGGCATTTCTTTGGAGTGTATGTGACACCCAGCAGCATTTTTCTCACAACTGCGTGGGTTGCACATCAACGCATATTCCACAGAGCTCTGCAGGGTAATTGTGTCGTGTATGGCTCTGCTGGTCAGGGATGGTTGGGTCCCCATGCAGTAGGTGCCTCCAGCAGTGACATGGTCAGGGATAGTTGGGTCCCCATGCAGTAGGTGCCTCCAGCAGTGACATGGTCAGGGATGGTTGGGTCCCCATGCAGTAGGTGCCTCCAGCAGTGACATGGTCAGGGATGGTTGGGTCCCCATGCAGTAGGTGCCTCCAGCAGTGACATGGTCAGGGATGGTTGGGTCCCCATGCAGTGGGTGCCTCCAGCAGTGACATGGTCAGGGATGGTTGGGTCCCCATGCAGTAGGTGCCTCCAGCAGTGACATGGTCAGGGATGGTTGGGTCCCCATGCAGTAGGTGCCTCCAGCAGTGACATGGCCAGGGATGGTTGGGTCCCCATGCAGTAGGTGCCTCCAGCAGTGACATGGTCAGGGATGGTTGGGTCCCCATGCAGTAGGTGCCTCCAGCAGTGACATGGTCAGGGATGGTTGGGTCCCCATGCAGTAGGTGCCTCCAGCAGTGACATGGTCAGGGATGGTTGGGTCCCCATGCAGTAGGTGCCTCCAGCAGTGACATGGTCAGGGATGGTTGGGTCCCCATGCAGTAGGTGCCTCCAGCAGTGACATGGTCAGGGATGGTTGGGTCCCCATGCAGTAGGTGCCTCCAGCAGTGACATGGTCAGGGATGGTTGGGTCCCCATGCAGTAGGTGCCTCCAGCAGTGACAGGAGGCTCTACAATCTGTGATTTGCCCCGCCCCTGTGCCCAGCAGCAGCTTAATGGAATGGGACATGGGTATTGGGGGGGGGGGGCAGTCATTTGGAGTTCTGCCCCCTGAACCCCCTGACCAGAAGAGACTAGAGTGTTGAGGAGGATGAGCAGCTGTTGCGGTCTTTGGGTCACATGCTCCTGTTCTGATGTCTGACTGTACAATGGGGCTAACGAGGTACTGAAACGCTGTGGAACAGGGATGGTCGTGTGTGCGTGTGTGTGTGTGTCCCTCACGGTTGTCATCGTGTGTGAGTGCACGACGAGGGGATTCACACTCGGACTTTGCTGTTGCTCGTCTGTTTGTTGACAACTGTGTTTGTGTGCACGCGCTCCTAAGGGGTTTTCCAGACTCACCGCTTTGCTGCTTTGTTGTGGTTTTGTCGCGCCCCCCCCCCAACGTGCGCGCGCGCGCGCTCCTGTTTGTACTGGTGTCCTCTTGGTCTCTCTGGTGCGTTCGTGTACAGGCAGGATGCCATTGTGCTCCACCATTTATAACCAGGCCATGGATGCCCACGTCCTGCCCCTTCAGCGCACCCAATGTCTCATCACGGGCGGTACTGCTGCTCATTTGCTCTCAAGTGCGCGCCAAACCCGACCCAGGAGGCCCCTCCCTGTGTGCCCTCCCTCCGCATAGGAATTGCCCAAAGCCCTCGTGTACCGCCGCGGCGCAGAAGAGCGCGCTCCATGGCGGGTCCGAATGCACCTGGAGCTCCAGCACGTGTTGATGCTGCTGCACGTATGCCCGGTGCCTCCCTGTTCAGTGCTCGCACCGGGATATCCCCATGCATCTCCTTGTGTTTGAACAAGGGCTGGGACCGCGAGAAGGCAGGGGTTCTGTGGCCATCTTGCCCAGATTTGGGCCCCTTCTGGTGTTCTTGCCGTGCTGAGCATTGGGGATCCCCGGGAAGGCAGGGGTTGCATAACTGTGGTGGCCAGATTTGGGCCCCTCCTAATTCTTTCCCCATGCTGAGCACTGGGCCGCTTTCGCTTTGCATGCCATTTCCGCGCACTCCTGAGTTCTTTGCACGTCCCTGCGCTCCTCTGCATTTACTCTTTCCAAGCGTGTTTGTACAAGCGCTTGAGATGCCAATTGATTGAATTGGCAAAGGCGTCCACCTTGGGGGAAAATGAGTGGTTGTCCTCGAAGTATTTGACAATGATGTCCGTCCATTTGTCCACAACTTTGTACCAAACGGACTTCCATCGTCGACTTTGTAAGGCCACCACCTCGCAATGCAGATTCCGACAGATCTTCAGGGGCATTCTGTCCACATTTTCCCACACTTCATTGCCTCTCTCCGCATTTCTTCGCGTTTCTCTGGACTCCACTGCACTTCTCCGCAGTCCTCTGCGGGGGGCAGCGCTCGGGACATTTTTTCGCATGGGCACCTCCCCCGCTCGCGTGCAGTTCCCACATTTCTGCTGCCAGGCAATGCGGACGATATCAAAGAGAACATCACCCTCCAAGCCCGCAAGCGTCACTCACTCATGTCCTTCGATTCCCCGGATCCTCGCAGACCCGGTAGTCGGTCCGATGCCTCACCGTACAACACTGCCTCCTCCCGAGACCCCTCACCCAATCCCCGCTCCAGCCCAAATGCAGATCTCACCCTCAAAGCCAAGGGCACTCACACCCCGGAACACTCCGCTGCCCAGGCCGCTGACGTTGCTTGCGCTTCGCCCATCCCCACGCCCCGCACCACAGAGCTCGGCCCTGCGGCGGAAGCGGGCGATCCTCGGGAGGCGGGCGCTGCCCACACCCCCCGCACCGTGGACATGGCGGCGACCGCCAGCCCCGTACGTGCCCGGCAGGCCGACCAAAGTGGCGAGGAGTCTGGCGACTCCCGCGCCCCTCGCCTGCGGGCCAAGGTGTCCCCAAGCTCCAGCCCCCTGCTCTCCGCGAAGGTGCGGTGGCCCTCGCGCCTGCGGATGGCTCCGACCCGGGCCGACCCGGGCTCCGACTTGTCCCCCGCTGCCGCGTGCGGGGGCTCCGGCAGCGACCGGGAGAGGGAGGCGGCGCTGTACCCGCAGCACTTCCGGGACGCGTCTCCCGGTCGCACGAAGACCCCCGACACAATGATCTTGGGCCCGGGCCTGGGCGGCCACTCCGGCCTGTCCCGGTCGTCGAGCCTGGCCACCACGCCATCGAGTGGCCGCACGCAGGCCCTTGGGACGACCCCGATCTCTGGGGTGATGCGGCGGCACAGCGCGCAGCCGGTTGCTGTGCCGGAGAGGCTGCGCCCGCGGGCGCGGCAGCAGTCGCTGCTTCGGAAGGCGCTGGCCGGCACCCAGTCACAGCCCTGCACCCCCCAGCCCCAGCCCCAGCCCCAGCCCCGGCCGCAGCCTCAGAGCCAGCGGCGGCCCTACTCCGCCGCGGGGAATCCAATGGACAGTGATGAGGACAATGTCGCCGGAGGTGCCCCGCTGCCGCGGCACCTTTCGGAGTACTGGTCGATGGGGCCCTTGGATGTTGCGTCCCGCACCACAGAGCTCGGCCCTGCGGGGGAAGCGGGCGATCCTCGGGAGGCGGGCGCTGCCCACACCCCCCGCACCGTGGACATGGCGGCGACCGCCAGCCCCGTACGTGCCCGGCAGGCCGACCAAAGTGGCGAGGAGTCCGGCGACTCCCGCGCCCCTCGCCCGGAGCACACGGCGTCCGCACGCAGCAGCGCCCCGGCGCCCCCGGCGTGCATGGCCAGTGCGCTGGACGCTGCCGACCCCCTGCTCTCCGCGAAGGTGCGGTGGCCCTCGCGCCTGCGGATGGCTCCGACCGTTGTTGCCGCGTCCCGGGCCGACCCGGGCTCCAACTTGTCCCCCGCTGCCGCGTGCGGGGGCTCCGGCAGCGACCGGGAGAGGGAGGCGGCGCTGTACCCGCAGCACTTCCGGGACGCGTCTCCCGGTCGCACGAAGACCCCCGACACAATGATCTTGGGCCCGGGCCTGGGCGGCCACTCCGGCCTGTCCCGGTCGTCGAGCCTGGCCACCACGCCATCGAGTGGCCGCACGCAGGCCCTTGGGACGACCCCGATCTCTGGGGTGATGCGGCGGCACAGCGCGCAGCCGGTTGCTGTGCCGGAGAGGCTGCGCCCGCGGGCGCGGCAGCAGTCGCTGCTTCGGAAGGCGCTGGCCGGCACCCAGTCACAGCCCTGCACCCCCCAGCCCCAGCCCCAGCCCCAGCCCCGGCCGCAGCCTCAGAGCCAGCGGCGGCCCTACTCCGCCGCGGGGAATCCAATGGACAGTGATGAGGACAATGTCGCCGGAGGTGCCCCGCTGCCGCGGCACCTTTCGGAGTACTCGTCGATGGCGCACCGGGCGACCTCCGCAAACCCGCTGCTCCTGGGCCCCGAGTCGCGCCGCGTCCGCGCCCCCCGGCCCTCCGGCCCGGGCCCGCCGCCCGCGGACGTCGTGGCGTTCGCCACCGCCGCGTTCTCGGCGTCGGCGCCGGCGGCGGGCGCACCGCGGGACCCCGCCGCCGCCGCCGCCGCCCCCGCGGCCCGCGGCCCCGCCCGCAACCCGTTTGCCGGGCCCGGCCCCGGGCCGTCGCCGCCCCCGCGGCGCACCGCCCGCTGGACGTCCCCTCCGCCTTCGGCCGGGGGCCCTGGCCCTGCACGCGGCCCCTGCGCGCACGGCCCCGGGGCCCTCGGGGACGGGCTGCAAGACGCGGCCACGGAGGCGCAGGCTTGCGATATGGCGGCGGGCGGGAGCCCCGGCCCCGCGGACCCCAACGCTGCGGCGGCCGCGGACATTCTCGTGATCCCGGACCTTTGGGTGCGGCACCGCCGTCCG
The DNA here is from genome assembly GCA_964036045.1 of Eutreptiella sp. 'Long Island Sound 2002'. NCBI lineage: Eukaryota > Euglenozoa > Euglenophyceae > Eutreptiales > Eutreptiaceae > Eutreptiella > Eutreptiella sp. 'Long Island Sound 2002'. The sequence goes on from OZ038386.1 coordinate 33,949,156, forward strand.
GGGGAGCGGGGGATGCGGCACGGCAGTGAGAGGGACGTTGCGGTGGCGCAGCCTGGCCCCGGCTCCATGAGGCCGGGCGCGGGCGCGGGCGCGGGGCCGGCGGTGGAGCTGTGGCAGAGGCGACGGTCGCAGCCTCTCGTGCGGGGCATGGGGCGCGAAGGAGAGGCGCCGCAGCCCTCCCCCGACGGGGGGTAGCCCCTGCCACGACCCCCTTTTGTGCCGCGGAGGCAGCGCAGGAACGGGTGGTCCTCCGGATGCGCGGGCCCGGCGCTGCGGCGTCGCGGGCGCCGTCCGCAGCAGTGGACCGCCGGGGCTGTCCTGTGGCGTCTCCCGCGCGTCGGGCGGTGTTGGGTCCGCGGCGCTGGCCCCGAACCCCCGGGGCTGTGGCGCGTCCGGGGGGCGCAGGGCCGGGGGCGGTGCGGGCGGAGCCACCGGAACACCGTCTGCCGGGGCCGTCGGACTCCCTGGGCCCCGCCGCTGTGTCGCGCTGTATCACACGTGCGGCGCAGGGCCCCCGAATGTCCTCGCCGACGGTGCCGCATCCTCCGGGGGGGCGCAGTGTATAGGGGGGGGGGGGGGGGGCACCCGCAACACCCAGCACAACCCCAAGACGCCAGCTACTGGGCCCCGTAAAGAAACAACAACCGGACGGAATGTCACACAGGGGGGGGGGGGGGGGGTAGTGGGAGCATTTGGGCGGGCCTCAGACTTGCCTCCGGGCGCTTTCGATGGTGCTCAGGCTCATCGAGCACTCCGCAGGTGTAGCCCTCTACCAGCGAAGGGGGGGGGGGTGAGGCGGGGCGTCAGAGGCATGGGGGAATGGCCGCCGCAGGCCTGCGGCGGCGCGCACATTGAAAGTGGCAAGGGAGCACCCGTCATGACTGCAGCCGGGAGGTCGCCCCCCGAGGGGCTGGGGCATTGGGGGGGGGGGGGGGCACTGTCGGGCTTTGTAGTACATGACCGGAATGGCACACTGGACCCCCGGATGGGGGGCCGGAGCAGAGGCAGCCTTGCGCTGGGAGGGGGCGGTACCCCCCCGGTGACGTGACACTCAGCCGTGCCAGCCGCTTCCGTCCGCCCCCAACGGCTCTTCCACGGGTTTGTACCCGCCTCCCAACCGCTGTTCTAACCGCCCGTAACCGCCTTTCGCGCCGCTCTTGAAACCCCCTTTTGGGCCCGCTGCCCCTGGGCAGCGGTTGCCCGGGACGCCAGCGTGGGATGTGGCATGCCCTGCGCAGACCTCCGATGACGACGTCCCGACGAAACACTGCTGTGGGCCCTGAACGGCATCCGAAAAGGGACGCTTTGTGGGTGCAGGGGGTCACAGGCCGTTGTGCAGACTGGACCTGGGACCGGGACTGCCAGCCGTCACCCCCCCCCCCCCCCCCGCCGCGTGCGAGCCATGTGAGGGACACTGCGCGTCAAGTCAAGGTATGTTGAGGCCTCAGCCCGACATGAGGTCTGGCACACATGGCAATGGATGCACAAGGCCGCCCTCCAACTCGAGGTCTATCCCATCAACTGCCATCTTGTGGAGCGATGGTTTGACCTGCCACGCCGTGTTGCCGACAGGGGCACAGGGGACAGAGACATCATCCTGCCACGTTAGTCCCGGGCTTTCCAATGTCCGCCCTGCTTTTGCTGGCAGGCCTGCGTGTTCAACACCAATGGCCCTGTCGGACGGCGATTTTGCGGTTTGGCCAACCACACGAGGGCAGGGGTTGCCATTAGGACGCTCAGAGTTTTTTTTTTATTTTTTACTAAGGCAACCACTCTCTGATGTTTGGTGGCTACCCACCAACCGCCATCGGTTACCCACCAACCGCCATCGGTTACACACCAACCGCCATCGGTTGCCCACCAACCGCCATCAGTTGCCCACCAACCGCCATCGGTTGCCCACCAACCGCCATCGGTTGCCCACCAACCGCCATCGGTTGCCCACCAACCGCCATCGGTTGCCCACCAACCGCCATCGGTTGCCCACCAACCGCCATCGGTTACCCACCAACCGCCATCGGTTACCCACCAACCGCCATCGGTTACACACCAACCGCCATCGGTTGCCCACCAACCGCCATCAGTTGCCCACCAACCGCCATCGGTTACCCACCAACCGCCATCGGTTGCCCACCAACCGCCATCGGTTGCCCACCAACCGCCATCGGTTGCCCACCAACCGCCATCGGTTACCCACCAACCGCCATCGGTTGCCCACCAACCGCCATCGGTTACCCACCGACCGCCATCAGTTACCCACCGGCCGCCATCGGTTGCCCACCAACCGCCATCAGTTGCCCACCAACCGCCATCGGTTGCCCACCAACCGCCATCGGTTACCCACCAACCGCCATCGGTTGCCCACCAACCGCCATCGGTTACCCACCGACCGCCATCAGTTACCCACCGGCCGCCATCGGTTGCCCACCAACCGCCATCGGTTGCCCACCAACCGCCATCGGTTACCCACCGACCGCCATCAGTTACCCACCGGCCGCCATCATAGGGCGTATTGGACACTCCGAGTTTTTTTTTTTCTTTCTCTTACGGCAACCCCTGCGCGAGGGAGAGGAGCGAAGGGGTCAATATACACGTCTCAACTCAGAAGCCGACACCCAGGCAGAGTTCAAGTGGGCATGTCCTAATCCTAATCCTAATCCCTAATCCCTAAACCCTCACCTGTGTGCATCGTGGCATCCCCTGTAGTCCCTGCAAAGTCTGATGCCGTGGGCATCCCAAACGCACAGACTTGAAATCCCGAAGCCGCGACGCCAGCGCAGAAATCAACAGCTGCTGTTTTACAAGTTGTGTGCGTCTGCGTGTCTGTGTGTATGCCTCTGCTCCACATGGGTGTGCCACACGGCGCAGCTCTATGCGATCCAACTGCCGCAGGAAGGGCACGGAGGCTCTCCTGCACCCACACCTGCCGTGCTCCGTCACAGAAAGGCGCCCAGTGGCGTCTCGCACGGCTGTTGTCTGCCGCTCACCTGATGCGCGATTCGTGCACCCGGGCTGAGGCCCAGTGCCTGTTTGCCACGCCTGTTCGTGCGCACGTGCGCATGTATGCGATGAGTGGCGTCCCGCGGCAGTTCCCCAAAACTAATCTTGTGTCACATGCTCCTCTGCCCAGCCACCTTCGTGTTTGGTGGAATCTGTGCTTTTGGCAGGACCTTAGCCCGTGGCACCGGCAGTGGCACTGGCAGCTGGCGGTCCGTGCACGGGCCCTAGTACCGTCAATGCAGGTTTCCAGGTGCCGTCTCCTCGAGGGCCGCACGCACATGTTATCCGTCTGCAGTGGCTTCCTCATCTTCTGTTGTTTGTATGGCAACGCCACAGGCAAAATGAATGGAAATGCAGCGCCCCGCTGCGTTGTGACGGGTGATTCGGTACCCCCCCCCCCCCGCCCTCGCGTTACAATTCCCACGTCGGGAGGGTGCGCGGTGGTGGAGAGCACCCTCCAAACTCCACGGACAGACTGACTGTGAAGCCTATCAGCATTGGTGCGACGCCATGAGGGCAGGGCCATCGCGAATGGGACGGACGTTCCGCTATACCCCACACCACTGCAGCCTCCCCCCTCCTCCCTACACCCCCCCCCCCCTACAAATGCGTGACCAACAAGCTTGGACACCGGGTGTGCGACATGACAGTTTCACACACAACGTCCCTTCTGTCCGGTCAGGGAGATTGTTGGTGGAGATGTTTGAATGTCTCGGTGAGTTTTTCTGCTGCGCCATTCATGGCCTGTGGGGGTGTTCTTGCCTCATGCGGGACCGCTTTGGAGTGGTACGGCGTGTCCCTGCCTCGCTTCTGCGAGTGTCACCATGGATGTTCAAATTTGAGGGTCAACCAGGTCTGATGTGGAAAGTACAGATGCACTCTCCGTGGAGTGCATTGCCTTATCTTTGCAATGGATTCTCCATCTGCTTTTGGCCTTTCAGCTCACTATCATTCGTCTGGGGGAGCAGTAGCGCGCCGGGCATCTTCTTTTGACCATTCCCCACTCGTGCCTGTTCTTGCCCCCACCTCACCAAACAATTTGGAGTACCTTCTCGCTGTGTCTAAGAATTTGGCCCATCCTTTGTACTGATCTACAACCACTACTCAAGACCCATCAACCAAACACTCCCTATGATTCGCAAGCGCCCCGAGATGTCCCGGAGGATGTGCACACCCGTGCAAACGGGGCGACGGGGGTGGGGCAAGGCGCAGGCCTCGTTCCTCCCGCCACCCGCCGCAGCCGTCTTGGTGAGGGTAGGTCATACCTAACCCACACCCAAAGCCGGCCCTGTCACTGACCCATGACCGCTTTGTGTACTCTCGATGGACACTTGGTGGAACTTCGGTCACAAGTTTAAAAAAAAAGCATACCAAAACATGCCACTGATCTACAACCACTACTCAACACCCATCAACCAAACACTCCCTATGATTCGCAAGCGACGCAGGGACAAGTGGGACCCCGCCTTGTGGGAAATCCCTCTCTGACCGCCCCCTCAACACCTGAAGGTGCATTGGGACCCGCGACTGGGAAATCCCATTCCACTGATACCAACACCTCGGGGGACATCATGGGGGACCAGTCATGAGCTGAATCCCATGTGGCTACCCCGGCTGCTTGCCAAAACCTGTACTTAGTCCATCACTCTTGCCCTTCGGGGCCTTGGTGCTTTGTGATCTGAGCCTATTTGACAAAAAAAAAAAGACCTGGGCTCAACAGGAACTTGTAGAACAGCAACTATCAACTGATGTAGGCAATGATGGCCATCGCAAAACTGCACCAATGTGAAATCCGTGCAATTCCTCTTTGCGACCTTTTGTACTTGGTGCCTGTCGCCACATTTGAGGGAGCGTTCCTCCGTTGCTTTTTGGTTGGTGATTGCTATGAACAGTACAGAGAGGTAAACAGCACAGAGGGGTACTACTGGGCAGTCAACGGGGTTGGTGCGCTGCCTGTTTTGCAAGCTGGAAAGTGTGCCTTACTTTGGCCACAGCCGTGCGTTGTGTGTGTTGAGTATGTCAGATCCTTCATTGATGTTCTGCATCATCGGCTCTTTGCTGCTGTGGCGCACTGTAACCCCAAGTGTTTTCGTGCACTTGATTTGGCCCTACACAATTCCTCCCTCCCCGGCCGGTGGTGCCTGCTGCTGCTGTCTCAGCTGCTTTGAACATGCGCTGTCCTTCCTTAAAAAAAAATCGCGATAGACACTTCAGGTTTATGGATAGACACTGGGTTTGTTATGTGAACTGGTTCCTTGGAAGAACCACGCCCTTGTCAGAACAACACAAGTGTTGTTTCCGCACATTTTGGAGCGATGGAATTGGGTGGTTTCCATTTTCTGGCTGTCAATGCTTATCAAGTTCTTTCTGTGATGTAGGGCTGGGGATGGTATTGGGGGGGGGGGGGATGCTGATTGTTCAGCCTTTTTCGCCTCCACAGACATGGCTCTGTGGACCTCAAATATGCTTTGCTTTGCTGCCACTGCCAAAGTTTTGTCAGGGCATGCGTAAACAACGACCTTGTCAGAGTTCCCATCATTTTCAGTGCTTTTGCCACTGTTCTCTTAAGCAGAGGGGGGGGAGGGGGGTATGCTGTCTGACCTCTGATCCAAGACAGTCTCGCGAACTTCTTTCGACGCAATGTTGGGCAGATAGGGAAAAAAAACAAAAAAAAAACAGAAGGTGGGCTTTGTGTGCCTTCATGCTGGGCCCCAGGAGTGAACCAATGGCGATGCTTCAGGTTCGTTTTGCCTTCTTTCTCGCTTTCTCCCCTGCTACACTGGCGGCCTACTCAAGGGATAAAGTAAAAGCTGGTCGGGGATCTCAAGTCTTGTTCCCTGAGGCAACGCTGATTGTGTTTTCGACCTGACGGCTGTGGAAGGATGCTTTATTGCTGACACTCACCAAAAAAAAATGGCACTGAGGCCATAACAGGGGGCGCAGGTGCTGAGGATGCCCCTATTTGCTATGAGACTCCCAAATAGATGATGTGCATGATACACGCTGTTTGCAACCCATCAGCAATGAATTTGTATTCATTCTCATTTTCGCCCTATAACACCATTGGGTGCTGCAAAAGTACTCCTTCTTCCAACTATCTGTGTTTTCTTGGAGAGTACCGTACCACATTGGGAACATGATCTTTGATGCCTGTTCAAAAAAAACTTTTTTTGTCATTCATTCCTTTATCTTGTCTCGTGCTTCACACAGTTCAAAAGACTGTAAACATCTGAGAGGGGGAAATCAATCAGCCAATGCAGACACAGAGACTCCAGCTGGTGTTGTGCCTGCGCGTGCATGGCATACAGAAGGAGCAGCTATCACACTGACAACGATTCAGGTGCTTTTTTGCGCTTGATGGCACCTGTTTCTGGCTGGTTGTTCGGATGTGTTGGCATATTGACAATTGTGAACCGGAGAGTCCGCAGACGATATACCCCGCCGTTACGGCACCGGCACGGTTACGCACGGGGCCCCAACCCCCATAGTTACCGTATATGGCGGCCAGGCCTACTCCTCCTCTATATCGTCTGTTTCTTCCACACCCCGACCGCCCCAATCACGGCAGCGCCATGCCGCTACCATGCACCTGTCACGATCACCACGGTAACCAGCCCATATAACACGCGGTATAACACCAACCGGGTCCTCCAATGCGGAGATGTGCACCCCAACCCCGGGCACCGTAGGATATATCAGCTCCGGCGGGGATGCCGGGATGTGCGGGGACCCCCCATACCGTTGCTGGACATTGAGGAGTATGCACAACACCTGGTGGTCAACACCAATCGACGGTATGACAGTCTAGACGACGCAACCACCGCGAAGGACCACGACATGAAACTGGCCTCCTGGAACATACAAGGAGCACAGGGATCCGTCAGCCTACAACGGTGGGCCAACACCCTCCACCTAATCAGCCAGTGCCGTATCGACCTATGCGGCATCCAGGAGTATCACCCAGGTTTCCCTAAACCAGAGGCGGCCACAACAGCACTCAACAACGACTACAAGTGCTACGCTGCGCCTGGGAACGAACCGCGGATAGCTTTCATTGTCCGCAACGCTGTGGTCCCTCACATACTCGAAACGTTATACTCCCCCAACGGATTGGCAGGGGCCATCAGGATACAGCTCCCAAACAGCCCCCGCCGCACCATTGCGTGTGTGTACTCCAAATTCAGCCAACAGGACAAACAGGAGGTAGACCTATTTCTGCAGTCCCTGAGACCATACGACATCATTATGGGGGACTACAACGATGACATCTGGTCACCCCACCCGACACGCCCGTGGCAGGAAGACCTGGCCAGCGGAGTGTTCCTGGACCCCTTGCACGCTAGCAGCCAACCCCCGGACCCCCGGCAATGCTATACCCGCATCCCTAGGCATGGACGCCCACGTCGCCTAGACGCCATCTTGATACGGCAACAAATACCTAACATACCCTGGACCTACTATGACACCATACAAATGCCCATATCGGATCATGCTATGGTCCTGCTTGGGGTCCGATGGAGGATAGGGGTCCCCGACCCACCACACAGAAAACCACAGCCCACAGTCGCGAAGTGGTATACAAAACAATTCCAACGGTTTACTAGCACCATATCCACACTACCCATAACAAACAACGACCCACCACTACACACGGCACGACGGATACTGTCTGCTATAGCACACGCGGCGCGACCAAGACGACCCACGCGCGCAAAGACAGCGACCACCGCAGGCTGGTCGGAAACCACGGACCCCAAAACACGGTTACGGGAGTACGGGGAAATACAAGAGCAACACATACGGAGACAAATCGGCAAACTGCGCCGGGCGGCAGTGCACAAATCGGGCTATTTTTATAAAATGGTCAAGAGATGGCGCACTGGACTCATAGCCCAGGACACACCGCAGCCCCCAATAGGAGGAACACAGTACGTACTCAACCACTTTGCGGGCGACCCAACATACGACGAAGACGCGTGCCGGCAACTCATACGGAAACATGTACGGCGCCGCACGTGGAACACAGCGACCCCCCACATACGAGGAATACTTGCAGTGCCTACGGGCACCAAAGAACAAATCTGCCGGACCTGACGGTGTCCCCCCACACCTGCTCCGGCACCTACCGGACCACGTGCAGCGGCAACTATACCGGGCAATCGTTGCAGTCTGGAACGGACAGCACATCCCTGTGGCTTGGCTGCGGTCCAGGGTAGTGCTCATCTATAAAAAGAAGGATCCCCAGGACCCACGAAACTACCGGCCAATCTACGTATCCACGGCCATATATAGTATACTCACACGCCTCCTCCTGACGCGTATATCGGGAGCCATGACCCCGGGACTATTGGACATACAACACGGCGCCACACAGGGCCGCAACACCACAACGTTGGCCACAAAACTATTAAACGACCTGCACGTTGAGGACGGGTACGTGGCCCTACTTGATGTGGCCAAAGCTTTTCCATCAGTCCCCCGACCCATGCTGACTGGGATCGTCAAGGAGGCAGGGGCACCAGAGAACATCATACGGATGTTGGGGGAAATATACCAGCATACACCAGCCGTGCTAACCCTACACGGAAAAGACCTACCCATACGGCCCACCAGGGGTATGAAGGAGGGGTGCCCCCTCTCCCCAACGCTATTTCTCCTATACTACGACATACTATTACGTGAAACCATGGAACGATGCCCGGGAGCCCGACTGTACGTGTTCGTTGACGACATAGCTGTGCGTGCGCCCACGAGGGAAGCATTGCTGCACACCCTGGATACCCTCCACGACGTGGCCCACACAATGGGATTACGCTTCAACAAGGACAAAACTGAAGTGTGCCACTGGGCCAAGGACTACGACCTAACGCCCATCACATGGCGGCATCAGCTCATCCCCGTGCGGCCACCTATAATGACATACCTGGGGCATGTGCTAGCCCACCCCACACAAGAAGACACAGCATGGGAAATGGTCACAACACAGCTACACCACGACGTAGCGGCGTACAGGACCCTGCCGCTCAACGCCTACGAAAAGGTGGCCATCATCAACGCCGTCCTTATCCCCCGATGGACGTACAGGGGACTGTTCCTCGGAAATAGGACACGAATGGCGTACTGGGACGACATACTGCTGCAGTTCATCAGGGATACACCCGGGGTAGAACAACAAATGAACAAACACCGGCTGACTACCAACCTCAGTCACGGGGGACTTGGCCTACGCCAGCTGTGGTGGTCCTACATCACCCGGTGGGTCACAATTGGCCAACAAGAACTGCAGCGCACCGGCCCTACACAACAACTCACCGCAACCCAATATAAATACATAGACGCCATTCGAGCCCTAGGGGGCACGGTAGGACAGCGTATATCCCAACCCCGACAACACCGACCCTTGTCCGAGGGACTCTACGACTCGGAGAGCTCAGAAGAGGACCAGGAGACACATGCAGGGAAGACACGGCCAGCTACCAACCGCATAGACTACAGCTGGATGAACCCCCCAGAGGAGCCAACCCCTGAGGAAACCCATGAGGTTTGTCAGGCACTCCCCCACCAGCAAAAACTACACGGAATCACCATACACTACACAGGAGAACCCACCACCACCCGGTGGTACACAGACGGGTCGAAACGACACGGACGAGCGGGAGGGGGCATCTACAACGGAACATACCGTGCGGCCTTCCGGGTGCACGGGCCACAACAGGTTTATCGGGCCGAAACGATCGCTTGCGCCTTAGCCTCAGAGCTGGCCAAGCCGGGAGACGACATTATACTAGACAACCAGAGTGTGGTGAAGGCCACACCTATAAAACGCAAAGGAGTGGTCAAGGACCAGGACTACCGCGACATAGGGTACCTCAACTCCACCACGAAACGACTGACGATCCGATGGACACCAGGGCACCGCAAACTAGAACAAGCCACCACGTATAAAGACTACCAGGACATACAGGGGAACAACCACTCTGACGTCCTCGCCAATATGGGCGACAACCTGCCCATGGATTGCCAACAACCACAACCCCATGATATTGTCATCACAGGACAGATCATGCCCACGCCTGCCAAGGCATGGATCATGCAAGTGCGTAGACAAAAACAAACACCAGACGTACACTGGGTGAGCTGGCTCCCCATGAAGCATTACAGACGAAACGCGTGGACACCCTGGCTGTGGGGGCAAGTGCGATGGTGGGGAATGGGCGCCCCCTGGGAACGGACACCCCGCCTCTGCTCCCAATGTGGCCACCAACACGGAGCATCGGTACAGTCAAAACTGGCTTACTGTCCTGCCTGGAGCGACTTCTGGGACCTGTGGCGCAAGAGCTGGACTGATTGGACCCCATACACGCACCAATGGCTGCAAGCGGCCGACAACCAAGAACTGTGGCTATGTGTCAGGCTGCTCATACCTCTGTCCCTCGTCGACGCCATACCCACTGCGGAACGACACAAACTGCGAACGGAGGTGGGCCTGTTCCAGTTTCGCATGATACAGTCCGTCCAAACACTAAGACGAAAGTACGCCGACCCAACACCACAACAACCACCGTCGCCCCTGTGGCTCACCAAATACATGGCACAGGCACTTCCGCCACGAGAAACGCCCCAAAACCTACGGAACCAAGTCGGGGCGCCCACGTGGTGCGGCGCGAAACGCAAACGTAAGGCCGAGGACGCAACGGCTGACCCAATCGACCCCGGCCAATGGTTACAAGATGCACGCAACGCGGGCGATAGTGAAGCAGTGGCATGGTTCGTCGCGCGAGCCACTAACACAGGGGCAGACGACCACATAAAGAAACGTCAGCGCCTCAACGTTGACACACAGCGGTGGGAACAGTACACGACAACCACAGACAGGCTGGCAAACGAACACGCACAGCAAGCACGGGACATATACCACAAAGCACACATGGAGGCGATGGCACGACAACACCTGCGCACGCTACACATGGGCTACACCAACGCACTGACGGCAAAAACCGACTACCACCGGCTTGTCGTGAAACTAGTCGACCAACAGAGACAAACACAACGACTGCACGACACACATGCACACCTGTACCAAATACGTAGGCAATGGTACGAACAAGCGAAGGAAGACACAAGGTTGTGGTACACTGACGCAAAACTGCTACTGATGGTCAATGACCGCTACTGGAGGCTGAGAGCAGGCACTGCCAAGCTACTTGACCTGCACCATCAACAAGCGACCTACATGTGGCAGCAGCAGACACACCTGACTGCCATGGCACAGTACTACCAAGACGCCTGCAAACACAAGACATCACAATACTGGCAAACAACCCGACCAGCCCGACAGACGATATACCTGATACGGAAGCGGCCGCGGGAGCACTGGGACCCCACCTTGTGGGAAGTCCCGTTACAACCGCTACCGAAACGCCACAAAACGCACTGGGACCCGAATGAGTGGGAAATACCACTGACATGACTACACCAACCTCAATGGGAAACCATGGGGGCACAGTCACGAGCTGCAGCCCGTATGCATACCCTGGCTTCGCCGAAATCTGTATCTTACTTCGAACTTGGTCCACTGTGACCCCTGGCACTTGTGAACTGGCCTTTTTGATCAAAAAAAAAAAAAAAAAAAAGCAAACAGGGGTGGTATGGTGCTGCATGCAGTCTGTAGCCATGGCCACAGCAGCTGTACATAATGCTAAGCATTCACACCGAAGTGTGCTTTCATTTGTACATACCTTTCAACTCATGTTGCGCGGGTACACAACAAAGTAAGCAAACAGGGGTGGTACGGTGCTGCCTACACCAGTGCCACGACAATGCACGGCTGCTGACGAGCAGGCTGTCCCGACATGGTTTGTCACTAGACTTATGCAGCCTCCATTGTATGAGTGTTACAGGTCATCGCATGCCTTGAGCACAGTTTTCCATCCCATCAGGTTGCTGTGATGTATTCTCTTTTGATAATGACACTGCTTGCTGCCTTACCAGTGGCAAGCCTTCGTGGGGCCAATGCTGCAGACATGTTGGGCCGCTTTCCCCCCTGCCAACATTCAGCAACGCTGCACTCCTGGGATGCAAATGAATTACCGTATGCACGTGCTTACCCCTGGACACCTACAAGTGCCCACGACGTGTATGTGATCAGCTGCAAAACCTGCACAGGTGGCAACTTCAAAAACGAGGTTGGCCTCCAACTCTTCGTGTCCAATGTTGTCACAGGCAAACTTGTGTCCTGTCCAATCTTTCCAGATCTTCGAGGACGCCCTTGGGCTGTTCGCTTTCTGAATTCCACGATGTTGTATGTGTTGATGACCTCAGGCGACACAGCAAACGACCATCGGGCGGTGAGCACGGTGGTCATTATCAGTGTCGATGGTGGACAGCTGAAAGTGCAGCACTCGATGGGCATGTTTGGGGCCACACATGATGTTCTGGTGCAGCCGGCAGCTGATGGTGAGTTGCTTGTCACCTGGTTTCAACATAGGCTCATGCATGCTTCACAAATCGTTGAATGTGGTCTTTGTTATCATTTGAATCCCATTGATACCAAAGTACAAAGATGTCAGCAGCATTTCTGGAAGAAACGTGCAAGAAGGAAGATTGCGCAGCTATGTGGCAATGTGTTTCCGATCCCCTCTGGCATGTTTCGTGTTGATGACATCATACAAGAGCATGTTGTTTTGGGACGTTTGTGGTATGTGCGCGGCCTTGACCTGTTGCTTCATCTATGGGGGTTTCCAAATTGCAGTGCCGTGTTGCACCATTTTAATGTCACTCAAGAAAACTCGTCGCCTCAATTTGATGCAGACCAAACACATGCAAATTCGATTTGGGCTCTGAATTCAAGCCACATTGTTGTCAACCTGTTATCGCAAGGAACACACGTAATCCTGAAACCTCCTTCGTACCAGCCTGTGTTGTCGTTTGGTATCAGGTCTGGAGCCCCTTTCTCCTCCCATGATGTGATGCACACTCCACTAGAGCCACCAGGTTTTACGGGGGATTTTGACCCCAGGACCCCCAGGATGTTTGCGAGCCTGGGACATGCCACAGTTCCAGCCAATCCGAGCAGTTTCATCCATTTTTCAAACAGACGTGCTTACGAAATGCCCGATGGAGGGATGGGACATGACTCAAAAGTGTTCAAAATGTCATCTGACATGAATCCTCTCAGTGCCGTGACGTCCTTTACACTTGATTGGGAAATTACAGTGGACAGAAATTGCTCAAAAGACTCTGGAGGTGGTGCTATGCAACTTCCGGGCAACTTGGTTTTCGTGACCACAGGATATTGTCTAACACTCCATAACACTCTGGGTGCCGACAAACAAGTGGTAGCCCGGTCACATACGAGTGATGGCTACTTCCCCCAGCCATTCCTGAGGGGCCCTTTCGTGAGAATTCTAAATACATCGGCTGATGCATTATGCATGACCGCTGCTTCTATGTATCATGACTACAGACCTCTGCTGGGGTTGCTCCAGATCTTTTACAAATCTGCGAGTCAGAGCACCGAACACCAACTCACAATCCTTCCTTTGTTTCAGTCTTCAGACACATGCTTCCACCAGCTTCCTGGAAGCCCGAGGCAGGTGCAATTGTGCATCCAAGGGGTCTGTTCAGAGGCAAATGTGGACACTTAGTGATCCTACCAGCTGCTCCGACCTGCCAACACCTGCTGCTCCTTTCCTGCCACCAGTTGATGCCCCGACTTGCCACAACATGCAGCACGTACTTGCATGCCGCTGCGTGCCGATCCTGCATGCTACAGACGTGCTGATTCCACCTGCCACCACCTCCCACTCATACCCACAGTTCACGTGCAGTGCAGACTATTTGTGGAATTTGTGCCATTGTACATGACAGGCGAAAGGCTTCTGAGATCCGCCTTTCAGGGGGCAGGGGGTTACTCTTTCCCATTGTCTCTCTAACTCTCTAACCCTAATCCTAATCAAGACTCATGACAAAGACCGAGCTGGGTCCTTATAGTTCTCTTGGACTTGGTTGAAAAAAGGCTCATTTGCCTCAAAATGGACCATGGCATGGCACCACCAAGGCATGAGAGACGCCTTAAACCGCCCCCAAAAGGGCTTTTTTTTGGCTATTTTTGACAGATTTTGATACCTAGGTCCGCCACCTGCGACACCCGTTCTCGGCCACCATCGTTGACAATCTTGCTCAAATTTTGTCTGATTGTCCTTCACACTCATAGGTTTCATCCACCAAAATTTCAGCTGAATCTGAAGCACCAGGCCGCAGTTGTGAATTTTGCCCATTTCGCACGTGGTTGCTTGCTTGCTCCTTGCTTGCTTGCATCCTTGAGATCCGCCTTTCACCTGCGAACCAGGCATGCACATTTCTGCTTTGAGAAACAACAGGTGTCTGTTGCATCCAAGGAAATACATTCCTCTTTGTATTACGCAGAACAGTTCGTTTTTCGCAATTTCAGGTTGAAAATTGCAATTGCGGCCATTGACCACAGACAAACGTCAGCTGAGCGCCAACTGCTGTTGGTGCAGCACTAACTGGCCTTTCCTGGCCAAAGAAAGGAGCATCTTATCCCCTTTGAAAACCCCTGTTGAAGCATAGCTCTTCGCACAGGGGAGTGTTCAGTTCTGGACCCCAACCCCATGGCGCGGGCAGAGGTCCCAGACCGGGGGTGGGGAGAGGGGGGAGGGTCAAAAAATTTTTTCGGTCTTGGGGGCGCACTTTTGAATTCCCTGGTTCATTCTGAGTGTGTTGAATACACACAAGTTGGGGGGTGACAGCCCCTTTTACCATTCACCACAAAACAGGGGAGATGGGGAGAGCTGGGGAAAATGGGGGAGGGATTGTCTGTGTCCCGGTCTACAGAGGCCAAAAGACAATTGTTTCCAGGTGCTGCTGGTGTCTAAGTTTGTTGTTCCTCCTCGTTCGCTTTTGGTGTGGGTTTTGGGGGGGGGGGGGGGGCTTTAAGGGGCTGGCTCCGGCCCGACGAGTAATCCCCCCATTGACTCTTTGTGTCGCTCATTTGCCTGTTTAGTGGGCCCGAGGGACGTAAGAAATTCCGGTCAAACACCGAAAACAACCGCGCCGGGCGTCCATAGAGGTGGTTTGGCTGTTCCTGCACTGCTGTGAACTGCATGTACGGCCATGATTCTTTGGCATGCAACTGGCTACGGTGTGCATGTCAACGTATGGGCCAGTTTACAGCGTCTGCACCCACCAACCAAAGGCCATTTGGGTGTGGAACGCTGTGCACTGTGAGCCAGTGGTTGGCACACAGTTCACGTGCAGTGCAGACTATTTGTGGAATTTGATTCGATGGTGTGGCGGCTCAACTGCGCATTGCACCTCCGCAATGCAAGCATTGTTTGCTCAGAGGGCGCTCTTGCCACGGTGCATGCGCCGTGCAAACTTTGTGTACATCTGGGGACCCTCCGAGGGATATATGCACCCATCACGAGGCCTCTGGGAATGAACAAAAACTACCCAGAAGCCTTTGGGATTGATTGGCAACCAGAAAGAAAATCCTAGGAAGACAGATGGTAGGTGGTGTGCTTGCAGCTAAGGCTTTCTGGGGTTGTATGGGCTGCTTGGGTGGGTACATCTTGGGATGGTTCACCGGCGTTTGACCACTAATCGTTGCCGCGGTACAAACGCGGTGCACGCGCGGTGCGACAACTCCCACTCATGGTGTGCGTGCACAGTGTGTTGCTGGTCTCATCACGGACCAGATTTATCGATGTTCATGGAAGGAAGCACTCCCGTTGAGCCGGCAGCTCGCTGGCAGAGTGTAAGGGTTTGGGTAGGGAAAGGGTTGTTGTTGACGTTCTGTGGTGCAACACCCCATGGCGAACCCTATTGTTATTTCTTGGCAAAGCAAGATAGTTGGAATGCCTGCCCAAATCATGTATTTCAGGGACCGCAGGGACACGTATGCATGCCATGCCAAGCCAAACCAGACTAGTATGAAACTAGTATGTTTTGACAACATTTTCCACATTTGAATCACGAATCGGCGGTTTTGAACCAGTTGTTCTGTTGCACAATTAGCTATCTCGGCCATTTTCTTAGCCCATTTTAACCGCATCTGACTCTTCTCATTCATGTGTGAACACACAAGACTCTTCAGTTGCATGGTTGGTGTTTTTATTTGCTTGCCCACTCCATCTGTGAACACTGATTGAACCTTGAGTATACCTGCACAGCGCGGAGGGGCTCATGAAGCATGGACGGGCCTCACGTGAGGCAACCTAAAGGACGGAGGGGGGAGCCTCTTGTCATACAGGGCGGCAGCTCTCCAGAAACCCGCGCGACTTGCCCCTTGGGTGAGTTTGGGGGCTGGAATGGGTAGAAGCCCCATGGACTATTGCTCCTTAATATGATTTCCTCCTCCTCCTTGAGTATACCTGCAAAGCGACCCGGGGTCGCCACGACTCTGTTTGGTCCTCATCCTTTCACCTATGACATGTTTTCTTTGCTCTGGGCATGCGCATGGGTGAGTCTGGTGATGCTCTGGTTCACCCTGTCATTTCCCAAGTGGTATACGTCCATTTGGCTGGTGGCGGGGAGCAGTCCGTGTTGTGTGGTGCTGCCGCGCGCCGCTGCAAGCCCTTTTGGATAAGTGCGTGCCGTAGTCCTAGGATGTGATATGATAGGTCCACCTCATGCAGCCACTTCTGGTATTTTTTTTCCACACATTTTCCCCCTCATTTAACAGGTCTCTGTCTTTCAGAATTGGCGAGCGCAGGTTCCGGAGGGAGCACGCTGTTTCCGTGAACTCCCTCCAGAATTTTCGGGCGTCGATTTTCAGCTGTACAGCTGGATTTTTTTTTGTATTTCACTGCTTGGATCCGTCAATTGGGACCTCAATCAACTCTCCAACGAATCAAAATCGTTCGGCCACCAGAAAAATTGGTCTATTTTTGGCGCGCAAAGCTCCGGCGACAGAAATCACCCAATTTTTCTGCCGGCAGAACGGATTTGACTGATTGGAGACTTGATTTAGAAGCCAATTGATGGATTCCACCTATGAAATCTTGAAAATCTGCAGCCAATTTCTCAGAAATGAACGCGCAAAATGGGTATACAAATTGGTGCCGGCCCAAAATCCGGCCCCTGCACAGCACCAATCTTCACAGATGCCAGATTAATGCAGGCAAATTTTACATGTAGATGAGGATTTATTTGCAAAATTCAATGTTGTGATTGTAAGATTCCAATTACTCATACTAAAAAATCCAAGCACAATTGCCAGCAACATGTGCACATTATTGGCCTACCTATTGGTCATTTTACCTTCGAAAAACCTCCTATCATTACCGATAACCGGTTTTTCCAATTGATTGCTAAAACTGGTTCCGAACTCTATCCCCATGGGTTGATGCGTACCCCAAATAATAACTTAACAACAGTCCAAGGGTTCGCTGAGGGTTGTCGGAGTCATCCAACAATCGCCAATGTTTAGCCAACCCATGGCAACTTGAAAACAGCTCAATCTTCTCACTAGCGGGGCCTTGTAGGGGCACTCATCTAAGAAAACGGAGATTTGGGACCTTTGTCATTGGTTAGAGGGTCCATATTGAAGAAAAACCACCCAGCCGCCACATAGTGGCGGGTATTGGCCAAGCAAATTCGCCTATTTTAGTAGAAATAAGCCAAACCCATGCTTGTGTGGAGCTCAAAAGCAACACCAAGAGGGCTAGTTGGTGTATACAATACAAAACCAACCCCTCCATGTGTACCCCAATGGGGTGTCAGTCAATGCTCTCCGACGTTTACGACACATTGCCGCCAAAACTGAAGTGACGGCGAAGCGGAACCCAAAAAACACCGTAGCATAGCCTGTCTATGACTTGAACCCAGCAGCAACATGGCGTGATCGTCAATGTAACGCATACATATGCAGCTTGGAGATGGCGAAACGTAGTTTGCTCTCATCTGCGTTGCAGCGCAGCGCGTGTACCAGTGTGCGCAGGCTTTGAACTGTTGGGATCACGTCCTTTGTGAATTGCAGAGGTTGGACCCTCCCGCCTCACACACTCACCCAACGTGTCGGGGCTGACCAATATTTGCACCCTCCCACTACGACAACCATTGAGTACCCCCGGCACTCGTGCTGTAAGACACCTCCGGCTGGGCGGATGGGACTGTTCAAGACATCCGTGTGAGGTTTCCACAGGCCGCCGAGACCGATGATAGACTAGATGTCTGCATTCGCCTGGGATCCAGCGGGAGTGGACAGGTGCCATTGCTATACAGCCGCAAACCGGAGGGGCTCGTCGCACGACTGCAAAACAGGCTGCCGGGGGATGATGCAGATCCGCAACCATCGCCATCGTGGTCGTGCGTTGCGGGACCACGGGCACCCGAGGACCCCCTCACCTACACCTACAGACTCACAGATCTGCAGTCCAAATTGGGCAGCCTGTACTACGCCTCCGCGGAGAATTACGCACATCTTTCGCTGTTTGTCGATCTTGTCGCGACTTCAATGAGGTCCGTGTTTACGTTGATTTGTAGGTTGACACAACGGTGGGACATGTATTTTTGGTGCACTTCAATGCTTTTTGATTGGCATTTTCATTTTGTTCCTGTTGCCAAAGATCAACGGAAGAAAGAACTACAACTTGCAGCATCTGAACAAGAAATTCAAATCCTCCGGCATGGAGCAGTTGCGCATGGTGTTCGATAACCCGCTGCTATGAGATTGCTCAAGCCCGGAAAAAACCTGTTGTTCTCGCTCAGTACAAAATCGAAAATTGCAACCCGCTAATAGTTTGGCGGCGGGGGGGGGGGTCTCCACCACCTGGCGAAGCTTTAGCAAAGATATGTGTCGGCTTACGTCTAGTTGAACATTACGACCTTCAATTCGGTCCAATTATAATATTCCACTAGACGCAACACTTATTCAGCTAGACGTAAGTAGAATTTTATACGTCTACCGGAACATTATACGGGACATTAGACACAAATAACTAAGTCAGTTGTTTCAGTAAACGTAAATATCTGCACCATCCCGGAAATTTTTCATTTTTTCATTTAACTGCAACAAAAGATGTTTCTTCGTGTTGTGGGGCCAAAATGATGGTCCACTCCACAAAATAGGTATAGGCATATAAGTCATCCTATTTTTTTTTGGGTGCCATGTCGAAAAACACCAAAAACTACCCCGATTTTTGCCATCACGGCACACCGCAACAGCAAAGTTTGAATGTTGTTAACCCGCATGGTGAAACTCTTCGACAAAAAATGCGCATATTCAAGCCACATCATCCATATATTTCATCTTTGATTGGGAAAACACCTCTTCTCCAATGATGATCTTAATCTTTTCTTTACCCTAATGCTTTTCAATGACGAAAAGACACCAATTTTTTTAGATCACTTACAAATCCAAGAAATTGTGGACCAAAACAACACAGTAATTCAACCATTTCGGGAAAAAATGTGCCACTGTTGGCTGCAGTACTGGGTTGTTAACATGTAGCTAAAGAATCCCCTTCCTTGTTGAGATTGCCTTTCGGTTCGAACCGCGTAACTGTCATGTATCCCTTGGATGAATTCAACTGAACGCTCTTTAATTTTGCGTAGTGAAACACCATTGAATCACTGTATGTCACACTTGGTGTGACAATGCATTCGAATGTTACTTAAAAATAGTGTGAAAAATGAGTTGTTTTGCATTGGTCTTATATCTTCATTCTTTGCTATGTTACATATTCAATCATTATGTGTGAAATATTGTGAGAAATATGGAAAAAAATTATTTAACGGTAATAACATTTTCCATTGGGCAAAACAAGCTCACAAATACACGGCAACATTCCTATGGATATTGTTGTGTTGTTGTTTGTCATCTTGGTCGGGTGTCTTAAAAATCTTTGAGATTTTTTGATGTTCATTTTGTTTTCAATTGAGCCCTTTGAAAATTGCCATTGTTTTCTAACTTTGCAACATACAATACATTTGCAATGGCCCTTAATGAAAAAAGAAGTCCATTACACCCCCCTCCCCCTTTTTGCAGGCCCGCTCCCTGACAGCCTTAGGTGATTGCAGCCGATGTGCTCTATGCCGCTTACTCGACGGCGTTCCCGCCCCCTTGGGGTGCGTACTCTTGCCGCGTATGTGCGGTCGCGTAGCCCGGTTAAGATTGTAAGGTGGCGGGGGTGCCCATTATGGCCTGTGGCCCAGCTATGCCTCATCCCGCTGCCCGCTACAGCGCAGGAGGCACATTGTCGGTGTTCGTGTATGGTGCACAACCACATTTGTGGCAGCCGCGGCGGAATCTCCGGGCGTCGGGCTTGGGGACACTTGCTCAGCGGGATGAAAACGGCTTGCCCCGCCACTTGGGGGTGGTCCCCTTGCTCCCCCACTTGGTATTGTGGCCCCCACCGGGCGCCTTGGGGCATCACCGGGCTTGCGTAAAAAGCCATTGCCCCAACTCCCATGCTCCGCTTGGCTCCTCCTTGTCCCGGGCGCCGCACGCGGTGCCCCGCCGCACTCTCCGCGCATCCTGCTGGCTCACTTTGACCCTTTCGTTGCTTCTGCCTCTGACTCTAGCCTGACGTTGTTGTGCCCAGCGCTCAGTACTGTACCTACGCATCCTCTGCAGGTGGTGCCACACCGCCATGGGCCTGGTGAAAAATAGTCTCCCTTTGACGCCCACCACTGGGCCCGGCCCCGGCGGGATGACCGAGCGGCATTTGGCCGTGATGGCCGGCAGTAGGATGGATTCCGCCCCCAGCGCCTTTTGCCCAGGAGCGTCACCGCTTGCCGGAGGACTTGTCCCTTCTCCTGTAGGGACATCTCAGATCCCTTGAAACGCGTCTGCGGGGTCGGCAGGAGCGGCTGCCCCGTATAGGACTCAAAATCTAGCGCCAACTCTATAAAAGACACCTGGTTGTGCCCCTGTGGAAATCCATCGTCCGGTTGTAGCCACATCACATGTGTGTGTGTGTGTGTCTGTCTGTCTGTGCGCAGCAATTTGCCAATTGCCCCGTGGTGGGGTTGTTTTTGATTGGATGTGTGTGTATGTGTGTGTGTGTGTGTGTGTGTGTGTGTGTGTGTGTGTGTGTGTTGGGCAGCATGTTCCACTGACCCACACCACAAAGCATGACAAAAATGTGTGTCATCACCTCTTCCAAATACATTTGGTGGAGATTGTCCTTCACATGTACCCGCCTGAGCATGCAGGGACGGTGGAGCAAGGCCTGAGATTGGCAACCCCATGAAAACACCACGAAGAGGATATGGATTATGGCAACCATCAAGTAATTTTGCTGATGGTGACTGTTGAGAGCATGCCAAATGCAGAACATGCCACGACACTGTGCACCATCCTGTTGCATTCGCTGGTACATCCAAGCCATGGCAGGCCTGGCTCCAATGCATAATTTTGGACATGTAGTGCATAATTGCCCTTGCAGAGAAGCCCCCCCCTTCACACCCGCTGTCTACCGCATCAAAGGGTTGGGGGCCAAAATCAATCTCATCAAACTGAAATGGATACTAGGCCCCAACGAGGGTGCACGAGGGTGCACAACATTTGGTGTAGTCCCGAACCTACCACACGTATGGGGATGTGGCATGAAAGACATTATGGGATTTATGTACATCCTGTTTGTGTAGCTCCATTCCGTCCACAAACAGCACAAACTGCAAGCACATAGTGTCAATGGCCTTGAACACAGAGTCATTGGGAAGGTGCCCCTAATAATTGAATATGGGTGGCTGGCTACATTGGTATGGAAACTCCTCGCCATCGAATGATGTCTTGTTGCGGCACGTTGCGCTTGTTTTGTCCAAAGCAGCAGGGCCCAGCGGAATAGTTGCGTCTTGGCAGAGTTCGTCTGCAGCCCGAGGATTTTTGAGAGTTAGTGTACTCTCTCGAGGACGTGCTTCATCTCCTGCTTGTTGGGCGATGTGATGGCCACATGGTGTTGGGGAATTCTTTGGTGAGTGTTCGATGGAAGGCCTCATATACGAGGATGAAGAGCTCCACAGTGCTCCACCAAGCAGTATGCACTACCTCTGAGATGGTGATCTAGACGTCGTGTACCGGGTATTTCGCCGTCCTCATGACAAGTGTGGTCCATCATATTGATTTGTTGCAAGAAGTTGGAGAGTACGCAATGCAACATCCAACACCCATACTCACACTGGATCCCTGGCGAGACTAGGGCACAAGGCATAGACGCACAGCCTTCGGACAGTTCCATTGCTTTAGACAGGGTGAAGAAGAGAGAGTTAGCAGGGGGTCTCCATCTGCTGATGATCAATGTATTTCACCGGGAGCCATGCGTGTGTGTGCGCGCGCACAATCACCAAGCCCCCTTGCCGATTTGCTATGAATAGTGAGCACAAAAATGGCATCCAAAATGTACAGCACATTCTTGACTATAGACATGCGCATATGCATTATCACATGGCCACCCAAAGCACAAAGCTTGTGTGCGTGCGTGTGTGTGTGCATCCGCACGTGTATTGGTGCAGCTGTTAGAGAGACAAGGATGGAAACCAGTGTGGGTCAGCAGGACCAAATACACACTTTGGGAGCTCCGGTGTGATCAGGGCTTGTTACCCTAGGGTCTCAGCCGATGCAGATTCCTGAGCCTAGGCCATGGGAATCACCAAGACTTGGGGATACTTGAGAATCACCAAGACAAAGCTCCCACCCCATCCCCAAACCGAGACAAAGCCCCCCAAAACCAGTCGGAGGGCCGCAGGGAAAATGATATCCGGATGGGGCGGAAGCACCACTGCCATAACAAATATGCCATAACAAATACCCCCCTACCCTTCCAAAAGTCTGCATACAGACCAAAAAACCAAATCAGCAAAAAGAACCAAAAATTGACAGCAACGGCACACACCAAACAAAAACAGCACAAAACATTGTACAAAAAACAAGAATGGTGCAGCAGCAAACGAAACAAAAAGCAGACCAGCCATGCGTGGCACACATGGTGCATCAGAGGGGTAGACCCATGCACTGGGTACAGGGGACACACTACACATCATGGTTGGCAACTGCTGAGTAACATCCCCCCTTTTCCACTCAGAATTTGTAGTGCTCTTCCTCTCCTCGGGCATGAATGTGAAAAGGACAAAATTGTCATTGAAAACCTGGAAAATCACCGACATAAATCCCGCAACACACATGGAGTGCCACACAGGGTGCTGTAGAGTCGTCCGTGGCCCAACTACGATGGCCCATTGCATCTGCAAGCCCCCGACAGCATGCACAAGCAAGGCATCCCTGAGCGCTGAGAGGTACAGGTGGGACACACAGTGTGGCACCATTAAACGGATGTGAAATACGGCAGCACGTTCATCAAATAAGAAATCACCCCCCCCCCCCATTAGGAACATACAACAGAACAGCTTGGCAAAAAGCAGAAACTAGAGGCAGTTTCTATAATACAACTACAAGACATCACAGGGGAGAAAAATTAGCCAAGCTATGCCACTGGTTGTACCTACTGTCGGATAGAGGCATGGATAGTAAAGGGTATGAGTCCTCCTTGGAGGACTGCAAGGAAACTCATAGCAGGTAAAATGGGCACATTAGTTAGTTAAGTACTTGACAAAGAATAAGATAAAGCACAAGAACAAACTGGGAACAAAAGATTTCACAGAATCTGAACACAAAAGAAAACTGATTAGGTAGAAACAGCGACTTCACAAAACAGAAAACAAACCAGTCTCACACCTGCTGCTGCATCCTCATGTGGCAGCATTGGACAGAATAGCTCAGCTCTCCCCACTGGAGACGGCATGGATGCACCAGGGACCTCATCAACCACCACCTCTAAGAGAAAATACTAGGTGACAATGAGGGTGGTATCAACCACAAGGGAGACGCGTGGGAAAGACAAGCAAAACATGTGAAAAGAAGACAACGTCCCACACCAACCAGTTTCTTAGGTTACCAACGCAAGAAACTCGTCAAATCACATGGAAATCACCTGGAAAACACCTCGAGAGGCAGTATTGATGCAAAACAGACAATCGTCAGCTGTCCCCTTCAAATACCAAATGTGCGGCCAAAAAGCATGCCACCTCCTTTTGCCGCACAGTTGTAGTGAACGCATGCAGCCTAATATAATGCTTTCGCTACGATTCGGTCGATGACAACACGCCCCCACCTTCAAGGGGTGGGGCATGGGGGCAGGTTTACTTCTTTGCTTGCTCCTTTCCCTGCAGTATCGTGCTCTGATCATCCAGCACAAGACAAGACTCAGCACGGGAGCCTTGGCGGTTGGTTTCAAAACGAACGGCGCGGCCATACCATCAAATGGCAAACAACGGCATTCCGTGTGCAAGGGAGGGGCCAGCAGGAAAGGCAGCATGGAGGTGTGACCCCAGAGTCTGATGCTGTGAGGCTGGTGATGTGCTGCACAGGCCGGAGGGTTTCGGATAGCCGCCATGGATGGCTTGGACCCACACGGCAAGTGTGAGAAGCAAGGGCCTCTCCTGCTGAGAGGAATGGAAGGGCATAGACCATATCCCGTCATAAACTTATGAATGTGTTTGCGCGTTCACAACCAAAGGACTTTGGTGTGTATGTACAACTCCAACGGCCCATGTGGTTGTGGGTTCGTTGGGCTCAGGGTGCGTGGTAGTGGCAGAGCCAGGGCACGGATTGACGGCTATGCTCGAGCCCAGACCGAGGGGGGGGGGCATGCAAGCACCAGCGTCAGGGTTGTCCGGACTCCCAAGTTCGCAGAGTGGGCAGCAGCGGATCTACCCGCCTGCACTCTCTACGTTGTGGTGTTCCGCTTGGACGCCAGGGCAGGGATTTGCTTGAAGGGGAGGGCCCTCTGGGGGGCAAACTCAGAGCAGTTACAAAGCGGTTGGGGCGCACTGTAAAATCGGTTGGGGAGTGGTCACTGGCGGTTGGAAAAGCGGTTGGGGGTGATATTGGGGTCGGGGGCATGCCTTTGGGAAGAGTTGTAGGATGAGTGTTGGGGGGGGAGGGGGGTACCCCACCGCCGGGCTCGGCTTTGGGCGTGAGTCCCGACCTCGGTTTTGTGGAGCTGCAGAGGGCTACCACCTCATCACCGGCAGTCAGTAATCAGCGCCACTGGCAGGTACGGGCCGCCGTCTATTCCGTGGCTGGTCACCGCTGGCGGGGCCCAACCGCCGGCAACCGTTTGAAAAAAGCCGGAACCAGGGATGTATTGGAAGAGAGGAAAGGGGGGGGGGGGGGGGGGGCTGAAGGTATTGGAAAATCAGCGGAGTTGCACCCTGGATGTCCCGATCATCATCCAGGGCAGTGGGTGGCGCAGGTCAACACCAACACAAAGGGAGGAACCAATGTTAACTGAACGCAAGGTAGAATCTACTGCGCGCGTTAAACGCACATCACCGGCTCTACCCACAAGTCATAGCAAGAGTTAAAAACTAACGCACCAAAGCTACTTGCATAACCAAAACACCACACACACTGGCAAAAAAAAAAGGCATACATTCAAGCAGAACCGAGTTGGGTCCCATCCCTGTGGTTAGCCCCCTCCCATGCCCATGCCCCACCCATGCCCCTGAAAAGCTTACAGTGGCGTGCAAGTTGCATGAAGCACACTCTTGATACCCGACTTTTTCTGTTCTGTGAGGCTACCGGATACCACGGACCCTCCTCCTCCTATGGTCCACCCTACCCCGGCGCCAAAGGCACCAGAAAAGTTTTTTAAATCCTCTTGTGCCAAAGGCGCAGAAAATTTTGCCTCAAACAGTGGAAGGGGAGGAGGGGGAGGGGGTCTGAGGGGGGGCGGGGGAGGGGGGTCCGTGGGGGGGGGGGGGGGCTCCTCCGATGGTTTTGGTCAGGCGTTCCAATACATCCCTGCCAGGACCCAACCATCAGAGACTCGGTCTTTAACAGGGGCCCGTTGACGTGTGAGGTCAGCGCATCGGAGCAGGCCTCAGCCACTGCGAAGAAGATTCGGTGCCTTGTGCGGAGGCGGAGGGCTGCACAGGGCGGCATGCGACGGCCGCCGACAGCGTCTGGCCCCAGTAGAAGGATGGAGCGGGCCGCAGCGCAGGCCCTCCAGGAAGTGCAAGCGCTGGCACGGCAGCGCCCCGTTGTGGAGGGCTCGCGGCGGGCGGTAGTCGCCACAGGCCTGACGGGGGCCGTTTCGCTGTGACCTTTGATGATGGCAAAGGCAACGTAGCGGCTGAAGGGGGGGGGCTGTGGGCGGTGCGCTGCCCGCGTTGCCGGAGTGCATGTCCAGCGGACGGGCCGTTGCGGGGCACGGGTCATCCGTGCGTCGGGGATGGGTCTGGGGTGTACAACGGATAGTCCCCGACCCCTGGATCGTCTGCGCCCTGTGGGAACGGTTGATGGGGCAAAGAGCGAGGTCAGACGGATCCGTGTCGGCTTCCGGGGGGAAGGAGCACCGAGGGCGGGTGTACGCATGCTGGCCCCAGGGGCGCATTAAAAGGGAAGGACCTCGGAGGCGGCCCCAGAGGCGGTTGGGCAGGCGGTCAGAGGAGGTTGCCAAAGCGGTTGGGGCGGTTACTGTCGGTTACAAATGCCATTGAAGCCGGCACTTGGCGTCAGGGGGACAGTGGCTGGACATAGGCTGGGCGCCCTGGAGGAGGGGGGGGGGGTACCTCCCCCCCCTTCCAACGCATTCCTGGCTGGCCCGTGTTTCTCACTGACCTGCAGGGCAATCCGCCAACGGGGAGTTCAACAATGATGCCTCCCAACAAGATCAGGAGACGTCGAGATCAGGTGGCGGCGCCTGCTTTTTGTGTTCCTGCAGTGCAAAACCTTCAACTCCAAATGTGGGTGGCTGATGCTCCAGCAGCAGCAAGGATGGCGTGATCTCAGACATCTTAGAGAAGGGGGGGCACGCCTCACGGGCCACACAAGCAGACGGGGAGGTGCAGATGACGGAATACAATCCGGTCATTGTGGAGAGGGCCTCCGGAATGCCACCCCCGACCCCCGACTGAAGAGCCATCCGCCAGAAAAGAGGGATGCTCCACAAAAGCTGGTTGATTGCCGTGTCGTGGTGTCCAGTGCCATACCTTTCGTGTGACCTGCTTTTGTTGATCCATATCCTTCGGGTCCCTCGAGGATGGGGCAGGACAACTGCAGTTTTGTTGGGTCAGCGGCGTCATGATCCTGCTGCTCCCCATGGCAGACGACTGCACCCCTGGCACCCACGCCCCTGCCGGCGCTGGCAGAGGCTACATGTGAAGCCATTCCCAAGGCTGTGAGGTTTGGAGGGCACCCCCCAACGCAAATGGTGTGGGACGTTTGCCGCACCGACAAAACGGTTTCCAGAGACCGGCGGTGTAGCCTGGGCCTCAATCAAGTGGGGGGTGCAGTGCGGTCTCCTGGACCTCCCTTGAAATGGCCAATCCCGGCCTGCAAGCACCACGTCGGCGGACAGGAAGAAGGCAAGGACGCATTCAAATAGCTTCAGACCGAGTGCAAATTCATGTATGCGTTTCAACTTGGAGTCCTTGTCATGAACGATGAAACGGGTGCTAAGCTTCACAGGGATGCTGTTTCCTCCCCCCCAATGTCAGGCCGGTCCCCCCCCCCTTCGGGGGAGGGGGCGATCATGAAGTGACCCCCCCCCCCCCCCCATGGGGGGAGGGGATTGCACCACAGAATTGTAGCACTAAAAATGCAGCAGTTCCAATATAACCGAAAGAAAAATTTTCTTCGGCACCTGGTGTTTCCGATGCTTTTTTGTCAGTGACGGCCCCCCCTGTGGGGGGGGGGGGGTTACAAGGTGGGGGGGGATTACAAGGGGGGGAGGGAGGTAAATGATGGCATCCCCTGCCATACTGAAGGTCTAGATTTGGGTTGACCCACAAATCCACCAACAATGCACTGTAAGGCTTCGGTGCCCTCCAACAGAAATGATGTGGGAGGTTTGACATAGACCAAGTTCCCCCTGATTCCCAGGCATTGCAGTCTTCGTGTTGCAGTGGGTGTGGTCCTCCCCTGAGCTGCGGCCAAGTCCAGGCCCGGGGCATCGGCCGCCGTAGAAGACGGCCACCTCCAAGCGGGCCACAGCCCTACAAGAGGGCCGTGCGTTGTGTTTGGTTCGGGGCGGAGGGGGGGGGGCGGTGGATGGCCGTAAAGGCGAAGGAAAAAGTGCGCTCGTTGGTACTTGCGGTCGTACGCTTGTTTGGGTTTTGGGGTAGAAACTGTGCCCATCGGCGGTCCCCAGGCGGCGAGGAAGCGTATTTTGGGTTCCTTCAAAACATGGCCCACAGTACAATAACAAAAAGCGGAGGGTGTCTGTGCACAGGAGCCCCTTTTCGAGAGCCCCTGTGGGCTAGACATCGGGGCCATTCGAGAGACCATGAATCAGGGCAAAGATTGGCAGGCATAACAAAGGAGCAGCACCTCGTGCGACACATCTGTCCGCCTGATGTGAACTTGCCTCTGCAACTCCGCCTGCACTGACGCGTCCTGGTTCAAGTATGTCATCACCTGCAGCTCGTCTAAGCAAATGTCATCTGGATCGGCATCCTCGTCTAGCTCCCCCGCGAATGGGTTTTCTAAGGACAGCTGGAGATTGTTGAGGAGCAGGAACGACACGGAGACGAGACCGGCGGCGAAGACGGCGAGAAGGGCAGTCACTGGAAGACAGGGGCAGCGGTGCACTCAAGTATGCTATCAGTCCCCACAGGGGGAGAAGAAAGTGGAACGAGTGCCAACATCCGAACACAGAAAAGCACATGGGTGAGCGCATGCATGCACACGCACACACGTGTCCGTGGGAACAATGACTGCAGGCTGATGACTGTTGGGTAGCAGGAACAGATTCGGCTGTTCTGCACGAAGCAAGCCCGATCGCCAGTCACATGGAGTTGAAAGTTGCTGAAATGGGCGCTCAACGGTGTCCTCTGGCAGTGCAGGACACTGTGTATGGAATTGCTGCGGGGTGGAGAACATTGTATGTAGCTGTTGGTAAAGACACATTTCTCAACCTGCCATACAGTGGCCGCTGGCAGCACTAAAGTGGCCAAAACTTGCACCAAATATTTGAATCCTTGGAAGGAGCGAGCCGTGGGCTTGGAGGTGCTCAGGTGCAATGTTTTGAAGGCCAATGAAACAGTGAGGAGGCAGTGTAAGGGCCAAAAAAGTGAAAAATCAGGTATAGCACCAGTATTGGTCAGATCCAAAACAGAGTACTAAAAATAGGGGAAATTATGATCCAAAACCCCCAAAACTAGTCCTTTGCACCCCAAATACGGGTTTGCCCAACATTGAAATGAACAAAAATAAGGCAAATACACAAGACTACTACGTTGTTGGGTGTATATAGGGGTGGTGTGGGCTATTCGTTGGTGGAAAGTGTTGACTTTTGGTCCTTTGGTTAGGATCCTACCAGCTGCGATGCCATACCCTACTTTTCCCCCTTAGTATCATTTGGTGGGTCCCAAACCTACCCAACCATCTGAAAATCTTCTAAAACATTGATCACCCCGAAAGTGGGAGGTGTCTGCATTTGTCTCAAAGACTCCACCTAGTAGTGGGGGGGGGATAATGGCCAATCATGCATACATTCTTCCATGGCAGCACCAGCCCCTGACGCATCAGGGACTCCAAATAAGAGGGCATTCAACATGGCTGCATCACGGCTGCATAACCCCTGCCTCATTAGGGCCCGCGAAGCAGAAAGCACTAAAAGTGACTGGATGTCCCTGCCTCCAAAGCAGAGAGTATTCAATGTGATTGTATGACCCCTGCCTTATCGGGGTCTGCAAAGGGGAGAGCATTCAAAGTGGCTGCATAACCCCTGCTGTATTACAGCCAGCAGAGTAGATGGCATTCAAGGTGGCTGCATAACCCCTGCTGTATTACAGCCAGCAGAGTAGATGGCATTCAAGGTGGCTGCATAACCCTTGCTGTATTACAGCCAGCAGAGTAGATGCCATTCAAGGTGGCTGCATAACCCCTGCTGTATTACAGCCAGCAGAGTAGATGGCATTCAAGGTGGCTGCATAACCCCTGCTGTATTACAGCCAGCAGAGTAGATGCCATTCAAGGTGGCTGCATAACCCTTGCTGTATTACAGCCAGCAGAGTAGATGGCATTCAAGGTGGCTGCATAACCCCTGCTGTATTACAGCCAGCAGAGTAGATGGCATTCAAGGTGGCTGCACAACCCCTGCTGTATTACAGCCAGCAGAGTAGATGCCATTCAAGGTGGCTGCATAACCCTTGCTGTATTACAGCCAGCAGAGTAGATGCCATTCAAGGTGGCTGCATAACCCCTGCTGTAGTACAGCCAGCAGAGTAGATGGCATTCAAGGTGGCTGCATAACCCCTGCTGTATTACAGCCAGCAGAGTAGATGCCATTCAAGGTGGCTGCATAACCCCTGCTGTATTACAGCCAGCAGAGTAGATGGCATTCAAGGTGGCTGCATAACCCTTGCTGTATTACAGCCAGCAGAGTAGATGGCATTCAAGGTGGCTGCATAACCCCTGCTGTATTACAGCCAGCAGAGTAGATGGCATTCAAGGTGGCTGCATAACCCCTGCTGTATTACAGCCGGCAGAGTAGATGCCATTCAAGGTGGCTGCATAACCCTTGCTGTATTACAGCCAGCAGAGTAGATAGCATTCAAGGTGGCTGCATAACCCCTGCTGTAGTACAGCCAGCAGAGTAGATGGCATTCAAGGTGGCTGCATAACCCTTGCTGTATTACAGCCAGCAGAGTAGATGCCATTCAAGGTGGCTGCATAATCCTTGCTGCATTACAGCCAGCAGAGTAGATGGCATTCAAGGTGGCTGCATAAACTGTGCTGTCTTACAGCCAGCAGAGTAGATGGCATTCAAGGTGGCTGCATAACCCTTGCTGTATTACAGCCAGCAGAGTAGATGGCATTCAAGGTGGCTGCATAACCCCTGCTGTATTACAGCCAGCAGAGTAGATGCCATTCAAGGTGGCTGCATAACCCTTGCTGTATTACAGCCAGCAGAGTAGATGGCATTCAAGGTGGCTGCATAACCCCTGCTGTATTACAGCCAGCAGAGTAGATACCATTCAAGGTGGCTGCATAACCCCTGCTGTATTACAGCCAGCAGAGTAGATGGCATTCAAGGTGGCTGCATAACCCCTGCTGTATTACAGCCAGCAGAGTAGATGGCATTCAAGGTGGCTGCATAACCCCTGCTGTATTACAACAGCCAGCAGAGTAGATGGCATTCAAGGTGGCTGCATAACCCTTGCTGTATTACAGCCAGCAGAGTAGATGGCATTCAAGGTGGCTGCATAACCCCTGCTGTATTACAG
Organism: Eutreptiella sp. 'Long Island Sound 2002'; assembly: GCA_964036045.1. NCBI lineage: Eukaryota > Euglenozoa > Euglenophyceae > Eutreptiales > Eutreptiaceae > Eutreptiella > Eutreptiella sp. 'Long Island Sound 2002'. Next base: position 33,980,413 of record OZ038386.1, read on the forward strand.
CCAGCAGAGTAGATGGCATTCAAGGTGGCTGCATAACCCCTGCTGTATTACAGCCAGCAGAGTAGATGGCATTCAAGGTGGCTGCATCACCTCTGCCGTATTGAAGTCTCGAAAGCAAGAGAGCATTCGAGGCAATTGCGTCACCACTGCCATATTAGGGTCTCCAAAGCAAGAGAGCCTTCAAGGTGGTTGCATAACCCCTACCGTTCTTGGGGTCCCCAAAGTGGGAGAAATGAGCATGGCTAACTAACATCACTAACCCCTGCTGTATTAGGGTACTGAAAGCGGGGAGGCATCAATGTGGCTACATCATCCCTGCAATATCAGGGTACCCATCCTGGGGAGGACAGAATATGGCGACACAAAGACAAACTAAAGTGCCACGTGTGGAATTCCCATGACTTTTCAAACATTTGAGTACAGTTAAGTGGTATGTTTGTTAAAAAAAATTCATGGAGCACACAGGCAACAATGTGTCATGACCCCTGCAGTGCCGCCGACGAAGGGTTGGAACTCCTCAACATTTTGGCCCCCTGGAGGGGTGTGTGTTGGGGGGGGGGGGGGTCAGTGTACGGCTCGTGGCTGGGCGTCCTCTGTGGCATAGGATGTTTGCCCAACCCCAGCACTCTGGCCTGAAGTGCTCCAATGAGCCTAACCACCGGCCTCGAATTTAAATTAGAATTCCCTCCCCTTGCCTCTCCTGTCCTTCCCTCCCCCAAACCCTTCCCTCGCCCCATTTCCTGCTGCCCCTAAACTTAGAGAAATTAATGAGCCCGAAGCTTGCCTCCCATACCCATATCCTATACTCCCCGTGATCAAAGAGGTTGCATGTGGTGCCTTGAGCCAGTGCAAAAAACACAGTACCATGCAGTGCACACAAATCCGTACCAGTCGGTGCTTGGCGGTCTGGTGCTTGTTGCCTTCAACTGGATCTTGTCGATGGCATGGTTTGTGCCCACGCCCTGTGCCCCTTCGCCGATGCACCAACTCGTATCATTGTACACCAAAAGTAGCCCGGTAGCGCCCCCGATGACGCTGCACCCCCCCGCCCACACACACACACACACACACACACACACACAATGAGAACCGCAAAAACAAGAACAGAGCAAGAAAAGCGGTGAAAGAAAACTCCTCAGGGACAGCAGAGCTGCCCTAGACGTCTTTCGGTCTGTCAGAAAACGCGGCAATGTGCTGCACTGCATAACATTAGTTCGGATCCTTCTCCTTGACCTGCCCTGAGAATCGTGCAGCGTTCATGACAGACCACAAATTTCACCTACGGAGGAGGTCGTGTTGTCCCGTCAACATATGCAACCTGTGCTAGGTGCGTCCACCTAACCGCGTACACACAGGGGGTAGGGCAAAGGGGAGGGCGGATTGAAATGTGGCACTGCGTGCCCGAAGCAGGTGTATGTCAGTGCACCGGGTTGGGGTGTATCCCTCGGGTTGTAACTCAGTTGGTATCACCTGGTCGGTATAACTATTGTCATCCCACACTGCGTTGCGAAAAAGCCAGTGCATCAATTTATCGATTGCGGTTGCTTGTGGGCAGGGCTGGTGGTGGCCTATCGCGTACACCGCGTGCATAGTGTTCTCAGCCGCCCACGGGGATGCCGAGTACACACGGCGCACTGTTTTGTGCATCGCGCGCATCACAGCCATGCGCTTGTAGTCACAGGCGCGTGCTACCTGGACCTAGGACAGAGCGGACAGGATTTGTGCACTCCAACTATGGAGCCAGGGTTGCGCACTCGTGAGGCTGCTTGTGAAAATACAGCTCAAGTATTTTGGTGCTGCACGGCTGGGCGTCATCAGCGGTTTCCCAAACCACAGATCCCAGTCTGGTTTAAGCGCCGAGGGGTGGGTCGAGCTCAGTCCTACCCCTGCCCCAACGGTCATGCTAATCCCCAGGGCCTGGGCTGTCTGGGTCAGGCAGTTTCCCACACAGCAGTTGTCTCCCCCGTCGGTGCATGGGCAGAGGACCTCAAGGTCCCATACACGGGAAAGGGTTTCTGTGACTGCCTGGATTATATCGGTGTGAGACCCTGGTCTGTGGTTGGACGCAAACAAAATATTGTCACGAAACTGGTAGAGGCTGAACCACAGCGGGCCCCGTTGCCAGTAAACGTACCCCTCATCGGAAATGTTGAGCGCACCCCAGTCACGCAGTTTCTTCCCCGCCCTCTTTACTTTCCACAGGGTGTGGAGGTCGGCACTCTGGGCTGAGAAGGGCCACCCATCGGAATGCTGCCCTCCCTTTTCCACAAGGTTCCCACTGCCTGTAGCATGTTATTTTCTGTGAGTTCAAACTTTAGCAGGCGCGACAGCAGGTCATGTGTGATACACCAAAATCGTGTGTGTGTGTGTGTGTGTGTGTGTGTGTGGCTTGCCCGGCGCGGTCCAGTTTTGCGCTTTCTTTGCTGACGGACCAATGCAGGTTCACCTGGCGCCAGCGACGTTTTTTGTAAATCCAGTTTGATGCCTCAGTAAATGATTTGAGGACAGCACGTGGGTTTATGTTATCAAACTGTTTCTTACAGTCCATTTCAGTTAGGGACCGGGCACCTTTTTGAGAAATGAACCGGAACCACCCGGACACCTGTGCGATGTCGGCACACTGGAAGTTGTGGGTGATTTCCTGCTGTAACAGTCGCAGCATACAGGTAAAGGACCGGGCGGCTAAACGGAGTTGCTGGCTGTTGAGAACAGGCGCTGGGCATGCCGAAATAACCCTGAAAACCCATTTCCCGGTACGGAGGGATTTTGCTTTGGCAACGACATAAAGGATGCACAGCCTGCCCTTTGGGTTGCGCTGCAGACTCATATCTCTCACCACTTTAGCTATCCTGTTGTTCCACTGGTCCACGGTGCAGCCTGCAGGGGTGAATTTTTCTTTTCACATGAATTCTTCCACTTGATCCCAGAGCCAAGCGCACACACACACACACACACACACACACACACACACACGATCCACGAGACAATACAAGCAGCAGAAAGGCCTGAGTGCACACATCTCGTCAGGTGCAGCATCACCACATGGTGTCAAAACGCGGCAGGTACAGAAAAGGTCGGGGGTCCCAACGGGGCAACGGGGCAACTCTGGCGGCACGGAGGTAGAGGAAGTGTTGCACTCCTTCCCTCCCTAGCCTCTCACCCCCAACCTGCCACCACCAACCCCCCCCCCCCCCCCACCTGCATCCCCCCCAACCCCACCTGCTGCCAAGGAGGGGCCGGCTGGGTGGTGCGCCATTGTGCCTAGGCGCCTTTATAGATGAAGTAACGGGGGGGTCAGCAGCTCCAGCGTGTGCCCGCATGTAGAACCCTTGGCGCAGCACGAACATACCCCCCCCCCCCCTTGTAATAGCTACGCCAAAGTACGGAATTAATACGGTCCCTACGCCTACTGTAGCTATTACAAGGGCGTGGCTTGCGCACGACACATACAACTACCGACATACACGTGAGAGAATGCATGGTATGAGTGCACCTTAACCTCCGCCCACGTATAGTACACAAATATCCCCCAAATCAGAGCTATGTGGGTTCAAGTGGGCAAACACTCACAACAAATGTGTCCATGACCCTATGTAGCTGGCAAAATTGTCACCAAACCCATGTGTTATGCGACTGCACTACATTTGTACCAAATTAAAATTAGGTACCAAATTAATACGGTCCCTACGCCTACTGTAGCTATTACAAGGGCGTAGCTATTACAAAGGGGGGGGGGTACACACGCTCTCTCTGTCATGCACACAAACACCCTTGCAAACAGATACGTCAGGCACAGCGTAAAGGTGATGTGAGTGCATGTGCGCCTCCGTGTGCGTTGTGTGCCTGCGTGTTTGGCGTTTGTCGCATGCGTGCATACATGCATGCGAGTACCATGATGTCTTTCCGCGGCCTTGACGATGCCTGAAGGTGTCAATGACATCAAAGCAACCAGCTCAGGACGAAATGTTGATGGAGCCAGCACCTGCGGCGCTCCGATGAGCCCTGTGCCGCTTTCCAGTGGCAATTTGGTGGTTGTTCCGCTTCGCAGGTGTACAAAACGTGCCATCAAGCGGGGGGTCTCCACGTCACGGGCCTGTCCGGACGTTTTCTCTAAGGAGTGCCGGGCTCCCATCGGGACCCATGTCTCTATGACCGCCACTGTACACAGGGGGCGGATAGACATGCTCTGTAATCCGTGACGCATGTGATCTGTGTCATCTGTAATCCGTGACCCGCTGTGCACAATGTGCCCAAACCGCAAGGGCTGGTGCACGGGGGGGGTGACTACAACCGGTCCTAATGCAACCCACCCCCCAACTATCTTTCAAAACTTGGGGGGGGGTGTTCCTGCCGGGGGTCGGGGGGGGGGGTCTGGCCGGGGGTCATGGGGGCATACAGCCAGGGGTGAGGGGGGGGGGGGTTAGGGTTAGGGTCACCGAGCTGGTGGAACCAGTCTTGGTTTTATAACCCGTTTTGGGGTCTAGGGTGGACCTACCAGGTTTAGCAAGCAGCAACAAGCAGCAAGCAGCAGCACGCGCGAAATGGGGGAAAATCAGATATCCGTCGTGGTGCTTCAGATTCGGCTGAAATTTTGGTGGATGATACCTATGGGTGTGAAGTACAATCACACAAAGTTTGAGCAAGAAACTCAACGGTGGCGGCCGGGAATGAGATTCGCAAGTGGCGGACCTCAGTTTCAAAAACTGAAGTTTAGGGCCAAAAACAGCCATTTTTGGGCCAAAACAGCCCTGGAACACATTCAAAACGGCCAAACGAAGGGAAACGGTGGGTACACTGCACGTGCGGCTTGACTTCCCCGTGTCAACGACCTCTTTGCGGCCCTCTAACTCCATGATATGTCCCGGAAACGGCCCAAAAAGGCCCCCAGAAGCTCCAAATGCCGACAGCCACAAACCAAGAATAGGCCATATCTTTGGCTACATGGCTCAAAATGCGATTCCGAGGGCACCTACTCCACCCGCAACCCCCCACTTTTTGTGGTTTCCACCCCTCAGAATTGCCCAAACGGACGCCTAGACCCCAATACCTAGGCCCACTAGGCTGCGGCAAGCTGCAAGCTCAAGCGCAAACAGGTGGGTGCCCAAATGGGTCAACAGGGTCCAGTAGGGGCAAAAAGATGACTTTTCTCAAAAATGATCCTAGACCATGTGCGAAGCTAAAACAAGTGTTTTTGGACCGTTTTGAGCTGGTGGTGGCCCATTTTGGTCCTCCAAAAATCCCAAAATGCCTTGAAAATGGGCTGTTTTGGGACCAAAAATGGGTCAAAAATGGGTCAAAAACACATTTTTCCAAACCTCATCCTAGACCATTTGGGGTGCACAAACGGGTGAAATGAGCCCATTTTGCGCCCATTTTGGGGCATTTTGACCCCTCAGAAGTCCAAAAAGCCTTGTAAGTGGGCCTCGTGGTGATGGGGTTCACTTGCAAGCTGATTTCACTTTGTCAAGAGTCATCAATGTGTGAATCATTCTTGATGTCCCTCACCAGTCATAGCTGATGTTCCCTCCCCCACCAGCTCGGTCCAAATATCCAGTCTTGATTAGCCCTAGGGTTAGGGCTAGGGTTAGGGTCACCGAGCTGGTGGAACCAGTCTTGGTTTTATAACCCCTTTTAGTGTCTAGGGTGGACCTACCAGGTTTAGCAAGCAGCAACAAGCAGCAAGCAGCAGCACGCGCGAAATGGGGGAAAATCAGATATCCGTCGTGGTGCTTCAGATTCGGCTGAAATTTTGGTGGATGATACCTATGGGTGTGAAATACAATCACACAAAGTTTGAGCAAGAAACTCAACGGTGGCGGCCGGGAATGGGATTCGCAAGTGGCGGACCTCAGTTTCAAAAACTGAAGTTTAGGGCCAAAAACAGCCATTTTTGGGCCAAAACAGCCCTGGAACACATTCAAAACGGCCAAACGAAGGGAAACGGTGGGTACACTGCACGTGCGGCTTGACTTCCCCGTGTCAACGAGCTCTTTGCGGCCCTCTAACTCCATGATATGTCCCAGAAGCGGCCCAAAAAGGCCCCCAGAAGCTCCAAATGCCGACAGCCACAAACCAAGAATAGGCCATATCTTTGGCTACATGGCTCAAAATGCGATTCCGAGGGCACCTACTCCACCCGCAACCCCCCACTTTTTGTGGTTTCCACCCCTCAGAATTGCCCAAACGGACGCCTAGACCCCAATACCTAGGCCCACTAGGCTGCGGCAAGCCGCAAGCTCAAGCCCAAACAAGTGGGTGCCCAAATGGGTCAACAGGGTCCAGTAGGGGCAAAAAGATGACTTTTCTCAAACATTGATGGGATTGCGGTGAAGCGAAAGCCACTTGCCAATACAAAAAGAGGTAGCCAAAAAGGGGGGAGGACGGGGTGGGGGGGGGGGGGCATAAAAAATAGTATCATTACAAACTATTCAGCAAACATTGATGGGATCGCGGTGAAGCGAAAGCCACTTACCAGCGCAAAAAGAGATAGTCAAAAAGGGGGAGGTGCATGAACCCGGGGGGGCGGTCGGGCCCGGTCCTTGTATGCGACACCCCCCCCCCCCCCCCCGGGTTTTGAAAGATAATGGTGCCGGGTCGGCCACCAACAAGTGTCCCTAGAGAAAATTGTGCGGCGCCAAAGGCGCCAATTTTTTTTTTCATACTATGTGTTTATACTCAAAATACTCAAAATTTTGTAGAGAATTCATATTTGTGTCAAAACAACAAGAAAAAATTTTGACCTAAAGGAGGGCTACAGGAGGGCTGCAGGCCCTAACAGCAACCCTAGCCCTAATCAAGACTAAATATTGGGACCGAGCTGGTGGGGGAGGGAACATCAGCTATGACTGGTGAGGGACATCAAGAATGATTCACGCAATGATGGCTCTTGACAAAGTGAAATCAGCTTGCAAGTGAACCCCATCACCACGAGGCCCACTTTCAAGGCTTTTTTGGAGGCCTGAGGGGTCAAAATGCCCCAAAATGGGCGCAAAATGGGCTCATTTCACCCGTTTGTGCACCCCAAGTGGTCTAGGATGAGGTTTGGAAAAATGCGTTTTTGACCCATTTTTGACCCATTTTTGGTCCCAAAACAGCCCATTTTCAAGGCATTTTGGGATTTTTGGGGGACCAAAATGGGCCACCACAAGCTCAAAACGGTCCAAAAACACTTGTTTTAGCGTCGCACGTGGTGGAGGATTGTTGATTAGTTTGTAATGATACTATTTCTTATGCCCCCCCCCCCTTCCCCCCTTTTTGGCTACCTCTTTTTGTGTTGGCAAGTGGCTTTCGCTTCAGCGCAATCCCGTTACACAGTGTGCAATTAAGTAGGTCTGTGCAATGCTTTGTATGCATGTGTTACATGTTCATAGTGCCTTCCCCCACCAGCTCGGTCCCAATATTCAGTCTTGATTAGGGCTAGGGTTAGGGTTAGGGCTAGGGTTGTGGTTGCTGTTAGGGCCTGCAGCCCTCCTGTAGCCCTCCTTCAGGTCAAAATTTTTTCTTGTTGTTTTAACACAAATATGAATTCTCTGCAAAAATTTGAGTATTTTGAGTATAAACACATAGTATGAAAAAAAAATTTGGCGCCTTCGGCGCCGGACAGTTTTCTCTAGAGACACTTGTTGGTGGCCGACCCGGCACCACTATCTTTCAAAACCCGTGGGGGGGGGGGGGGGGGCTGGGGGGGGGTCGCATACAAGGACCGGGCCCGGCCGCCCCCCCGCGGGCTGGTGCCTGGGGTGTTGCGCTCCCCAGGGCCCATTGCAAGCCCCATGACCCAAACATACCGGCGTCTCCCAGCGTCGCCAAATAGGCGAAGTATGGCATCAGGGCCACGGGGACGACAATCTGGAAAAGGCGCATGAAAGCGCGAATGCCGGACGGGGTGCGGTAGTCGCTGAAGCATCGCAAGTGCTCAAACGCATTGAGCCCGTTGCGCAGGTCTGTGACCGCCACCGATATCAGCGGCGGGGGTAGCCCAGACAAGCGCAAGATATCATTCATCAACGTGATCTCTGCGACGGTGTCGTAGAACACCTTCAACTGCGCCTGCTTCTCAGGCTCGTTGCGGGACATCAGGTACTTGCGGGCGGCGTTGAACGCGTCGCGGATGCAGATGCGGCTGCAGTCCAGGAAATCCAGCGGCAAGTTGGGGTCGAACTGCCAACAGCGATGCAGGAGGTAGAGGTCCAGGATATGCGCCTTGAAGGTGCCGAAGTGCTGCAGGGCGGCCTGTCATGGACACGAGCAAGCGAAGTGGGCAATCAGTCGCGGCTATTTTCCCAACAAAACACACCAAAATGAACTGCAATCTGCGCCGTTCAACACAGGACTTCAAAGGCAGACGGTAGATTGCGCATGTCCGACGGCCGAAACTGGGGAGGGGCTCTACAACACAAGCCCCTGCCCCGTGTGTGTGTGTGTGTGTGTGATTGTGTGTCTGTGTGCGTGCTTGCGTGTATGTGCGCGTGCGCGCGCGCGTGTGTGTGGAACATCGGTAGCCTTTCTAGTCCTGGGTGCTCGCGCGACAGGTGACATCACGAAGGGCACTTGCCTATTCAAATACCTCTGCGAATGGGGGGAGGTCAGTGGGTTAGGGCTGGCCCCGTGCCGTGTCTCCCCACCGGAGGGCGTGGGCTTGCTCTACGTGCAAGCCTGTCGCCTTGGCCATACTGTGCAGCAGTGGTATCCCCTGCCCTGTGCCTGACATGGCGTTGCATCTGCGGTGGTTACGGACGCGAGACGTGCTGGTGCATGTGCACGTGATGTCCATGACCACTTCCTCAGACATGCCAAGGAGCTGGGCACTCGGCACGGACATGCGGGGGGGGGGGGGGGGGGAGACAGCCCGCCGGGTCTGCAGAACGGCAGGGCCGAATTTTCCACGGAAATGAGGGCACACAAAACGTCCATAGAAACGCAGAATGGGGGGTTCGCAGATTGAGCGCTGTTGCTGCGCCCTCGGCGCACGGGTTGTGTGCACACAACGCTACTACACCGCTGGGCTTCTCAGGGCCCTGGACACAGCCGATGGGGATCACCGCCCACCGTACCGGACCGCCGTGGAAGCGCCGCCGCTCGTGACCAGGGATGCATTAGAAGGGAAGGGACCTCAGAGGCAGCCCCAGCAGCCGTTACATAAGCGGTTGGAGGAGGCTGTCAAAGCGGTTGCGGGCGGTTACTGTCGGTTACAAATGCCGTTGCAGCTGGCACTTGGCGTCAGGGGGACAGTGGCTGGACATAGGCTGGGCGCCCTGGAGGGGGGGGGGGGGGGGTGTACCTCCCCCCCCTTCCAATGCATCCCTGACGTAGTGACCAACTGAAAATGCGGTTCCAATGGGGAACAGAGACGCAAAACCCGGGACCAGGAGTGCATGCCTCGCGGCGCTGGTATGCGGCGTTGACAGTGAATGTCAGCGGGAACAGCAGCACGTTCAGCATCAGCGTGGGCTGGACGTTGAGGACCCAGCCTTGGCGATAGCAGCCCCACGTTGCCAGGACGATGCCGGCACAGAACATCAGGTCCTGCACGTGCAGCATGTGGAAGATCGTGTCCATGAAGAAGAGCACGATGGATAGCCGCCGGCGCAGACTGAAGAGGGCGCGTCTGTGCCATGCAAGTAGCTTGAGATCCTGGGGCAGGTAGCCACAGTCGACGACGGGCAGGTTGCAGAAGGCGGACCGCTTGAAGAGCTGCATGCTGATGCCGTCGTCTTCGTCGGAGCCCAGCCTGACACACCAAACCACATGGACAGGGCAGGGCATTCCCCGGGACGGCAGAACGAGGGGGACTGGGGGCAGCACCGGGAGCAAATGCAGTTCCACTGATGACCTCTGACCGGCATTGACGCCCTTCGCCTGATAGAGGTATGGCCCATACACAGCCCATCGAGATGGCAGAAAGGGCGGTCCACCATCTTGAATGCTGGCGCCCCGAAGATCCAACAGGCGACAGCTGACGCAGAAAGGCTCAGCCCGACCATACTTGGCGCTAGCACCTGCCCCGGCAGGTGTCGGCAGGTGTCACAGAAATTTTTGGCAGGTGTCGGCAGGAGCGTTTTTCAGAGTCGCATCGTTGCCTCATTTGTACCCACTGCGTGGCCCGCAGGTAGGGGCATGTGGGGCATATTCGGAAAGCCCTTGAAAAGGGCTATTTGGAACGCCGTGGGTCTGCATGCTCAACGGTGCATATGTTTGAGATTTGCATCCATTTTGGACGGTCATGTGCTGCCTGCTGCTCCTTTTCTACAGTTTGGTAGAGGCACATGGCAACACACATACACACACAGACACAACCCCCAGACTTACATGTATCCGAAACCCAGGCCATGCTCTGCAAAATAACAGAAATATATCTCGGACTGACAATCACAGAGGGAAGAACACATTGACCCCTGCACACATTCACACTGCAAGTCACGAAAAAGGTGCGGCAGGTGTCGGCAGGTGTCATAAAAAGTTGCGGCAGGTGTTAGCGCCAAGTATGAGCCCAACACATCAACCAATTCGGAGTACGTTTGTTGGTGTCCTGGACCCCCCCCCCTTCTCTGGCCTCCTCTTCAAAGGACCCCTTGACTGCCCCTCCCGCCCCTCCTTGATCTCATGCTGCGGTTGTGGTGTGGAGTTGCATCTCAGAGTGCCCACAATAGACCCCCGTTCAGACAACACTGTGTGCCGCGCCAGCGAGCGACAAAGCGCAGCAGCTCGATGGTGCAAAGTATGCGGGGACACCGTCGGAAACGGCATGGCGGCGTGAGGGGACCTGCGATGGCATGATGAGGGGGGCACGGGGGGCGGTTCAGTTCAGTTCTGGACCCTAACCCCTTGGGGGGGGGGGGGGGTGGCACGAGGCCATGGTTTTGGTGTAACGTGTTGCATGTAAAGAAATCTGGTGACGGATCTCATGGTTTGTTGTTTGTGCGGGGTTTTTAGTTTTATTTGATGGTTCATGGCACTATCAACCCGAAACCCAGCCACATGGCTTGGCCTGTCCTTCTACCTTGGGTGAGTGGCTGTGAGTGGGTTCCAGGCTGACTACAGTGTGGCGCAGTGCGGGTGCGTGGCAGGCTGTGCAGGTGGGTCTCAAGGCTGTGTGGGTGGGTGGGTGAGGAATGGCATGAGCATTGTAAAGTCCAACCCACTCCTTTGCCTGCTTCTGTGGCTGACAGGCGGTGGGTTGGGGCTCGGGCTGCATGTTTGGGTGTCAAGGTGTGCAGGCAGGCACGAACCTTTTCCGTTCCAAGACGCTGGTTTGGGGTTGGGTATCAGGCCGCGCGCCCTCCCAAATGGTGCACATACACACACGCACGCACGCACGCACGCACGCACGCACGCACACGCACACACACACACACACACACACACACGCATGCACGCACGCACGCACGCACGGGGGGGGGGAATTGCGGTCCGGGGGGGGGGGGGGTCGGAACCAATTGCGGAAAAATTGCGGAAAAATTGCGGGAAAATTGCGGGAAAATTGCGGAAAATTGCGGGAAAATTGCGACATTGTAAGCAACCCTCTGTAACCCTCAATGTGCAACAGTTCTAGACAGCTGGCTCAGATTTTTTTCAGTCATACAAAAGGTCCATGGGCAGCACAATTACAGGAGGCGCCCCTCAATATCACCATGGAATTGAATCATGAACCGAAGGCGGCGGATGTTGTCATCTTGAAGCGTGGGCAAAAAGGGGTCTCATTGTTCTACAAAATTGTGTACACCAGTATGGTTCAGCATTGATAGCAAGGGTCACCTGCAGGCACGTAAGAAGGGCAAAGCAGAAAAATTGCGGAAAAATTGCGGAAAAATGCGATAAATTGCGGGAAATTGCGGAAAATTGCGAAAAATTGCGGAAAATTGAGGAAAATTGTGGACCTCAATTCCCCCCCTCCCTGTCCTTGATCTCATGCTGCGGTTGTGGTGTGGAGTTGCATCTCAGAGTGCCCACAATAGACCCCCGTTCAGACAACACTGTGTGCCGCGCCAGCGAGCGACAAAGCGCAGCAGCTCGATGGTGCAAAGTATGCGGGGACACCGTCGGAAACGGCATGGCGGCGTGAGGGGACCTGCGATGGCATGATGAGGGGGGCACGGGGGGCGGTTCAGTTCAGTTCTGGACCCTAACCCCTTGGGGGGGGGGGGGGGTGGCACGAGGCCATGGTTTTGGTGTAACGTGTTGCATGTAAAGAAATCTGGTGACGGATCTCATGGTTTGTTGTTTGTGCGGGGTTTTTAGTTTTATTTGATGGTTCATGGCACTATCAACCCGAAACCCAGCCACATGGCTTGGCCTGTCCTTCTACCTTGGGTGAGTGGCTGTGAGTGGGTTCCAGGCTGACTACAGTGTGGCGCAGTGCGGGTGCGTGGCAGGCTGTGCAGGTGGGTCTCAAGGCTGTGTGGGTGGGTGGGTGAGGAATGGCATGAGCATTGTAAAGTCCAACCCACTCCTTTGCCTGCTTCTGTGGCTGACAGGCGGTGGGTTGGGGCTCGGGCTGCATGTTTGGGTGTCAAGGTGTGCAGGCAGGCACGAACCTTTTCCGTTCCAAGACGCTGGTTTGGGGTTGGGTATCAGGCCGCGCGCCCTCCCAAATGGTGCGCATACACACACACACACACGCACGCACGCACGCACGCACGCACGCACGCGCCCGCGCCCGCGCCCGCGCCCGCGCGCACACGCACACGCACACGCACACGCACACGCACACGCACACACACACACACACACACACACACACACACACACACACACACACCGTTCTCGTGGCATCATCATCACCGTCTCCTTGGGCTCGCCCGGCCGCTGTTGGGCCAAGAAACTCTTGACGTTCTGGCTCTGCGGGCTCTGGGGGCTTTGCAGGCTGTGCGGGATCGCACTGTTCGGGGTGGACGCCAAAGGGACACCCTGCGGAGGGTCTGGCTCCGCGAGCGCGTCCGGCAGTTCGCTGGCGGGGCAATGCAGCGTGAGGCCCAGCTGCTGGTACGCCGCGACTCGGTCTGAGACCGATTCGCTCGGCTTGTGTCCTGGGCTGTGGACCTCTGGCTCGTTGGACTTGTGACTGATGTGACTGACTTGTGACAACCGCCGCAGCAGCGCCCGTGTGTAGCCCCCGTGGGTGGACAGGCGACGAGGCATGGCGTCCCCCACCCCCAGAGCACTGGGCCCCTGATGCTGCAGGATGGCGTCGTTCAGCGGCACAGAGTGGGCGGGGGGCTGATCCGCACCGTCGTCTCGCGGGGCCTCAATCGCCACACTCGACTTCCGCAGCAGCCGCTGTGCGGACCCGGAGGCGCGGCCCGGCTCGGCACCAGCGTCCTCCGGCTGGACTGCGTTTGGCCGCCGCACAGTGCGCGGGGCGCGGGGCGGCACTCCCCTGGGGGACGCTGGTGCCTTTTCAAGTGACGTCCTCGACCGCTGCTTGGAGGCCCCGCGGGGGGAAGGGCCGGGCTCTGGGGGGCCCAACTGCGCGGAGAGCATCGCGTGGGCGTGGGCGACCTGCAGAGCGCCGCTCTGCGTAGCGCCGCTCTGCATGTTGTTGCTGAACTGGACAGTGTGGGCCCGTGTGAACGGGAACGGGTCGGGGGGCTCGGCAGCGCCTCGAGGAGTGTGCAGCATCCCGCTGCACCGGCGGATGGATAAAGACGGCCTCCGGGGGGTCGTTCCCGAAGACGGCCTCCGGGGGGTCATTCCCGCGGCGGCGGCGGAGGCGGGTGCCGCAGGAGGCGGTGCGCTGGGTATCCCTCTCAGTTTCTGGAAGTCAAGAAAAAGCACCTTCCGGGGCCCCAGCAGAGGCACGGCTTCCTTCCACTCCTGAAATCGGTGGGACGGGGACAAGTCAAATGGAAGAGGTAATGTGGGCTGCGGCGTCCACAGCTCGATGGGACGCAAAGGAAGCATGTGCAGTGGCGGTGGCACTGTTCGCATGGTCCCTGTGCATCAGACCCCTTCATCTACTGCTGCAAGATTGAGCACGTCGCGCGCTCACAGAAAAAGGCCCCAATCAAAGAGGCAAACCAAAAACTAGCCACAATGCCCCGTCAGACACTCGCTAGTACCAGGGAACCGTCCGCAATACAAGAGGAACTTGACGTGTGATGAATCTTGTCCGGTCAACCGGACAGTCAAAGAAGAGGGAATGAGCATATGACCATTAGCGACTAGGTCCCTTTCTGTTGGGGAAAAGGCGCACAGCGGCATCATTGACATCTTGGCGAGTGAAGTGAAGGTGAATTGTCATTTTGGGAATGGGCCGGTCACGGCACATGATGCATCGCAACCAGCCGGGTGCACCACCCGTCCCCCGGCAGCGTACTGCAGACCAGAGGTGTGTGCGCACCATGACAAGGTATAAAGTTATTCACAGTGGACTCCGAGAAGACGACAGTGGATGGGGGTAACGATGTAACTGCCGAACGGTCACGGGGTTGTGCCAACAGCAGAACACACACACACTGCGTGAGGTGAGATCAAGCGCACAGCGATAGCACGGCAGTGATCGTCAAAACAGCTCGTCAGGCCAACATCAAAGTAAAGTCATGGAGGCTAGGCGCCTTTCTGACGGACAGTGAAGGAGACAGTGCATGTAAATCAGCATGGTGCGTCACGAATGAACCGTCCCTCCATTGACCATAACGAGAGTATATACAGAGCGTGTACCCCCTGTCGTTTCTCGGTTTCCTTTCCTATCCTATGGTGAAGGGGAAGCATGTACAGGCCCTGCTGGTGTCATCACTGTCTACTGTAGACCCGACCCGCTCGCCCCTTGGGGGGTCCACCTGTTGGGCTGCACGAGGTAGGCGCCATCACCGCGGCACAGTGAGTATCGTAGCGGTGGGCTCTGGCTCCATCCCCGGCTGCGGTGTCTGGGGCGTTCGGGGGGAGGGGTAGGAGGCGAGCGAGTCGAGCTGCCGTATCCTATCTCCTCCCTGTCTGCTGTGATGTGCACTTAGATTGCGCGCAAGCGCTCGATCACACACACACACACACACACACACACACACACACACACACACACACACACACACACACACACACACACACACACACACACACACACACACAACCTTTGGCGACAACTGCATCAACACAGAGCCATCAATCATGTGCCGAGAGATATTGTTGCCCAGTGCCTCAAAATTGTGTTCCGGGTACTTCTTCTTAAGGGTGGACTTCAGCCAAAGTATGACATTGCTGACAGACCAAGAAGCTGGGTCCTCAGCAAGATCTTCGGACATCGGATCTTCTCAGTCTGCCTCCTAAGAATTTCGGCGAGAATGGGCTAAACAAATGGATTCCACGCAAATGCCATGCAAATGGAACAAGACAGGCCGACAACAGGACGCCTTGGTGAAGCGTGTCCCCACCCCCGACACTTCCTCCATTTTCACTTTGCCCCTCCCAGGAATGATAGTTTATTGTGTGTACTGCATGCCCTTATGGTCGGCACCGGTGGTCAGCTGGGTGCCTTGACATCCTCCAGCATCAATCAACTGTGTCTGATCGAGCGCCACCACCTTGGCCAAACACGAACCCACCACCGGGCCCAAACAAATTCCCCAAGGACCTCCCCGGCGTCTTGCGAGTGAGTTGAGTCAAATTCCATTGAGATAATATGCCCCTTCGCCGATCAACAAGCACGGCAATCCGCTGGGAAGGCACAAGTGCGTTGTGTGGCTGGTGTCAAATTCGGTTGTCCCTCCTGGGCTCTGTTACTCCCGTTCTTTGGGATGGGAGCTCTCAACTGCACTCAATCAAAGCAACGCTGACTACAGATCAGTGCCTCCGCCCCAGGTGCAGAGGGAAGAGCGCGGGCGGGTTACCTCCTGGAAGTAGTGGCTCCAGGCAGATTGGGGCACACGGCCGGGGGCAGCGTACCGCTGGATGAGTGGTGAGGGGTTCTCCCCGCCAGTGGTGTTTATCGCCGGGCCATAGGACACCAACCGCCATTGTCGGGGAATGGATGACCTCATGCGGGTGGCGTGGGTTCCAGTAGCTGGCCGCTGTGTTTGTGGCTGTGCAGGTTTGCGCTCAACATCTCGCCCGAAGCCATCAAGGCGGGCACAGCACTTAAGCGGATGCAATCCATTCATCTCATGTATGCGCACATCTTGGCTGACAAAAAGCTAAGGGATTCGCAAAATATTTTTACAAGCAGCTGTGCCTGTAAAGGCATCAGCTCTAGGAACCTGTCCACAAGGTAGGAAAAACCCACAAGCGAACGAAAAATTCTATTGCCTTCGGCAAGGCACCTCGAAGAGGGGAGAGGGACAACCATTCTTGAGCTAATGAGGCTGTAAAAGTGCATAAGCAGGTTGTGCCCCAGGCCCCTTTGGAGCCCCCCCCCCCCCCACACACACACCCAAATAGGGTGAAAAACACATGAAGAGGAGCTAAAACATGCTTTACACAGGATATTGGCTCTTCTGTCCACTGTCGGGCGTGGAGCCAGTGGAGTAGGGCTGCCAGAAATGGCACTTCCCACTGCAACTCGGTGGTGGTGGGTGTGCGCATGAGCAAATTACCTTGCGGTTCGATGCGGGGGACAGGACCGATGAGTTGGTGGTGGGGGTAGGTTACCGACTCCGAAGAATTTGCAGAGCGCACTCTGCCAAGCGCACCGCAAGCCAAATCTAAAGGCCTAACATTGTCTTTGCAAGAAAGAGGGCGGGTTCTGCAATTCGAACTCACGCGAATACGAAGGGAGGTGGTCTCGGGTCGTCTACACCCAACGCGCAGCTTAATACCTTCCAGCTCTCTGCGGCGGCCATATTTAACTAGACATCAGGCAATGATTAAGCACATTACCAAGCTCGCAAAATATTGTTCGCAAGGTTGGGTTCCAAGGTGAACACACACAAGCCATACAAACAGTGAAGTTCTGCATACAAGCACATGTTGTCGGAAACGGACGT
Organism: Eutreptiella sp. 'Long Island Sound 2002'; assembly: GCA_964036045.1. NCBI lineage: Eukaryota > Euglenozoa > Euglenophyceae > Eutreptiales > Eutreptiaceae > Eutreptiella > Eutreptiella sp. 'Long Island Sound 2002'. The sequence goes on from OZ038386.1 coordinate 33,997,326, forward strand.
CAAAGCACATCGCCTCCAACATGCCTTGCACGCCAACCTTACCACCGGGCTCTCGCCACCGTAAGGTATTGCTTGGCTGTTTTTGCCAATGGGGGGGCATCTAGCGACTCCTTTGGGGCGGATTTCTTCCCTGTCATAAGGGTGGACAGGTGCCATATCAGCAATATTTAGGCACTAGGCGACGCATTGGACAGGGAAAGTCTGGTGCGATGCCGCCAAATGCCCGCAAGTGCCACATACACCAGCAAGCGGGCTGCACTACCTGCAAGCAACTTCGCAGAACAGCACATGCCGGCTATGAGCTGGGGCACAACGCAACGGACTCCCCACCTCGTAGCCCTCAACTACAGCTGTACCAAGCCCATGAGCTCCCCCCTGCACACGTTGCCCGGCAAAGCAAAGGGGGGTACACCATTGCTGTGGGCGATCATCACAAAGTATGTGCCCCCACCCCCCCTGAGCAGAAAGCGCTGTGCGCCAACACAAATGGAGCGCCCGCACAAAAGATCACGCCATCACCAGCCCCCACAACCCACACAGGCCTCATTGAGTCCCCACCTCATCCCCCCCCCACTCCCCTAGCCCCGAAGCAAAGGAGACACAGCCCACAGTCATACAGAAGAGACTATGTGGTTTCAGCGTTAGCTCTTCCGTGCCCCATACGTCAAAATTGACAGGATGTCACATCCTCTGCCTGGTCCTCCTGCAAGCCCCGTGGGAGAGGGGCCCGTGCCCAGAGGTTCTGATTCCACAGAAAGAGGGGACACACAGTCGCAAAGAGGCGAACCCTGCGAGTGCAATGGCTGCGCAAAATCCACCGTCATGGGGGAAACTGAAATGGCAGCAGTCCCACCTGGAGCAACTTCACAGCCATGTGTCATGGCCATTTCTTTCCTATAAAAATTTCCCCTGGTTTTCCCCACCCCCCCCCCCAGTTTTCCGAGAGACAACATGGCACCCAGCAGCCTCCACCCCTTTCTGGGCCCCAGGAAAGAGTACTTTGGGGTATTTGGACACAAAATCTGCCATCTTTCCACCGAGAGAAAAAAAAGAATGGTTCACCCACTCCCCCCACACTTTTACCAAGATCATCGATTTTCCGGATGGTGTGCCAGTAAGGTGCTGGAAACAGGTGCTTGTGCACCTTGGACGCTACCATCGTCCTACAAGTACATGACAGGGGCAATAAAAAGTGGCATCGTCACATGAGGGTGCACTTTTGTGAAACATGCAACTTCCATTGCAACAACATTACGTGATATCACATGGACAGCACATACCACCACTGACTAGAGTCACTTCCTGCTTCTGGGCGATGCTTGTTGACTGCAGGAGAACAGAACCCAGTGTTTCAGGCCTTCCTCATGTAGCAAATCGCTGCTAATCTTCAGATGTTGCCAAGAACATGGCCATGCAGAAGTTGAGTGGCGTCGACAACTTTTAGGTCTGTGACAAAATAGAACAAGCATCTTGAAAGCCGTTCATGGACTGGTATGAGGGCTTGCTCATTTCTGGTATCTTTTCCCCCAAACCATATCCCGTACCCTGTAAACTCAAGTCCTCCTTGTTCATAACTGGAACCGTCTACAACAGCAACACCCCAACCCTGTGCTGCCTTGGTCTCCAGAATGTTAAGCATATGAAGCAGCATATGAGTCACTTTTCTTTTTTGGATATTCTCACCCCTTTGGAACGGACCACTACCCCTTGCGGTTGCCGTACTGGAAACATTTGTGAGCCTTGCCGAAACCCCTCCAAACAGGCACAGAGATACTGTGCCTGTGCCCTGATAAACGAAGTTTGTGGGGCCGGCATCCAGCTCTCTACAGCAACCTACCAAACGGTCACAAATTCTGGAAGGGACGGTCTAGGGAATCGAAATTTTGCATCACAACGTAGCACCCAAGAGGCTCTAGGTGCTGCCCACAATGCCAGCCCCTATGTGGTCTGTAACGAAAGCAAAGGCTCCTCCACCAACAACTTTTGCATGGTGCATCCCAGACCAGCCCAAAGGCCTTGGTGACCACATACGTTGTTACTGCCAAAAATGTGCATTGGGAAAGGGTGTGATTCATGGTCTCCAAAAGAAAGGACACAGTTCAGCTGATGATAGGCGGGGGGGGGGGGGGGTAGATGGCGCTCGCAACTGAGCTTGATCTAACAACCCTCTTTGAAGAGACTTGGATTCAGGGCCGAGGCCCACAGTCACCACTGGGCACTACAAATGCAGGTGCTCTTGTGTCCTCAAGCTACACTAGGGGGGAATGTTTGCGCGGCGCGCTACCTTTGTAGTAAGTATCTTGGCTCTAGCCCCAAGTTTATCCTCACCTAGAGAAGTCCCCCAAGTATGCCGCACTGAACCGCAAACCTTCCCTGCAAAGCCCGTTGCACAAACCGAAATATGAGAATTCAACAGCACAAAATGTCATTCAGAATGTGCTTACCAAATAATATTACTCCCACAAGTGTGGGTGTCAATACATGCAGGACAACAGTGCTCCTTACACTCACCACAAACTGTGATGGTGGAGCGCTTGTGACAACACAACACACACACTTCTACCTCATCCTCTCCCTCATCCTCTGTGGCGGCCGAGTTGCTCTTCTCCATCCAAACATGAGGCGGAACATGGTCCCATGGTCCATAAGGAGGATGGCGGACCTGCCTCCGAATGCAAAATTGAGGAAAATGCAATAAAATACGGACGGACTGGTGCAACTCATCGGGGCCGCCACACCAAATGTTCCTAAACAAGCCCCAATGCCACAAGCGAGCAAACAATTGCTCAATGCGTGCACGGTACCACCCACGCCATCTCGGTAATACTCCAACTCCACATGCCGATCGTTCAAATGGTCACCCACCTTCATAGGTACACGAAGCCCGGTGGACCTTGTGTAGAACACCTTGTCCCCATTGCTCAAATCCATGAGTGACAGAAGAGGTCTGAGGACATAGGGGGCAGAAATTGACCTCCCGCAGGGGACACCCTTGAGTTGTATCACCACATACTGGGACTAGGGAGTCCGTTTCACAAATGTTAGACCAAGCATAGTTGCAAAAGCACGCATCATTGCCTACCACCACATTACATGACAAAGCTACCACAACAGGTTAACCACAATTGGCCCGGTTTCCTCAATAGCACTGGAACATTGAATCGAAGACAAAGGACGGTTAGGTTCCCCGTAGGTACTGAAACCACCGAAGCATTGGTCAAGACGGCCCTGGGTTCCCCAAAGGTACTTCCTCAACACTTGTCCCCGGAAGCGCACGGTGTACGTACTTCGGCTTCCTTTGTCACTCATTAGGGGTTTGAAGGGCTTTTTTCGGCCCAAGAATGATTGTGCTTGGGCAAACCGGCACAAGTTCTCGGCGTCACCTTGAGCTATGTGCTTTATGGACTGATCCCAACTAGTAGCCCATTGAAGAAAGAGAATACACAATACATGCCCACATGCTTGAATCACATGGATACACCTTTTTTTTTGGTAACTCCGCCAGTCCATAAACATGGCCCTAGTGGGGAGCGGAAACATGGCAATGCCACGGTCCATAACGGTAGTACGTGCTGGTATGTCCGGGGCATTTAATAAAACTGTCCCTCGGATTCCCAATAGTGGTACATGCAACCATCAGGGTATGCCTTATCGACCACACGTCCCAAAGAGACGCTACGGGCTAAATCTGCCCGAGGATCTGCGAAGAGGGAACCTTTTTGTAAAATCTTTCATCATGTGTATGTTGTTCCGTACTCACCCTCATGTGACAACATTCATCAACCCCCATCTCATTTCCCTATATGATCTCATCTGTCTGGTCCATCTCCTATGTGCCATATGTAGTCGCAACCCTCTTTTTCCCCGGGCCCGGAGGCACGGGACAACTCGCTGAGGCAGTGTCCTGTGCCTGCTCGCTCCTCCATCGTTGTATTGTTCGTCCTGGGTCCGGAGGCCCAGGATAGCTCGCTAAGGCGGTGTCTTGTGCCTGCTCACACCTTCATCTCCTTCATCTATCCTTCAGCGGCCCCATTGGCCTCCCTTGCCATGGTGAAGGGCTCCTTTTTGTCCTTTATCTTGCAGTGGGAACCTTCTCTTGAATCACATGGATACACCTCGAGTGTTATGGTGCTGCTTAACCCTTGCCGTCAGGGGACCCACATGTGGGCGGAATGGCTACATCACCCTTGCCTTCTCGGGGGTCCCCACATGGGGACAAAAGTGGAATTGGCTACATAACCCCTGCCTTCTCGGGGATCCCCAGTAGAAGGGGACAAAATCAGAAGTGGCTACATCACCCCTGACTTCTCGGGGGCAGATAGTCTGGTTGGGGGGGGGGGGGGCAAAAACAGGCACGGGTGGGGAATGGTAAAAAAAAAGATGCCTCTTGCGTGCCTGGCACGCTAATACCCCCTCGGCGTAGGCTTGCTCAACATGCACCCTCATCTAAGCATGTGCTCTCTCAATTGGCCCTTTGGATCCCCAACACATCAAAGACTTTGGCAATGTTGTTGCACAGCCTGCATGTTTGGTAAATCACGTGACAACGGCCACCCTCACATATATGCCTCCGGATAGAAAAACAGATGTAGGGGTGGCAAAATGTGCTCGTGTCCGTGCAACTCCTTGGTGGAACTCAGCCTTTCAGATGATCCTCCTTCTTTCTCAACCCCTTTTACACACATTCTTACCACATGGATGCCATCAATTGTGTCAAACTCACTTTCCACACACAAAAAAAAAGGCAACTTGTGGACAAGGCCTGAAACTTGCCAATAATCCAATAATCCAAAATTTTGCAGTGCATGAGCATGGCATGTACATGGCATTAACAACGTTCCCTGTGTGCAATGCCATGCACGAAACAACAGAAACAAACCAGCCACAAAACTCTTCCAAGAACAGTAAAAATCCAGCAGTGAAAGGGTGATCACAAGCTAAAAAAATCGAAGTGCGGAATATGACATCACTGTTCACGATGCGGCCCAAAATACCGATTAGTATCCCATCAAGAGGCAAAAAAAGCTGAGATCGAATTGAGTTGGATCTTACCAAACACTACCAAGGCCAGTCACCAAAAAAAAAAAGCAGTCGGGTACCAGCCTATGGCCTCATAGCCTATAACCAGCTGTAGCTCCAAGCTTCTGCAATGGACCAGCATCAGATCAGTGGTCATCTGCGTCCTGAGGGTCATAATTACCACACCATCCGCACAGTTTGTTCATGTGCTCATGGCTATGCAGCTGCATACACATGTGCGTGTGTAGAGGACTGTGTGCTCACATGCATGAACACCTGGTTGGGCCGAAGCGGTACTTCAGCAAAGGGTGAAAGCATGAGTGAGAGGAGGGCACATGGGAGGGTCGCGACATACACTGCACACTGTCTTATGTTGTGCAATGTGGGTGGAATGGAGGAGTATTCAATGGGGGCGTTTTCGCACAGCGCGGGCACAGCGCGCGCACAGCGCCAATTATTACGGTGATTATCCAGGTAACAACCCTGAAAACCGCCCACCTGCGGAATCATGCACAATCAATTCAAAACTCAAAAATTCAAACATCTGATGCTTGCCATGGGTCCCAGGGACCTAAATTCTGCCCCCTATAACCCCGTCCACTGCAGCAGCCATTCAATGACGTCCTTTCAATCTTTTGAACTTACCGAACTCCCGGTGGTGGAGAACAGCCAACTTTTCGCACAGCGCCCGCACAGCGCACAGTACGCCCCCAATCGCTTGTGCACATTGGGAAAATATCTCACATATGAACAAAAGCCACAGAGGCAGTGTCCTTTGGATTGGGTGTGAGCAGGGCCCGCAATGACCTTCCCTAAAAAAAGGAGCAGAAATAAGCCCAAAACATGGCTCTGCGGCGCTAGGGGCTCCCCTGGCGGGGCAGTGGCTGCACGCCAAAGCGACAAAAAGATGGACAAAGGCAGGGGGCGTTCAGACGGACACGGAGTAGAAGAGTGCATGTGGGTGTGGCTCGGCGGTCGTTTCCTCTGCTGAAGCCCTGTGCCTTCCCTGAGCCCTCCGGCCTTTGAAGTCTGCAGGAAGTCTGGGGACAGAGATCTGAGGGCCGACAGAAAAGTGAAGCAAACATCCTGGACCATGTGCCCAGTGACCAGTTTGCATCAAAGGCTAGGACTGGGACACCCAAGGAGCGCACCCGAGGAAAACCTGCGTAGATGACATCTGGTGATCCTGATTGCCACAACACACTCAGAATGCACTCATCAACAAGCCTTAGAAACAAAATGCAGTTGACTGCAGCATGTCACAGGCGGGTGCAGGAGGAACCAAGCCCCGCCGGCATGAGAAGTGTTGCAAGGCAGAGGACGCGGCGCTGTTCCCACTTCCCCAACTCCCCAAATCCTGGGCACGGCGTGCTCACTTCTGTCGCTGCTGCGACACGCTTGCCCAGCGAGGTCAAATTCTCACTGCACAGGAGGCTTGTGCATAGGAGTGCCTGGAACACTTGGAGCCAAGGGAGGCTACAGATGTGGTTCATTTATGGCTGTGTTGTGGTCACCGCCTTTGTTTGGAAGGGCTGTTGAGAAGAAATACAAATTCCAGATCCAGTCATGAAACCATACCCCATCGAAAAGCCACAAATCAGTGAGACACTCGGGCAGGAGCATATCATTCCCAAAGGTGATGCGGCTCGGCCATGCGCAGATCTGGTTGCTGGATTCTGAAATATCCTTTCAGATGAATTGAGAACTGGAAACTAAGCCATGCCCCTCACCTCTTTGCACACGCATCCCCCCGCAGACGGTGGGCAAACACAAACTGTGGAACTTGCTTCTGCACTTTAATGGCCTCAGCAGGCTTTGTCTTGTTTTGGGGCCCACATTACCCTTTCTGCTTCTTTCTGCAGTGTTCATGTCAACTGTAAATCCATGGCTTCACAGGCCAGCTTCACGATATAAACAGATGTGGACACCAGCGCATGGGAGAGGGGTCGCAGAGGACATCTATGGCCGAAGCTGCACAGACGCACACTGTGCAATGCACACTATCTGACCTTTGCAAAAGGGGCCCCACACCCTCGCGTTTTTGGACCTGATTGACAAGACAGGGGAGGTTTGAAGGGGGCCAGAGCGATCTGAGACACTTGAGACGAATCCGAGAAGCATTACGGGCGGCTCGGAGATGGTGTGCAAAGAACGTTCTGTGTGTCCAGTCACTATAGCGCACTTGATACGGCCTGACCGACCCTATCCTCCCACTTGGCTGGCTGATAGTTCAGAATCGTATTGTGTGTGTTTCCCCCCGTCTCCCGTCTTTCTGCCCGACAAAGATGACGATGTGCAGGGACGTGGCAACCGTCACAAGCCTGTCCATGACAGGTCTTGAAGAGGGGCGGAGCTGTGGGGACCTGCATGGACCTCCCCAACCTGTTGACCCAGAGTCCCTTCAAACCCACCCAGAGAAACCCCTGATATGGCAAATCGTCTGTGCACATTGCCTGTAGCCCTGTGCATAATGTTGGTGGGGTTCTCAACGTGTTACTGCCTGTGCCGTGCCATCCCAAATTCTCGTTTATCATAAACAAGGATTGACAACACGGACATAGTGTCCAACACATTGAGCGTGTACAGGAGTTCTTCGTGAATCTATTCTGTAGAGCTATTCATGCTATCACCCTGTACAACTACACATCTATGCAAAACAACGGATCTAATGACGCTCCTCTGTGCAAAAGGGATTCGGCATACATTTCTCAAAAATTGTCGTTTGCTCATTCCATTCCTCCCTGCTTCCAGCTGCACACAAGCTGCTGCATACGTACGATGTTAACATAGCCCTGAACCATCCTGAACTCTGAAACAAAATAAAGACCACTGGACGAACACTGCAAACGCACCGTTCTGCAACTGAGGGTCGGAGAGCACCACTGGGAAACGGTGAACGTAACCATATGCTTTCCATGCAGTACACAAAATACTGTATCCCACATTGTCGCACACAATACATTGTACTGTGCCTCTACAGGATACATCCCTCAACCGCTGACAACAGCGCCTGGTGCTTGGCAAAATCCTTTGACACAGCATCGCATGTAGATTGAAAACCGGCCCCAAATATACCAGAACCCTGTGTATCACGCACTGGTAGCCCCCGTACAGGATTTTTCAGGTCAGGCCCAGACAATCAAGCAACACAGAGATGGAAGAAGGAGGTTCTAAAAGAATATACGTAATTGTAAAGCAAAACAGGTCTTCACAAAGTGGTGCCTCAGCCGATGGACAGGCCCACCCACCCACCCAAGAGCAAGCGGGGGAGGGGGGGGGGGGGGACCTGCACTTTTCCCAAATCGGGGGAGAACAAGACACCCCACCCACACACCCTCAGCCCCCCGAATGGTGACTCATGAACTGTCACCGTGTGTTGGTTGAGACAAGTTCAGCACAACGGGCAGCACATGCAGTCACAAGAAGGAGAGAAAAGCTTATCAAGAGCCGAACACGGCCCTAGGCGCCTTTCCCAAAAGGTCGAAAAAAAATAGACACTCAGAAGCCCCCCCCCCCCTTGGTTTGGTATCAACCAGCCACTAAGCAAAGGCTTGAATGGAGTATCTACCACAAAAACGACACTCTTTGAATAGGCCCAATCATTCTATAGGTTGGGGGAAATACAGAAGGGGGAAAAGCAGGAAAGAGTCAGGGTCACACTCCGTTGTGACCTTCATGTGCTTTGTCTAACTTTCAAATCAGCCACAACCATAGCCCAAGATGCACAACCCACCACAACACACCGATGATAGCTGGGGTGTGTGCTCCGGCCACCACATGAGCATCCTGCTCTGCTCTGTTGCTTGGGTCTCTAACACTCCCATGGCCATGGCCATGGCCATGCAGTAAAAAATAAGTAAAAAACATGCGGGGGGCGTTGTGTTCACGTACCTTACCCCCCCCCTTGTAGTCTCCCCACCAATGTCGTGACGGTTCCCCCCCTGGGAGGGGGGGGGGGATTGCACCACGAAACTGTACCATAGTATCACAGTGTAAATCAGCTTCGGCGCCTTGGGCCCCGTCAAAAATTTTCTTTGGCGCCTTCGGCGCGTAGTATTTTTCTATGCTTTTTGGGCCAAGTGACCATTGCCCCCCAAGAGCGGGGGGGGGGGGATTGCAAGGGGGGGGGGGGGCATTACAAGGCGGGGGTAAGGTATGATGAGGCAATGAACAGCATTCAGATGAGGACCTGGAACATAAAATGCTCCGCCAAAACACTGGGGTCATGTTGGATGGACCCTCCCCCCAAACTGTGAAATTTGGTGACAAAGAGTCACGCTCACATTCGAGGCGCCTCTCCTGTGCAAATACCACCCCCCCTGCGCACTGACCAGTCGTGTTTCGCCGGTTGACCATGGGGCCGCTGTCAGACAAGGCAGTAGACAGTTCTGCAGCCCAGGAACATCTTCTTCCGGGACATCGCTGGAGGTGTGCTGCGGGATACCCTGCCTGCAACGGCCATCCACAGAATCGCAGCAATGGTGGCCCGGGATGTGCGTGCGAATGAGCACGGAACGGTCGTGCACGACGGGCTCCACAAGGAAACCCTGTCCTCTGTGATACGCCATCCGAAAGCCCTCGGGACCAGCTGCCTTGCCCGTGCCCATGGGCGGGCGGGGGGCGGCATCCAACAGGGCAGGCACCCCCCCACCCACTCCCCAACAGGAATGAAATAGGTATAAACTTGTTTCACTTGGGACCCCCCCCGTGTGACATTCCGTCGGGTTGTTGCTCCTTTACGGGGCCCTGGACAGTCACCCGTTCTTCCCTCCGCATGTTGCGTTGGGTCGCTGCGTTCTGTCGGCCGCTGCGGCCGGTGCTCCTGCTGGTGTCGTTTCCGCGTTCGCGGAGCCCAGTCGTTGGTGTGTTGGGGCTGTGCTGAATGTGGCATGGTGTGCCGTTTGCGTGTCAGCGGCGCCCAATAGTTGGTGTATTGAGGATGTGCTGGTTGTTGCCGGGGTCCCCCCCCCCGGGGGGTCAGGCCAAGGATGTGGCGGGTGCAGGGCTTTGCTCAGTACCCAACGGGGGGTGCCTGGGTGGGGGTTTTTGGAATTGTGCGTGGGCAGGGTGCCGGCAACCCCCTGTGTGACATTCCGTCTGGTTGTCCGGCAACCCCCCCCCCCCCAATGGCGGTAGGCCAGATACAGGGGTCCAGGGCACCCCTTACTCCCCTTCGAACCCTTCCTGGGAACGGCTGGCACCCCACCCCCTGGGAGCGAGTGCACGTTTGACTTAGCAAAGGGCTGCTTGTCCTGCAGCCCTGACACCACAATTGCCTGAAAAAAAAACGGGAGCGCCAGAAAAAGCATCATTTGAAAGGGCGGATTGTTCGGCAATGCCGGTGTGGCACGTGGGGTACCAAGGTACCTCCGCCTCGCAGTCTTGCTCGGTGTACCCACACACACTCACAACAACGTGGTAACCCCAGACAAAAGAAAAACACGCCGTTGTTCCGATGGCAACCTTGGAGAGCCCCCGTCTGAGTCGAACAATGAAGACATCAGGTTCTCTTGAGCTTTGCATCAAGAACACATCACAATTTCTGCACCAACAGGCTGAAACTTCTGAGCAATTGCAATTGTGTTCTTGTGGCGGTTTCAGGGCGGCTTCTTTTTTTCATGATAATTTCGATGCCGGAATTTCGATGCCGGAAAAGAGGAGAGCGCAACGTGAACCTGCAATTCTGGCCTTCAACAAGATACACGTGGGGAGAGGTCTAAGAGGATAGAGGGGAATTCATTTGAGGGCCGTTCTTGTGTAGGGGGGACATCTATGAGGATTAGGTAGGGTTTGACATCAGGGCCGCTGTTGTTTGGGATGCAGGGTTTCATTTGGATGGGTCATGATTGTTTTGGGCTTTGATCTTGACATGCGGTCCTTGGCATTGGCATTGCCCCGCGCCGTTCATCCCAATGCCCTTGTTCTGGGCATTCCTCTGGGAGCGAGAGTGGGATAGCCCCAACTCGACCCCTGCCCGTATTTACACCCCCCGCTCCCACTTCGCCCAGGGTGCAGCTGAGACGCCAGGGTCTTCTGCCCGCGTACGAATGCCGTGCGGCCACAGTCTTTTCCCTGACATCCGAAACACACAAAAACACGGTAGCGCCCTGAGACAGATGGGCTTTGGTTGCTACCAAAGACTGCTTGGATGGCTCGAGCGCATTTCAGATGTAGTTGTTTACATTTCTGAGGTCGGCAGGTCGCCTCATGCCGGCAATCCAGTATCCAGGTCACTGTACCAGAAAATTATGCAATCAGAGCCGGGATCACTGCTCAGCGCTTGGCCCTCCCCTGCTGACATACAGGGAGTTCCATGCTTCGAGAAGAGGACCGAGTAAAGCACTGATTTGCCAGAACGAGGTTGAGCTGTACACTTGAATGCAATTCCCCTGCTGAGCACGAGCCAACTAGACCGGCTACAGCGGCCTTCCCACCCTTCTGTAAGGCTAGGCATGGCATCCACATGGGTGTCACAGTGCCAGAACGGCGCATGAAGCGCTAAATAGGGAGGCAATGTGAACGGATCATGGCAGGAACATGGCATGCCCAAGGGCACGGAAGCGCCAGATGGTCAGATCGAGTGTGCCCAAAAAAATTGTGAACGGCAGGTCGAATGGTGCGTCCCAAAAGTATATCCCGGTTTGGCACGTGTGGATCACGTGTGTATCACGCAAAGCGTAGTGCTGCGCCCCATGTTCTATGTACAAGCGACCTACCCGTAGATCCGGGTATAGGGAGTGTTGGGGGTTGTCGGGGTGTGAGCCAGGGCTGGTGTCCTCGGAGGCGACACGTGAATGTAATTGAAATGGGTGGTTTCGGTGCCTGTGTACACGTGGCTGGCGGTGGGGACGATGGTGGGCCACGTGGGCTCAGCAGGTGGGGCCAGCAGGGGGGCGGGGGCGGGGGCGGGGGCGGGGGCGGGGGCAGGGGTACGCTTGCTCTTGGGCTTGGTCTTGGACGGAGAGCCAGTGCGCGTCGGGAACTCGCAGAGGGCGGCGGGGTCTCGCGGGTCGTTGGTGGGGATTGAAAAGCGCGGGATGTGTGGGATCTTGGGCTCGTCGTGCACCTGCGGAACCGTGCAAGCAATGACCAAATAGTGAGTGCCCGGGGACACTCTCTGCCCCGACCCCCCCTCCCCTGTCCCGTCTGTGCAACACCACTTTTGATGCATGTTTGGGGCAATGGGGGGTCACTGGAGGTCTAAATTTGGGGGGGGGGGTGGAAAGGAAAAACTGTTCGGACCGCATGGGATGTGATGAACACGGCGTCTTTTTTTTTGCGACCATTTTGACGTGGGCAGATCCGGCAACAATCGGGAAATCACAACTTTCTTGCCCGTCCCTCTGTAGACGTCCCCACAAAACAGGAGGCATTCTCAAAGCCACCGCCGAAGTGCCGTTTATGCCTTGTTGTGGGGGGACGCAACCATCCAACCGGTCATCCAACGATTCACCGACCCCACCATCCAATCCTACGGCTGCCGCTGTCCCCCCCGACGTGGCATCCTTCTTGTACAGGTTTGCATTGCCAGCGAATACACGGCGGCGCTTCAGTTGATTACTGACCGCCGGTGATGAGGTGGTAGCCCTCCGCAGCTCCACAAAACCGAGGTCAAGACTTACGCCCGAAGCCGAGCCCGGCGGTCCCGTACCCCAGGGATGCATTGGAAGGGGGGGGGGGGTACCCCGGCTCTGGGCCCCCCTTCTGAGACCCCCTCCCTTCTTATGCATCCCTGCCGTACCCCCCTCATCGCACTGTCCGGAGGGCGGACGATGGGTGGCCGCATCCCCCACGGCGTTGTGGACACGAGGCCCAACTTTGGAGCGACGGACATGACGGATAGTCGCGGCGCGGCGGGGCTGGCGAGACCTTTTTTTGCGGGGGAATAGAACAAAGGTGGGCCGACGGCGGCCAGTGGGCACCGGACGACGGGTGGCGGATACATGAGCCCAACGGGTGATTGCGGTGCGGATGCAAAACACACGGGACCCTCGCCCTCGTTTCTCTGTTCGTCAGCCCCGCGTCCGCCTCGATGCGCGGTGCCGCCTCCCATCTCCCCTCGCCTCTGTGCCGCCCTGCTGCCCCCCCCTTCCCCCAGCCCCTACCCCCCCTCCTGTCGCGGCCCCCTTGTTTGTGGCGTCTGGGGCGGGGGGGGGGGGGGCGTTGCCACTCAGCAATAGCCTGGTCTGCCACGCGGGCATCGATGACCCGCAGTCCCTCATGCTCCAACCCGACCCCAGGCACTAAGCAGTCCAAGGACAGCAATCGGTTGTCCAGTCCATTTGGATGGCACGCATTGCTCGGTCGGCAGTGCGTGCGGATCCGTGGCGGTGCGTGCGGGTCACAGCGCGTGCGGAATGACACTTGGTTTCGGTGCGGGGGGGGGGGGGGGGGGCACGGCGCCATCCCAGCCCCTTTGCCCCCCCCCCCCCCATCCCATCCCAGCGCCTTGCATTGGGGTGCGGATGGAACGATCCGCCCTTGCACCGTGTGGGGCATTGCCCCGCAGGGCTGCACTGCATTCCCGGCGCCCCCTTTGACTGCGTGAGGCACCTGTTCGCTGTACCACGCAGCCTGACCCCAGGCCTCGGCCCAATGCATGGGCTTGTGGAGTGCGCAACATTCTCTGCCTTGGGCAACAGCGGAATCTAAGTTGCAGCGGTGTGACAGGCACAGATTTGCCCCTAGCGTCCGCCAGGTCACACGTGATCGGATGGAGCTGGGTCTGCGACAAAGGATCTCCCAGTGGGCAGGGGGGGGGGGAAATTGCGGTCTGGGGGGGTCGAATCCAATTGCGAAAAATTGCGGAAAAATTGCGGAAAAATTGCGAAAAATTGCGGAAAATTGCGGAAAAATTGCGGAAAAATTGCGATGTCGTAAGCGGCCCTCCTGAACCCTCAAGGTGCAACAACTCTGGACAGGTGGCTCAGAATTCTCCGAATTTCACAGAAACAAATAGTCTATGGGCATTACAATTACAGGAGTTGCCCCTCAATATCACCGTGGAATTGCAGCATGAACCGAAGGCGGCGGATGTTGTCATCCAATTTGTGCTGCCGCTTTGAAACTGTCCCACACTGTGAGAAAAAGCGTTCCACATCACCACCAGAAGTGGGCTGCGTAATCAAGAACAGCACCCTCTCTTGGAACGGTGAAGGGGCACGAGATTGCCACCATTCCTGCAAAGCAGTTGGCCCATTTATATCAACAACATTGCAACGGATGTATAGGCTCCATTGCTCTGCAATCTCTGGCACATCGGACAGGCCCAACAGGGGGTACTGGTCCATAGCGCGTGGCATATCAGACAGATTTCGTGGGTTCAAAATGCGCAACTGCCTGTAAAACTCAATCTGCCTGGACTCCTTTTTCAACCTGTCCTTATACGCCACCAACATTTTTTTCAACAATTGCAGAAGTAGACTTCGCAGGGAACCACCACCACTCAACTTGTTCAAAAGGTCCTCAATTCTGGGTGAAAATGTTTCGCTCTCAGTGGTGGTGCTCCACTCATCCTTAAGCAGCATTAACTTATCATACAAAAAGCATGCTGTGCCATAGTCTTGTGCAAGATTCAGTGCGCTTTGCAAAATAGCACAATGATCTGAGATGAAACACAAGGCTGGTTGCTTCGGGGAAGCGGTCGAGAGCAGGGGGGAGGGGTTTAAGGGGTACATGTGCCTGTGACTGACTGAAAGGGTCCCCCCTGATGGGGGGACCCGTAGCAAACTGTCCTGCGGGCGGCATGCACATGCAAACATGCAAACATGCAGGCATGAAAAAGACCAAAAAAGCGAAGGTAAAAAGACCAAAAAAGCGAAGGTAAAAAGACCAAAAAAGCGAAGGTAAAAAGACCAAAAAAGCGAAGGTAACTACAATGCCCCCACCTGGGTTTAAACCCAGGACCCTGGAATTACAGTGCAGCGCTACTACCAACTGAGCTATGCCAGGTTCTGGTGACTGTGCAACATTTGAGAGTGTATGGAATAGTAAAAAAAAAAAAATTCTCATTGTTCTGCACCAGCGTGGGGAGGCAGTCAGAAAATCGGGAAGTGTGAAAAATTGCGGAAAAATTGCGGAAAATTGCGGAAATTTGCGAAAAATTGCGAAAAATTGCGAAAAATTGCGAAATTGCGGAAAAGTGCGAAAAATTGCGGACCTCAATTCCCCCCCCCCCCCTGCAGTGGGTTACCCTCGGGGATCGAGGGGCGTTGCAGATCCCCCACCATTCTTGCAAGGGTGTCGCAACTGACCCCCTTGGTGTTGGCAATGATGAAATTCTTGTAATACAACTCTCCGTCTGATGTGTGACGAGAGCATGAGCCCAGGCACTGCATAAAAGCACGCCCCCCTGTGTGACATTCCGTCGGGTTGCTGTTTCTTTACGGGGCCCTGGACGGTCACCCGTTCTTCCCTTCGCATGTTGCGTCGGGTCGCTGCGTTCTGTCGGCCGCTGCGGCCGGTGCTCCTGCTGGTGTCGTTTCCGCGTTCGCGGAGCCCCGTAGTTGGTGTGTTGGGACTGTGCTGAATGTGGCATGGGGTGCCGTTTGCGTGTCAGCGGCGCCCAATAATTGGCGTATTGAGGATGTGCTGGTTGTTGCCGGGGTCGTTTGACTGTTTTTGCTGTCCACACACCTCTGTCCACAGGCCGTCCATAGCCTGCCTCGCTGTGTTTCTGTGCGGCCCAGGTGCCCTGTTCCTCCACGCGCTGTCCGGGCCGTCCACCATATGTCCTTTTCCCCCTCACGGCTGGTCTGCCCCTGATGGGCTCCTGTTGCGCAAACAGCCCATTTGGGCTGCGGGAGACACCCCCCCCCCGCCCCGATAGAACCCCTCACATTCGTTGCAACGGCCCCTGCAACCGCCCCATGAAGCCCACAGCTATTGCCCTGGTCCCTGCCTGCAAGCCTCTAACATCCACATACAGCGAAAGCACCTCGCAAGAGCGCGCACGCGCACACACATGCACGCACAATGACCTTGTCCAGCGGGTCCCCATAGCTAGCCTTGTAGATGGCGGCACTGTTTGGAAATGGATGTGGAGGACATGAGATGTCGGCGAAGGGCAGAGGCTCTCGTGAAGGCTGCAAGAAGAAAGGCGAGAACCGTTCTGGGAAGAGGACTGGGGCATTGCATTGCTTGACAAAGGCAACTGATGCTCCGGCAGATGAAAAGACGTGCGGACGGTCGTTCAGAGATGAGGTTTGGCCCCAAACTGAATACTTCAGATCACCCATACAAAAGATGCAGAATTGATGCGACCACAGACCCAACGGTGTTCCTTGACAAACAGAGCAGGCAACAGCCAAGGGTCCAACTTGCCGCTCCTGTGCTATCATTGTGCACCAAATGCGAGCCAATTGCGTGCCAATTGCATGCCCAGTGTGAGCACCCGCTGTGTGCTAATTGCGCTCCTATTCCCTGCCACATGTGCCCCGGATACGCGCAGATTAGCGAAATGGACGAAAGCAAGCTCAAAACGGGCGAAAAACATGTCAATCCATTGCTGACTTGTATCCGTCCCAAAATGGCCTGTTTTCTCGCCTTTTTCGATTTCTGCTGGGCCACCACAGGCCAAACCGGGATCAAAAAGGACTGAACGCATTTGTCAAGTGATTTATGGATAATTTTGGACAAAATCGTTTTGTCCCCATGTTGAACGCTTTTTGAATGAGGCTGGGCGGGCTTCGTGCGCTCGGCGTAGGATAGGGCTCCAGGCGTCCGTCGAGGCTGTTGCGAGCGGTGGAAATCATCACCAATGGGGGATTGTGGGTGGACTAGGTGCCATCAGAATCGGGTTTCGAGCCACATGGCCCAAAATATGGCCTTGATGCGCCTTTGGGCCCTTTCAGACTAAGTGACCTGCAAGTCGGGTTTGGGACGTGCTGTTGGTTGCGTATTGTTGCTTGTGGTCAAAACACCAGGGGCCACAAAAAATGACAAGGACGTGGTACATGTAGGCAACAGGGAAACCGTAGTGAAATGAGATGACGGTGCCATGCACAGGCGGAGACTTGGAGGGCATGCTGGGTGTGCGCATATCCGAGTACCTATCGGAGTATTGTATGGTTTGGAGTATTGCATGGTTTGGGCAGTTTTGGGCCCTTTTTGTGGCCAAAAATGGGCCATTCTGCAGGCACACCAATGCTACGCAGCCCTGGTCCGCGACCGCTGAGTTCGGACCTACCAAGATCGAGCCATTTCGCTCAACTCACGCGGCTCAAAATCCAGTCCCAGTGCACTGGAAATGACCAAAATGGGCCAGAAGCATCATACCCTACTATAAAGTGCGCTGCAGATTGCGCAACACGTCAGGCATGGGGCATATATGGGAGAAATCACACTTGCACGGTGTAGGAGACAATGGGAGGTGCCCCCGGGTGATACGGCGTGGGTGCAGACGCCAACACTTCTCCGGAGGCCACAGGATGCCAACTGGTGTATGATGACACCACCTGGGGCCCTCGGTGCACCGGCTCGGGGATGCGCCTCATGAACGTGGGCGGCATTGGAGGCGGAGGCGGGGGCTGGCTTACAGCCGTCGCCCCGTGGACCTGCAAACGACACACGTGGTGAAGCACTATCGCCCAGGTCATGCATCTACGCATGTAAGGACGCACATCATCGCTCCAACCACGACAACATTGTGGTGGTCCACCTCAGATGACTTCCCGTCTCAAACTTCCCGTCTCAACAGCCTCAACCTGCAATCTTGTGCATGACCATTAGATAGGCCGCGACCAACAACGAACACCAACAGTTGTCACCTGGCTTTCAAACGTTTCATAGATTACTGAGAAACGGCCTTTGCGTGCACCTACACGGTGCGTCCAGCAATTTTTTCCTGATGTCACCAAATTATCTTGGGTCTAGCCCAACACCCCCTGAGGGTGCCTCCCGCGTACCCCACGTCCTGCAGACCTCGAGCATTTCGGGGTCTAAGCCATGCTGCAGGACGACTTGAAACGCAGGGAGATGGTGGCTTGCAGTGCCCACATGCAACAGGGGTAGTGACCACAAACTGAATGGGGGATACTTTTATTGGACAGAACAAGGATTTTACAAGGGGCTAAACCAGTTTAAACCCTTGGGATATGGTATGCCGATGGGCCCGGTGCACACGACCATCACCTCCCAAATCCTCTAGGTTAAGCGGCAGGTGGCCTGGACATGCAGCTTGAGGCGAGGGGGCATGGCCATTCATCTCCCGGGTGTATTTCTGTTGGGCGGATCCCCAATTATGCGGTTCTCAAGAACTTCTCCAACCTGTAACACAACAAATCCAATGCCTTCTATGGGGGAGCCCTTGCACTGCGCGCGCACTGCGCTAAGTGCGCCCCCTATTGCTCTTGCAGCTCCAGGGGAGGCGGGTGCATACACTCACGCATTGATCAAATTTGCGAAACACTTTCTCCGAGTTCAAGCGAAAACACACATGTTGCGACGCTTAACCAAGAGTTAACTATGCCTCAAAGCATCGACACGAACACAACAATGAGCCACCGTGTCCATAAACACGCATGTACACACACATACAACCGCCAACATGAGCAAAGCGAGGATTCTCAGATGGCCATGACCCTGTAGAGTGATTTCCAGTGCGTGGAGTAGATGCAATGTTTCAATCCTTTACAGTTGTGTATATGCACTCGGCCTTGCATGCGTCCTATGCCTTCCCCCCCTGGAGGGGGATGGGGGGCAGGGACCCTACAGGCTGGGTTTCACACATCATTTTGTACGCAATTGCACATCAGAACTCAGTGTGTCAGAGATGCACCGTGGTCAGACTGGCTGCAAACCCGCCCACACCAGCCCACCCCGTGGCGGTGACATGCATGCCATGGGATGTCTTGGGTTGAGTGGCTGTCCACGTGGAAGCCCCACACGTGCGTTCATTAATGTGCACTAACTGAGTTGTGACAGGAGCACCTTGTTTTCTTGTTTCTTGAAGTCTCACTCGATGTTGCAACCTTCTATGTTGACACTACATGCGATTTGCTCAACGGACTTTGCCATATCATATATTGTACCCGGATGGTGTTTTACATATGGCAACCAATGACGGAGTTTGGTCAATGGACAGAAGCACAAATTGATATCTTTAAGGCGACATAGCTTCACGGACAAGGGCACTAGTAGGTCCCACGGTGTGAGACTCTCTCCGTCACCATCCCGTAGGGTAATATCTGATCAAAACCCCCTGTGCCCACCCCTATGAACTGCTCCAACAGGGTTCGGACCAGGCCGAATATCAAGTACAATACAATCTCAAGTACCCGAACCCTAACTAGGATTGAATATTGGGACCGAGCTAGTGGGGGAAGGAACATTGTCGAGTAGACTTTAACGACAAATGAGATACGCACAAGAAACTGGACGAGAGCAGCTCAAATGGGGCTCAAAATGAGCCTAACCCATCCGTTTGGGCACCACAACTGGACTGGGATTATGTTTGGAAAACCATGGTTTTGACCCGTTTTTGAGCCATTTGTGGTCCCAAAGTGGCCCATTTTCAAGGCCCTTTCAGTCTTGAGAGGGGCCAAAATTGCTCAACATGGGCTCAAAATGGACTCATTCCACTTGTTTGTGCACGCCAAATAGTCCAAAGGTATCTTTGGAAAAACACTTTTGATCCATTTTTGACTGAGTTTTCGTCCCAAAACAGCCCCTTTTCAAGGCATTCTGTGACTCTGGCGTGGCCAAAATGGCTTGCAATGGGCTCAAAAAGGGCTCACTTCACTTGTTTAGGCACCCCAAATGGTGTAGGATCATTTTTGGAAAAACACATTTTTGACCCATTTTTGACCCATTTTTGACCCATTTTTGACCCATTTTTGACCCATTTTTTGTCGCAAAACAACCCATTTTCAAGGCATTTTGTGACTTTGGAGGGGCCAAAATGGCTTGCAATGTGCTCAAAATGGGCTCATTTCACTTGTTTAGGCACCCCAAATGGCCTAGGATCATTTTTGGAAAAACCCATTTTTGACCTATTTTTGACCCATTTTTTGTCGGTGCATTTTGGGATTTTAGGAGGGCCACAATGGGCCACAACGAGCTCAAAACGCGCCAAAAACACTTGTTTTGGCATTCCATGTGGTCCAAGATCATTTTTTTAAAAAAGGAATTTTTTTTTGCACCCGTTGGACCTTGTTGACCCATTTTGGCACCCGCCTCTTTGGGTTACCTCCTGCAGCTCGCCGCAGCCCACTGGGCCTAGGTACGGGGGTCTAGGCGTCGGTTGGGGCAAGTTTGAGGCGTGGAAACCACCAAAAGTGGGTGGTTGCGGGTGGATCAGGTGCGCTCGAAATCACGTTTTGAGCCACGTAGCCCAAGATATGGTTTGTTTTTGGTTTGGGGCTGTCCGTGGCCAATGTGCACAAATTCTGGGGCTTTCGGGGGCCTTTTGGGGGCGGTTCGCGGACATATTGTGGAGTTAGAGGGCCCTAGAGGGCCCTTTGGCACCAGGAAGTCTAGCTGCATGTGTAGAGTAGCCACTTTTTCCTTTCATTTGGCTGTTTTCAGCAGGTTCTAGGGTGGTTTTGGGCAAAAAAAGGCTGATTTTGGCCCTAAACTGCAGATTTGGAAATGGACGTCCGGCACTTGCGACGCCCATTCCCGGCCGCCACCGTTGAGTTTCTTGCTCATACTTTGTGTGGTTGTCCCTCACACCCATAGGTACCATCCACCAAAATTTTGGCCGAATCTGAAGCACCACGACGGAGCTGTGAGTTTTGCCCATTTCGCGCGTGCTTGCTGCTTGCTGCTTGCTGAGGGTTATAAAACCAAGACTGGTTCCACCAGCTCGGTGAACCCTAACCTTGTGTATCTCATCGAGACTCAAGACTGAAAAATATCAGCTGTCCTTCGGCCAAACAATCCATGTCGCCCGCCCCCCCCCCCCCCTCCCGCTGGGCAATAGACAAAAAGTTTGAGGGGGCGTACCAGCGGCGAGAGTGCACCACGAAGTTTTTGATGATCTGCTACTCGTCAATGACCTCAAGCCCCCAAAAGGTATCCGTGTGCACACGTACCAATACAAACAACGTGCGACTAATCCCGCGAAATTACAAGCCCAGCGGATGGGCCGCCTATGTGAAGATCTCTCTCAGCTGAGAATCTAGAATGTTTGGAGCCGGAAGGGATTTCCTTTGATAGAAAAAACGACACTAGGTACCTTTCACCGACGCGGCTTGCGCGTACAACGCCACCTTGAACAACCACCACTCCACAAGGGAAGAGGTAATGCCTAGCATGGACAACTGAGGATTCGTGAGTGTCACACCCTTCAACTGTGGTGCTACCTTGTTGAGCTGGGCGTGCATGCGTTGGGTCACCACATGTTTCTTGACTGCTGGGAACACGTGTGCGATGAATAACCAAGATAGTGTGTGCGCAGCAGTGGCTTGGTGAATGGAGGGGTACATAAGCAAAAGGGCGGTAGTTGCCTCACTGTGTGAGTGTCGTATAAGCCATCAACGCAAAGGAAGCTGCACACACTAGGACTGACCGGTGGGCATTCTTATCGACTCTATTCATAGTTTATACCCAACATGGGTCTAGGCGTTTGAACTGCCTAATAGGCGGCGCTCTATTTCCCGGGGGTGTATGGCTCCGTAGCGTGTCAGTGGCAATGGTGTGCATAGCAGAACACACACATGCAAAATTGAAAGGCCTCACCTTGGGGAAGAGGCGTCGTATTTTTCTTGCATGGGCAGTGCCGTAAGGGAGACTGCGTTTACTAGGTCGTACTAAATATTGTTAGTAGCATGTAGTACACTGGAGTGCTCGCCGAAAAGCACTGTGGCCTCGTCTGCATTGAAAAAATGTCGATGTTGGCATTGTGGATGTTCGCTTACCCAATGCATGTGTCCTATACTCTGAGGATGTGCAAGATCGAGCTCGCCCAAACCTGTTGCGGTGCATTACTGGGAGGTTGAGGAGGCGGCGGCGGCGGCGGCGGTGCTTGTTGTGGAGGCGGTGGTGACAACTTCACGCCGTCCTCCGCCGCCACGGGTTTTTCGTTCTTCGCCTTTCGCTTTGTATGAAGGCAATAAATGCCAACACACAAGAGAAGTACTGCAAGGGTGGCGGACACGGCAATCACCACGATGACCCATGTTTCAAGCGCCTCGGCGGCTGCGAGAAAGAGCATCAATTGGAGGATACCGCGGACACTACATCAACCACATGGACATAGAAAGCAAAAAGATTTGCGAACAACCACATGAATCGAACCAACGAGGTTCACGACGGCAATCCAAGCCTTTACGAGCACTTCATTCAGGGTTCGAAGGTCGACCCCACCCCATCTTGCTCAACAGCTAATGTAGGAAATCTGGCCGCTCACGTGTATTACACGGAGGCAAGCCAAGCATGAACATAAGGTGGCATGCACAACTTCAATTGGGCATCCCCATTAATTGGCAAATCCCAATGCGGTTGCCTTCGGCATGTTCACTTGTGAGCGAAACAACTAGATGTTGACGCCATGTCAATCGTTTGTGGGTATAAGCAAAGCGGAAGCACCGTCGGCCTACAAATACGACACTTGGACGCATGGGGCCCCACACCTGCAAGTGTGAAGGAAGCACACAATATGACGGCGTGCAGCCACATGTGAACGCTGAAACAAAAAGACAAGCGGCTTTTGAGCGGTGAACTTGTGGTGATAATGCATGCACGGTGCACGGGAAATTGGAGCACCCACACCGCGACACCGCGTTGCGTTTGTGTCTTGTTGTCCCGTCATGTGCATCGTGCATATTTGAAGTGTTTGGGTGGGCGGAGGTGTCCCACAATGCACAATTCAGCTGCTGTTATTGGTGGATGCACATCGAACGAGAGAGAACAAGGCGATGGCTCCGTTTTGCACAAATAACAACACGGATTCTTGGCATGAAAGTCCCAATGTTCTTGCACAGCCACACTGCCCAAGGGAATGTGGAAAACAAGTGGGAGTGGTAAGCAAGCACGGCGAGAAACGGTGCAAGAGAACAACTTCTCACAAATGCATAGGCTGAGAGTACAGTGTGACACACCCTCCATACATGAGATGACCACCTACTTCTTGCTCCTCGAAATGGGTCAAAATCAATGTAGGTGGTCACTTTAGGTACGCGGGGTAGGGAATGTCGTAGAGAATGTCCATGCCGCATTACTCATGCCCTTCACCTTTCGTAGTCCCATTACTCACCAAACAACACAAAAGATCATTTTGTATCTTTCAACCATTCAACTGCTTACGGTAATTCGCACCAAAGCCACATGACTTTCCTCATCTAGCAACGTGGCATCACCCGAACAAATCAATCGTGGGCACCCCACAAGTATGCAACCGAGCATGCGCCCGTGAGGCTCTTGGGTAAAAACACATACCAAAGAATTGCCAAGAGAGAAAAGTCCCACACCCTCCCACCCCTGCAATCTCTCATGTCGTCACATTTGCGCAAATGGGTGGCGGGGGAACAAAAAACAAGTACCGCCTGACTTTGCAAGCCGTAGCACCCCCAGAAGAGCCGGTTCGTCCATTTTTCGGCAACCAGCCCCCGAAGAGGAACAAAAGGGTGTCCAAGGTCTCCGATTGGTTGCAAGCATCCTACGACGAGGTGGCAATTAGGGTACAAAACTTTCTCATCCTTGTCAAGTCGACTCGTAGAAACTCTAAGAAATGGACCAATGTGACTGCGTCAAACAACAAAGTTTCCCACAACTTCAACTTCCCAACTCCGTGTCATTGGAAAACGTCGTCAGTTCAATGCTTTGAAGATGGCCTCAAACTTCATGATGAGCATGGATGCAAAAACTGGATTTCGCCTCTCTAGGATACTCAAGGATGTTGTACTACGTGGTTCCCAATTCCCGTTGGCAAATCAACAAGTGGAAGAGAATCCATTAGCTATCGAGTGTAGTCGCGTACTTTGATGCGCAATCTTGACCCAACGGTTGATGTTACTTTTTCTTTCGTTGTCGTGCCTTGCGACATTAATTTTGCTTTCTTTGCTACAAGCGCTACTCTTTCAAGAGTAAACATAGTGGATTGGTGCGATACTTGTCTAACAAAACATTTGGCTAGGGAGGGAGTTTTTCCCATGTAGATGCGCAAGGTAGCAACCCCGGTTGTGCGTCTGACTGAATGGTTTCCTCGCCACTGATGCTCTTTAAAGCGTTCTAGTGGAGGGCATGGGTCGGTTATGGCTGACCAGCATAGAGATAGGTCAAATTTGGGTCCATAGATGACATACATGATGCAATCTTCCTGGTTTAGGTTGAGATCATGCAGCAGTAGGCCTCGTCTGGCGTCTAATACGTCTCATTTTTCGATCAGGCGAGGAGGCCAGCAAGGCATTTGATTCTTTGAGTGTCTTACCCACCGCTTTCAAATTGACTTTATTTTGCACGCGAGCAGTGCACCTCTCTTGGCAGCCACTGTTGCCTAAAAAGCAGTGCTGGGTTGACTGAGTCAAAATCGACAGGCGGTGACTGAGACTTGACTGAGTCAAAAAATCGATGGCTGATGACTGACTCGAGTCAGTCACCGGCGATCGTGACTGGTGACTCAGTCATGACTCAGTCGCGCCAAAAACTTGAACCGATGCCTGCGAAGAATTCCACTGTTTACGATCTCCATCTTAGACCAACTGTGCGGCCTGCTCCTATTGCAAATGCTGATAAAAAATGATAAAAATTATACGTCATTTTTTCGAAGATTGTAAAAAAACCATGGTGCCGGCCGAAGTACATCGGTGGAAATAAAGTGCATCAAACTGTTACAAAAAATAGGTCAATGCATGCAGGAAAAAAAGACAATCAGAGTAGTATGTACAGAAGTTTCCGAAATTGTGGAAAAAGTCTGTTTCTAAACCTGTGAAATCAAGAAAGCTGGCATATCGCGATTTTTTAGCGCACGTTCGGCAGTAATGTGCTGTGAAATCGGCATTAAAAATGCCACAGCGTTGGTTCGATCCCTGCTCCCTGCAGCGATGGCCTGCGGTCTGGCGACGCAGCCGACACACCGATCGCCCACCGCGCCGCTGGGGTGCGCAGTTGAGGGAATGGCATAGAAAAAGGGTCAACGCTCTCAATGGGTGATTGAGAACGGACCCCTACCGCTCCCCGCATTGCGAGTGACGCCACCGAAAGCTCCGTCGTAGATTCCGCCGCAGCGGCTGCCTTCCTCGCCAGTAGCGCCACCCATGCACCCGTTGCGTGGCGTGGGAAACTTTCCAAGAGTAGTTGACACGTTACCGGCGTACATCCAAAATGCGACTGGGCTAATTTCCGAATTAAATTGTTTGTGGTGGTTTTTGTTTTAGTTACACAGCGGTTCTCGCGCGCGCGACGCCCCAGCTGCGGCTGCGGAGTTCCGCGCTGCATGCTGTGAAATGCAGCTCCAACAGCGCGCATCTGGGAGCATAGAGAATAGGGGCATCCAAACAAGGCTCTGTTTTAGGCACTTCATCACGCAATCTTATCTCTTAATTCTGTTTGGCAAGAATGGTGCACACAGTGAGCAAAACTGCACACAAATCCAAAGAAACACTTCAAACACACATGTTCACGCCTGTCCACCTCCACATCGCGGCGACAACAACATGCATTTCATGCACTGCATTCTGAGTTACCTTACGGATGTCACATTCATAGATCTATATTTTGGTTACCACAAGAAACCCTGCCTGCTGCCTGCTGTTAATATGGGCAACCTCCAAAAAAAAGATAATAAAGTAGCAGAGCCAGTCTCCACATGCAGCTTGGCTTCCTCCAAAATGCCACAATATGAGAAACCCCCTTTGCTAGCAATGCTATCTTACTTGGCATGCTGGGCGTGGCTCATAGGTTAAATCTAGCTGCGGGAATTCTATCGCGAATCAAGCAATGTGCTGGCGAGAAGCAATGACACCGTTCTATGATGCACAATACCTCCTACCTGGAGAAGCGTTAATACTGGTCAGGTTGGAATCGGTGACGCATGTTCAATTTGCTTGTTGGTTTGTATCGGGTTAGCGACCGATCGCCACAGTACAGACCAAGGTAGGATTCGAACCCGCGATCAGTGACTCCTAAGGGCCTATTCAGTCACAGTCACCGCGCGACATCGTGACTTGACTGAGTCGACTGGAGCGGCGTGACTGGTGACTTGACTTGACTGAGTCAAAAAATCGTGACTCGTGACTGACTTGATTGAGTCAACCCAGCACTGCTAAAAGTAAGAAAAAGTGCTTTTCCATTGCTTTGGGACATACTCTAGTTGTATTAGAGATGCACTGAGCATCCATGCATTTTTATCTTAGTATTGGTCCAGCCAAAAGTGGTGAGAACACATTTTGACCTATGGAACCAAACACCCAATCAGGATATTGAGTGGACCCCTTAATCCCCTTTCAATCAGAAGCAAAACATCTTTTCCTGAGTTGACTGAGCACTGACATACCTAAGGTAGAGCCTATGAATTTATCTATGTTTTTCCATGAATACTTATCTGCCCTAGTGGTATGCACCATAGGGGGTTAGGCACCTCTTTTTGAGAGGTCCTGGGTTCAATTCCTGGTCAGCCTAACTAAGTAGGAAGATCCCATGTGAGTAGGAAGATCCCATGTGACATGGCAGTGACCTCATCGCCACATACCATGCCACCTCAGCACATATGGGACCCAAAACAAAGAGTGCACATCTCCTAAGATGGCACTATGGAGAGAGAGTGATCCTGAGGCAGTTTTCTAACTCTTTTCCCAAAACATTTCAGCTATCTCTGTGAATATGCATTCATTTGTATCCTGAGTTGCAGTTTCTGTGAATATCTAATCATCTTTCACTGTTTACACTGCAGCCCTTCATGCTTTGATCCTGAATTACCTTCTCTTTGCATACTGTTGGCTTGGGCTATCCTGCATTGAGTTGGCTTTACTGTATTTCTACAAACAAAAGCTTTTCATCATCCAAAACCAGCAGCAGGACACCCTACAGCAACAACAAGCAGCAGGAGAAGCAAAAACACAGTGCTGAAAACACTATAAACTTTTCTGGTAGCAGAGGCAGCCTGTCTCTGTGCACCGGCAGCGACCCCGCGCCGTACAACCAGTGCTCCGAGCAGGCAAACATAAGCAGAAGGGTGGATTGAGATGGATCCAGGAAGAGTGGACGCCGAGGTGAACACAGCGCCAGCGCCAGAGACACCGGCAAGGCCGGCGCCTGACGCTGTACCTTCGGTGGAGCCCTTACATGGGCCAATGGATACGGCGGAGGACTCCTTGGATGGCCTCCAGACGGCCTTTGGGGCCCTGTCGGTGAAGGAAATGGTCTCTCAGCCTCAGCCTGTGAAGAGGAAGAGAGGAAACGAGAGCGAGAAGGATGCTGGAGAAGGAGCAGACGAAGGAGAGGAGCAAGGGCAAGACCCGACGGATGTCCCTACCTTCGAAGGCGCACCAAGCGCTTCTGGCCTCCATGCATCACCCTCTCCCATAACCACCACACTCCCAGCCGCCGCTACATCCACTTCCACAACCAACCAGCCTATGGCAGAGGGCACAGGCTTTACTGGCATGCCTCACTACCCCGCCTATGGCATGGGCCCACCTACCACTGCACTCCTTGAGGCAACTACTGCCAGTGAGCCGGTGGCTTCCAGCTCTGCGCCGCGTTGGTATGCGGCTGACCATCCCCATCCACTCCACGCCACGGGAACCTACATGGAAGTTCTTGGGTATGCTCCTGGGTGTACACCTGGGTATGCACCCCTGAGTGGGTTGAGGAGAGGACCAGAGTCTCTGGGAGGCAGGAGTAGAGGATCGGGAAGATCCTCCAACAGGTCCCTGACGCGGTCGGAGATCAACGAGGTGCTCCAAGGAGCCACTTCGAAAATCGTGAGCGACCTCACGCAAGAGATCAGGGAGAAACTGCAGCCCCTGATGATCCCGTCCCATGCGTCACCTACGACAGTGGGGATGTCACCCCACCGAGTACAGGCTAACCACTGGCGGCAGGGTTGACGAATACCCTGGGGAGCCTGAGGAGCCGACCGATGCCGACTCCTGCAGCAGTACCAAGAAGCCCATTCGTCCCGAGGACAGCCCAGCCGCCCTACAGTCACGTGACGAACTCGACGAGGGCCGAGCTGGACCAGCTGGGGCTGACAGCCCTAAGGGCTATGGTGGACGTGGAGCCTTATGGCTCCAGTGATCTAGGCGGAGACCCCTCCGATGATGGGCCGCCTTCGATGACTTCTTCTTCGCCATCGGATGACGAAGACCCTGAGGACCCCGAAGACTCCAAGGGTAAGAAGAAGAAGAAGAAGAAGAAGAAGACCCGACGCCCTGAAGGACGCCGAGCTCAGGAGGCGAAGGCTATTGCCACCTCCAAGATAGTGGTGAACCTGCCTGAATTCACAGGCAAGGACCTCAGCGAGTTCGCTGAGAACTTTGGCCGGTTCCTACGACTGACCGGCCAAACCCACGCGAGTGGGCGAGTGAAGTGCGACCTGCTCCTGCAGTGCTGCAAGACCAAGTACCTGGAGAAGCAGGTCAGACAGATCGTCACTAAATCCGCCACCTTTGCCGACGTGTTGGTTGCCCTGGAGAGGCAGTACCCAACCTACGAGACCGACCTCTCCATCAGGGCCGAGATCCAGAACCTGCCCGTCCTGCCCAACAACCCCAAACCCGGCAGGGTCTCCGAGCTGTTGGCGGACCTGGACCACTGGGCTGGACGACTGACGCCCGGTTCCTACAGCAGCGACGACCTGCTGTTTTGGTTGTGCTCCAAGCTCCCCCGAGAGCTATGGGACGAGTGCCGTCTGACGGCTGAGCGCAAGGCTAGATCCCTCCGCTACGAGGATCTATGCGTGCTGCTCCTGGAGATGGCGCTAGAGAAGGAGAGCGACCAACACCTGAACCACTACCGTCCTGGTGGTGGAGGTTCTGGAGGCAAAGGGTACCAAGGGTCCCGACCTGGGCAGGGGACTACCCCCAAACACGCCCACGCCCGCCTAATGGAGAACGTGAAGGAGCTATTCTGGTGTGATGCCAGAGATGAACAGGGCCACCTGCAGCATGCCTCCGACTGCGAGCAGCGAGACTGCTTTGTTGTCCAGGGGAAGCAGCAGGAAAAGATCACCGGCGCCAAGGTGAAGATGCCGGATCATTACCGCTGCACCATCACGTGTGCATTCTGCGGTAAGCGGAAGCACTATGAGGACGAGTGCTACAATAAGCAACGCCTATCGGCGAAGCTTAAGGGGGAAGATCCTGGCAAAAGCTCAGGCAAAGGTGGAGGCAAGGCCAAAGGCAACGACTCCGGCAAGGGCAAGTCGAAAGGACGTGGTCAAGGTGGTCAAGACAAGGGTCAAGGCGGACGAGGAGGAGGCGCTAATCGCCAGAACGACAACAAGAACAAGGACAAGAACGGAGGTAACCCCAACCCTAATCCAGGGGGGAACTCCGAGCCCTCTGGAGGGCAGTCTGGACCTACCACACGCTCACAGACGCAGGCCCAGCAAGAACAAGGAGCCAAGCGTGAGCATGAAGGTGGTGACGACGGCAACGCCAAGAAGAGAAGCCGTTTCATGAGGATGGCCCGCAAATTGCGGAACAAGGGGTTCGAGGTGACCTGTCCCGCGGAGTTCTGACGGGGACGCTCTGGTGGCACCCAAGACCTGGTGTTTTGGGTACGTATCCGACTAGGGGGACGTGAATACCTGGGGGTACTGGATATTGGAGCCACAATATCGATAGTGGCCAAGAAAATTTTACCTTGTGGGAGCCTGAAGAACACCATGACCACCGCCGCTATACGGATGGGGGATGGACATGTGGTGCACAGCTGCGGGGACTGCGAAGTGGAGGTACCTATGGGCTCCAGGACTATCACCCATCGGTTCTATGTGATGGACACTGATGCCTTCGACTTTGTACTGGGTACTGACTTCTTCGTGCAGCACTCCCAGATACAATCCCTGACGCTGCAAGCGCCCTACCTCCTGTACGTGGACCACGGCAGTGGCAGAGAGTCTGTGCCACTGGAGCAGTCGGAACATACCTCGAGTTACCTGAGGCTATCGAAGGAGGAGCCCTCGAACATGATGGCGGCCTCCAAAACTGAGGACTATCGACTATTGGGGGAAGTCCTAGACCAAGGTCTGAAGGAGTTGGGTTACTCTCGAGAAGACCTAAGTGTGGAACTGTTCGCCAGCGACAAGCAGCATGTACTGGACCTATACTGCAGCAAGGGGAAGAACTGCAGCTACAAATTTTACTGGCCCTCTTTCGGGATGGCCTACGGGAACCCCAGATTCAGTGAACTGGGGAAGGTGCTGACCAAGGTGGCCTTGGAACGTTCCCGTATGGTCCTGTGTTCCCCCGATTGGGGAGCCCATGGGGGCAACGAGTACTGGCGAACCCTCCTTGACAAGCTGACTATCAGCTCTGTGCGGTTACCTGATGAGGCCATCTACGTGCCTCTGGGACGCAAGACGCCCATTGGGAAGCCCGGATGGGGGAGTATGCTCAGCGTGGTGGACGGAAGTCTTACCACCATCCCCTGGGAAGACCTGGACCCTACTCTGGTCCAGGCTATACAACGAGAAAGCGATGGACTCGCCTTGGGTGACTTGAAGGATCGTCTACGACCTCAAGATGCTGTTGAAACTACACCCGGAGGAGATGAGTACGTCGTGACTGACACCAACGCCCCCAACTCTCCCTGTCATGTACCTGTTCCTGATGGAGTCTCTGAGTGTGGACTATCTGAGCTACCTAGCTCTATCCACTCAGACGACGAAACTGAGCACGACGCCTTCTTCGTGCAGACTGCGGTGGAAGAAGTGGAGAACGCCGAGTACGTCGCCCCACTAAAACCCCTACTCTCCATGAGGGTGGAAGACCCCGTGGATGAAGAGCTGGACCCTCGATCCAGGCTCAGGGAGTATGTGGATTCCAAGAGGAAGTTGGTGGCGAAAAAGCT
The DNA here is from genome assembly GCA_964036045.1 of Eutreptiella sp. 'Long Island Sound 2002'. NCBI lineage: Eukaryota > Euglenozoa > Euglenophyceae > Eutreptiales > Eutreptiaceae > Eutreptiella > Eutreptiella sp. 'Long Island Sound 2002'. The sequence continues at coordinate 34,028,301 of OZ038386.1, forward strand.
ATGCTACGCGAAGCCTACCCGCAGCTCCCGGCCACTGAAGCAAGGACGTATGGGAGACCTATCCCAACTGAAGGAGGACCTCGAACAGAAGATCACCACCTGGCAAAGGGAGGTAGATCTCAAGCTCATGAAGAGCGTATGGGGTGCCCATGTGAGGACCCCAGATGAGGACGACCTCTCGGAGGAATGTGTATGTGAACCCCCTAAAGCGTGCCTATGTTGCCATCGTCCACCGGAGATGGTTGAGCAAGACCTTTCTGTATGCCTACCAAGGGCTGAAGGATGCTACCGCGGGCGAAGAGTCGGTGGAGGACCACCTCCCGACGTCTATTCAAGGGGCAAGCAACTTACACTCCGACGAGGACATGGAGGACAAGATCAAGGTACTGGACCCGCGGGTGCAAAAGCTGATAAGGACCTATCTGGAGGTGTTCGGAGAACTACCCCCTCCAGCCTCATGCGACAAGCTGGTACAGATGGACCTCAAGCTGAAACCCGAGTTCGTGGGTCACAAGATCCGGAGGAGACCCTATCCAGCTCCTAAAGAGCAGGCCGACGAGATTGAGCGACAGATACAAGAATGTATCGACGCTGGCCTAGTCCTGGAGTACAAGGATGGGGACTACCCCCTACACTGCAGCCCCTGTTTCCTGGTGGCTAAACCTGGGTCTACAGCCAAACGGCTGGTAGTGGACTATGGAGAGCTGAACAAGAAGACGCTGAACCACTCAGGGTCCATTCCCAATATGGAGTCTACCCTGGAGAAGATAGCCTCCTGTCGCTACAAGACCAAGATGGACAAGCGAAGTGGATTCTGGCAAGTGGACCTGACGCCCAACGCGCAGGAACTACTGGCCTTCATCACCCCTCAGGGGAGGGTATTCAAGTGGAAGGTCATGCCATTCGGCGTGGCTAACGCCCCCGCTCTGTTCCAAGAGCTGATGAACAAGATCTTGTCCATCCTACGACGGAGACCTAAGGTGCAGGAGCTCATATCCCGTGGGGCCCAGATGGAGGCTCACATCGACGATGTATGCCTCGGGACCAATACCCAGGAGGATCACCTAATCCTCTTGGGTGAGTTCTTTGCGGTCTGCCAGGAGAACCACACACGACTCAAGCTGGAGAAGTGTGAGTTCATGCAGGAGACCATGCAGTACTTGGGGTTTGACGTTGGCTATGGGTGGTGGACCCCAGCGGCCTCTAAGGCCAAACCCCTGATGGATGCCAAGGTACGACACGAAGACCCCAAGAAAGGACTTCATGATGTACGCAGTTTCATTGGGGCGTGCAACTTCTATCGCCGCCACATCAAAAACTTCACCTACACCAGCGCGGTACTGACTGACTTGATCAAGAAGAGTACTACTTGGCGCTGGGGCCCACAAGAGCAACAAGCGTTTGACGAGCTCAAAGACAAGGTAGCCAACGCTAAGTGCTTGGGCGTGCCTAGGGCACAAGGGGAGATTATCCTGGTGACCGACGCCAGCAATGTGGGCGGTGGTGGAACGTTGTTCCAGTGGCAAGCACTAGAGAAGGAGGAGTTCGACTGGGCCATTTCCCAATGGGGGACGGAAGGTCTCAACCGAGATGGAACCCTCAAGCACAGCTACCCTGACGACAAGTGGGTCCTAGTACCTCTGGGCCACTGGAACTGGAAGTGGAACCAGGCCAGGGGGAACTACTCCACCTATGAGCAGGAACTGCTCGCGGGTATGCTGGTGCTATCCTCACAAGCACGACTGTTGGGGAGTAACCCTGTGGTCTGGCTATGCGACCAAGAACCGGTCCGCAGTTTCCAGAAGGGCCCCCCACCTGAGAAGGCCAAGCTACGTCGCTGGTGGACCTACCTCAGTCAACTACGGCTGACGGTACACCATATCCAGGGAGTGAAGAACGAGTGTGCCGACTACATCAGCCGCAACAACTTCGACGCCCTGATTGGTGCCCGGTCTGAAGCGCTGGCTAAGGAAGCGTTCAGCCGTATGGACGTACACCTGGACCTGAACATGACCATGATACGCCCGCTGGATGGACTCCAACAATCGGAGTACCTACAGGAGTTTGGGGATATCTACCGGCGCCTGGAGAAACGCCTTGAACCCCCCCTGGTCAACCAAGACCAGTGGAAGCGGGACAAGAGCTACCTCTGGCACGAGGACCGCATCGTGGTGCCTAGTGACCGAGTCCCAGCGCTGCTGAAGTGGACCCATGAGTCCAGTGGTCATGTGGGTGCTGACCGTACCCTGAGGCTGTTCAAGCAGTGGTTCCACACTACGTGGACTGACGACCAACTGCGGAAGACGCTCCTGCCTATCGTGGACAAGTGCCCGTGCAGGTCCTGTAAACCAGGGGATATCAGGGACAGAGGTCTCTACTCGACCCTGCCCATCCCTCACTGTGCTAACAGTGTTCTATACGTGGACTACACGGAAATGCCGAAGTTCGGGGGCTATGACTTCGCCCTCGTGGTAACCTGTGGGTTGACCAGGTTTACCAGGGTGTTCCCATGTACCAAGCACATTACCGGAGAGGAGACTATCAAGATACTCCTGGAGGAGTGGTTTTGTGTCTATGGGGCGCCCAAGGAGATCAACTCCGATGAGGACGTACGAGTACACTCAGATACTGGCTGGTACAAGAGGGTCCTGAGGTCCCTCAATGTCCAGGTGTCTACGGGGATTCCCTACTCTCACACGAGCAACCCCCTATGTGAGCGACAGATTCGTGTCCTGAAGGAGAACGTCAGGATATGGTGCAAAACTGAACGCACCAGAGACTGGGTGAGACTACTCCCCGTCATATCCTTGATGATGAACTCCCAAGAGAGTTCAGCTGCTGGCTACTCGCCACATGAGCTATTCATGGGGCGCCCGGCGTGGTTCCTACATGCCCCCTATCCAGAGGACACCCATTCTTCTGTGGGTGAATGGGTCCAAGAGCAACAAGCGAAGGTGGACAAGGCCAAGGCTATGCTCCAGAGAGTGAGGGAGCGTCAGTGGAACAAGAAGAACAAACACCGTGTACCGGCCACCTACCAAGAAGAAGACTGGGTGCTGGTGCACCACAGTCGACTACCCGCCTGGCCACGCTCTACCAGCGATGACCCATACTTCGGGCCGTACAAGATCCTATCTGTGGATGGACACCGTATCACCGTGCGGTGTTCTCCCCGTCTAGGGGGGACCCTGGTGTGCGCCGCTCAACACCTGAAGCGCTACCATGATCCTGAAGACCTCTGTGGGGAGGAGTGGGAGCTGAATGACGAGGAAATCGCCGCTCTGGACCTACAAGGGGCTGCCAGCCCTATGGAAGTTGAAGGTGAACTCCCCGACATGAACGCCGAGGAGATGGCTAAGGAGGGCTTCTACCTGGTGAAGTCTGTCCTACGCCACCGCTATCGCCAGGGTTGGCGCTTCCTCACCCTCTGGGAAGGGTTTGGAGTCGAAGAGGCCACCTGGGAGCCCTTCTCTGCATTTGTTCTACCTGAGGGACGCCTAAACTCAGTTCTGGTTGACTACTTGTCCCAGAACAACCTTGGTGGGTTGTTGAGGCTCGCCGAGACGCTTGCCTCCAAGAATAAAGCTAGGGACTGAACCTTACCCTTACCTGCCAAAGCGTATGTGTGAGTGTGCTAGTCCTAAGGTCCTGAGAGCAAGCCGCAGAAGTGGTGTCCTAATTATACCCAAGTCTGCGCCCTTGCTGAACCTGGAGGGTTGGCTTATTGATGCCACGGGGTACGCCCCGGGTCTCCCCTCCCCTATGCGCCCAATTTCTGTGCTGGCGCAAAACCTTGGGGGAATACCCAGAGTGTTAATCCAGGTATTGTTTTCCCTACCTACCTGTCTACTACAGGGAGGGGTGGCCAAAAGCTATGAAGGCATGCAAAACGCCTGTTTGCTATGTGGCCAAAAACACTAACCTAACCCACTGTCACAGCCCACCAACCCAGCTAAAATTGCAGGAAAAGGGTGGGACAGTGACACGCCCCCTACAGGTCCTACACACCCTACAGTGGCGGCATCCTGGTGGGCGAGCGCTGGGCAACTGGCTCTAGCCCCCACGCAGGACTACCACTCCTACACGCACACTCTACTTGGCGTTGCGAAGAGGAAGTTCTCGAGGGTCCTAGCGACCCACCTGTGAAATGACAGGAGAACACAGCGCTACTAAGCAACTGTGGCCTCACAGGGGACGCCACAACGCGTTTCCCCTGCAAGGGCTTGGAGGGAAGGAGTGCTCTCGTGTGCAAGGCGCAGATGTCGATGAAGTCGGACTCCCTGCTCTGCCACAGGCGGAGCGGAGTTACTTGTTTGTGTGATCTGCGCCCCTGTTTAGCAGGGCATAAAAAAAAATGCTGCTGCACCACTCACCCTACCTGCCCACCTGTAAAACAAAGGCAAATGAAAGGGCGTTTGCGGCGGAGGAACCAAGGCACACTCCAGGTATTATACCCTTCTCAGTGTGCCCTATAATACGCTGTCCGCAAACACGCTGCATGGAGCAGCTACCCTTATCAAGCAAGCAAGCGTTAAGGGACTCCTCAGGTTCTCTTAAAGAATGTACCGAGGAGCCCCTGGGTAGCCTAAACAAGGTTTACCGTGCGCACTTCGCGTGGCCTACCCTTTAATGCGTGTGTGCATGCACGACTATGCACAATCACGTTGGGCAAACCTGCCCATCTCCACAACAATCTTGACTCCACCAGGGGGTGGCCCCGCCTGGGCGTACCTACCTTACCTACCGCTGGGAAGTGAAGCAAGGAGAGAAAACAAAAGGGGCGCACGCGAAGAACGTTGCTATGCACTTGTGTGTATGACTAATCACCCTGATCTGACCGCTAATCATCTGCAATCTTTCTAATCAATCCCTCTACCGCGTCCTATCGTGGTTATCGTTGTTAACGCTGCTACACGACTCGTTCACGGAGACACGAGACGAGCAATGTGTATGCGGCATGCAAGACGAGCATACCTGTAGTTTATACCTGATTCATTGAAGTCTTTTCAATTGATTTTCGAATTCTTGAATTTTTGAAGCTTCTATTAGTGTGGGTGGAATCTGTATGTTTGTTTATTAATGTGTGTCTCGTCATTTTCAAGACTACGTGATACATACGTTTATAATACCATTATTTTTCCATTTTCCGGCGCTTCGCTAGGAGCCGCTCCTGCGCGCCGCCATTTTGTACGTATGAATTTCTGGATTTAAAAAATCCAGAGATGACTATAATTTCTATAAAAATGTGCTGAAGATGCACAATTGGATTCTGCTCAGGTGTGTCGTTTCAGAAAAATTCTGCGCCGTCATTTGACGGATTTTGGTGTCGTCGCTTCGTTTTTGCGTGGATTCGTCCATAATTCTCCCATTCCTGCCTCTGCAGATACCCACGCGCAGCCTCGCTGAGTAGGCCGTGTTCGGGCCGAAACGCAGGTGCCTGGAGAGACTGAGCAGAACCAAGACCCCACCAAGGGGCAAATTAATTTCTTTTCGACTCCCTACGCCCTAAGACAGGTCACAGGTCGCCAGCAGGTTTACGAGAACCCATGCGAGTGTGTATAATGTGTCTTGCGTTTGGGTTGTGTCGACGCTGCGTCTTGGAGGAAGGGATGCATATGCACATGTTTGGCATGCTCCCAATCTAACCCAACCAAGCCACAGGAGCCCCGGCAGCGCCAAGAGCGCTGAGTCTTCTGTAGGAAACTGTACAATCAGAGCAGCAAAAGGACGCCAGCCATGGTGAGCGCCCATTTTTCAGTGTGAGGGAGACTGTAGGTATTTTAAAGTAGATGTGGAAACCAAGGAAAGGCCAAGAAAAATTCCCTTTTTCCTAAAATGCGACAGTGGTGGCCACCACAGCACAAGGGGGGAGTAAGAAAAAGTGCTTTTCCATTGCTTTGGGACATACTCTAGTTGTATTAGAGATGCACTGAGCATCCATGCATTTTTATCTTAGTATTGGTCCAGCCAAAAGTGGTGAGAACACATTTTGACCTATGGAACCAAACACCCAATCAGGATATTGAGTGGACCCCTTAATCCCCTTTCAATCAGAAGCAAAACATCTTTTCCTGAGTTGACTGAGCACTGACATACCTAAGGTAGAGCCTATGAATTTATCTATGTTTTTCCATGAATACTTATCTGCCCTAGTGGTATGCACCATAGGGGGTTAGGCACCTCTTTTTGAGAGGTCCTGGGTTCAATTCCTGGTCAGCCTAACTAAGTAGGAAGATCCCATATGAGTAGGAAGATCCCATGTGACATGGCAGTGACCTCATCGCCAAATACCATGCCACCTCAGCACATATGGGACCCAAAACAAAGAGTGCACATCTCCTAAGATGGCACTATGGAGAGAGAGTGATCCTGAGGCAGTTTTCTAACTCTTTTCCCAAAACATTTCAGCTATCTCTGTGAATATGCATTCATTTGTATCCTGAGTTGCAGTTTCTGTGAATATCTAATCATCTTTCACTGTTTACACTGCAGCCCTTCATGCTTTGATCCTGAATTACCTTCTCTTTGCATACTGTTGGCTTGGGCTATCCTGGATTGAGTTGGCTTTACTGTATTTCTACAAACAAAAGCTTTTCATCATCCAAAACCAGCAGCAGGACACCCTACAGCAACAACAAGCAGCAGGAGAAGCAAAAACACAGTGCTGAAAACACTATAAACTTTTCTCTAAAAAGCGCACCCTAATGAAAGAGGATAGGGAGCTGAACCACCACACCCAGTTTATTATTAAAATTCAGCCCCAAATGCCATTTTGGCTCCGACTCAGGCGGCGGCGCGGTGGGCGCTCGTTGTAGGCTGCGTCGGCAGCCTGATGGTGCAACGACCGCCCCCCCTGCGCCGCCGACTGCCACGGGAAGGCAGGACACGGCCGCTGTGTTGCCCATAGAGTGCACGCAGCGTAGTACGCCCTGCAACGCTGGATGCGGAGGGCCGACCTGAACAAGGTACCGAAGCGTCTAGACCTATGTCAGGTTTTATGAAGGTTTTACGAATTTCACTGTGTCAGTTTTTACGAATTTCACGGACAGTAGTAGACTACGGATAGTAGACAGACCTGCCAGACTTAGTTGCTGAAGTAACTGAGACTGCGCAGGCAGTTGAACACAGACGTCGTTGACGGTAAGTCCTCGGTGGCCGAGTATGGTTTGGGCAAAGGTAGGGAACCGATTCGCCTGGGGCAACAACACTATGTTTTGTGCATGCCTTTTTATTTTCAATTCATGGTTTACTTTACTAGGGAGGAGGAAGGGCACACAACAACAGTGCTCACAAATAGAAGCTGTTTTGTGCAGTGCTCACAAATAGAAGCTGTTTTTTGCGCACTCTGGCTTGACAGAAGACCCTCACCCCCTCTATTTGTTCTGCAGTCTATGGGCTCAAGCCATCTCGTTGATGTGTCATTTGCCTGCTGACGAGTCTTGCCAGTACTTGAGCACACATCAAATATTATCGTGAAGCGACTCAAGACCCAAGGATTGTGCTAGAATAAACGAAAAAGCAATTCGTGCTCTTAATAGTGCCACTCTGTGTATGACATTCCTTTAAAGTGGGAACCCCGCGGTCGGGTCAGTACCTGGGGTGAAGCTGCTATGATTTTACATCAACACTCAGGGGTGTTCAAACACCACTTTAGTTTGCAGAGAAAAGGTGTGATTCAACACATCAGCGATGTGACACAAGGTATACTTACTGCAGAGTGGGAGCATTGGGTCGACACTCATTCTCCAAATGCACGAAGTGTTTTGCGCTCACTCTTTCCTGCATTACTCTATAAGGCTGTCGTGTATGCTTTGAATCGTAGAGATGTTGTTTCTAACCTCTAGTCACTTGTGTGGGGGTGTGGGGCAAAGAGGTACCATGACCAATGGCGGAGGCCAATCCTGCTTTGCTATATGTATGTAGAGAGGCCAAAATATTTTTTCTCGGTTGATGCATAATTAGGCGTTCGTTCAATTTGGTGTTCCGTTTAATGAGCAGGGCATGCCGCATGCTAAAGAGGTCCAGGATTGTGGATGTTTCCCACAATTACCCTGTTTTGTTTACCTACTTACTTTTAGGTTATGTGCATCAGGCCGTTTGCTTGTAATGCTAGAGTTCAGGCGAAAATCGAACTTGTTCCTTTCACGCTACATTTTCAGATTATGTGCATGACACAGTAGAGCCTTTCCTTATTCATTCCTTTGCATTGTGTTGTATATGTGTATGTATGGTATGGTATAGAGAGGCCAAAATATTTTTCCTCGGTTGGTGCATAATTCGGCGTTTGTTCAATTGGGTAAACACAAAACCATGCACTGCAGAATGAAATGTATGCTAGACCGCATAGGTGAGTCTACATCCACAAATTTCCGAGGAGGGTGCCATTGCCGCGCCCCCCCCCCCCCGCGTACCCCCCGCGCCCCCCCCCCGCCCCGCATCCCGCAACAACGGTTCTGAGGCATTTTGGAAAAATGTCTAGATATGTAGTAGAGTGTGGTAGAATGTGCACTTCTTTTAACACGTTTTGGTGGTACTTGTTGTCATTTCTCTATGCAGCTCAAAATGCTCTTGAAATTGTTGCTATGGGGTCCGAAGAGGTTCTGTTCCGAAGAAGATCTTGTTTGGGCTGATGGTGCCTACAGTGGCAATTTTTGTCTAGCGGCACCCTACCGCAAACCAAAGGGGAGGCCGCTTCCAGCCCGCAAGGGTAGGTACAACTAGATCCATGTGTTTTTCAGGGCACATGTTGAACACATTTTCACCCGTATTTGGCCATTTGCCATGGTGCATCAAGTGTGGCGTGGCAAGGGCTTGGAGGGTGCATGTGAGTTGCAACGGCGCATACATGTTCTATTCCATTTCATCACTTTGAATTGAGCCGCAAAGTCATGTATGAGCTTGCAAGATTTTGGTCCCACACCCCTGAAGGTGCCCTTGCGGCCGAGGTAGTGGAATATGAAACACCAGAGGGTGTGTTTGGTAACGATAGCCCGGACGAAGGAGACTCAGAGGAAAGTGAGGATGACGTGGGTCTAGCACCATGTCAAGACAGTGCCTTGATTGAGGGCAGCGCTTAGTCCATTGTGACCAACATACATGTCTCCATGTTTAGTGTGTACAATGTAGTATGGAGTATGAGTCTTTGCATGGTATCGAACTCGTTCGCTGTTGTGCTACCACGTGTCCATACTTCCGATGCCGCTCAGGATGGTTGTCAATGGTTGCTAACTAGGCATGCCATTATTTTCAATGTGAAGTTCAGCAAAGTATGGAATTTGAAGGCAACAAAGGCCAAAAATGGCGCCACGGACACTTGCAGCACCCCCCCCCCCAATTTGGTTCTTCCCCCGCGTCCCCCCCAAGTCCTATCCCCCCCCCCCCCCCGGCGTCCATGGCACCCTGGAGTGTTTACCATTGATGAAACCACAACACCCTGTTTGAGGTATGGGGGATCGTGCTACGATAGGCACGCAAAGGCGTCCCCAGTTAATGTGCCCGTGGGCACTCATCCAGGAAAACGCCTTCTATCAGTGCCCCACGAAACAAACTCTGGACACAGCAGTCCGCAGCAGTCCGCAGTCGCTAGCGGGAATGGCTATGCAGGACTACGGCTTAGGACTACGCGTAGGACTAAAGGATCTGCCCACATTGCGCACGCGCATCCACATCAAGTTTTGACAGAACTGAAAACCTTTTTGTTTTATCACAGTACATTTCTGACAGGGGGGACAGATGCATCGCGTGCCAGGTTAAGGGATGTGCATTTCCTGGCGCTCTGTAGCTCTTAATTTCGCCAAACTATGTCTGCCAAAGTCACTGCCACTGCTGCTTGGGACTGGAAGGACCCCGAGGACGCAGACCAGGCTCCGGGTCCCCACCCAATCAGCGCACCCATGCAAGTACCCCCATCGCCGCCCCACGACCCTCATGTGCTGCCCCCCCAAGGATTTCAGCAGCCATGGAAGGGAAAAATTGGGAAGGTAGGCAAGGAAGTCGAGTTGCCGGACGAGGCGTACGAGGAGGATGCATGGACTCCCACGAAATATTGGTGGTCCCACCCGGATGGTATGTGGTTGCAAATATTTCGATTTCGTTGTGCGTTTCACGTCATTTCCATGCAAAATGCGTGCTTTCCCTATCCTACCTCCATCCTACCTATTCTTTGTGTGGCAGACGACGATGAGGTCGCCTTTGATGGGGCCCAGCCGTGGCATGTCAATTGGTATGACAGCCTTGGCGACCGACAACGTCACCAACTTCACGCGCAACGACCCCAACCAGACGACCCACACGCGCAATGGCAAGAAGAGATTGAGATTGAGCGCTTGGCTGACATTGCTCGTACTCCAAGTCCAAGTCCAAGTCCAACTCCGCCGGGCACGCCGAAGCACTCCCCGGAACCCCGAACCGAGGCGGAACGTGGTATGCACCGCTACGCACCATTGCACCATGGCACGTGTTACATGTTTCCGTTCCTTCACCGTCAATCCTTGTTCAATTCCCCCCCGCAGGGGGCTGGCTTCTGTGGGGGTCGGGGTGTTGGGGGCCCCTGACCCCGCGCCAGAAGCAGTGACCAACTACTACGTTACGCGACCCCCCCCCCCCTGGAAGACAGCCCTTCTCAAAAACCTGCAATGCAGCCCCTTAAAATGATCGCAGTCGAATTCTAAGAACGCGACTTTTCTTCTTTTTGGCCGATGTTGTTCAGTTTGGTGAATTAGGACGGTTTTAAGTAGTTTTTGGGGCAGTCCCCGGAAATTGGGGCTGAATTCCGTATTGGCTCTTGCTTGCGAAGTTGGAGCATGTTGTAGCCCCTTAAAATGACTGGCTCGGGCCAAAACGTCGGAAAAGCAACCTCATTGGCCAAATCTGGTGCCGTTTGGATGATTTACGGTCAATTTTGAGCATTTTTTGGCAGTTTTTTGCCATATTTTTCGCCATATTTGGCATGTATACTTGCTGCCCATCTGGCAAGCCTTTTCCGCGGACGGGGCAACCATATTATGCAAGAGGCAGAAGGCAGCACCCGCTAGGCTCCGTTTTTGTGGGGCTTGGCCCACAAAAGCGGAGCCTAGCGGCCGGCGCTGGCGCCGTTGCTCCCGTGTTTTCATGGTTTTCTCCTTCTCCGCCTTTGAATGGTCTTTTTGCCTTTGTGCTCCTTGTCCTCCCCGTTCTCATTTGAGAACCCGTGCGACCCCACCTCGTGCAACTTTCCCCCGCTTGTTCAAATCCCCCCCGCAGGGGGCTGGCTTCTGTGGGGGTCGGGGTGTTGGGGGCCCCTGACCCCGCGCCAGAAGCAGTGACCAACTACTACGTTACGCGACCCCCCCCCCTGGAAGACAGCCCTTCTCAAAACCCTGCAGTGCAGCCCCTTAAAATGATCGCAATGGAATTCTAAGAACGCGACTTTTATTCTATTTGGCCGATGATGGTCTTTTTGGTGAATTAGGACCGTTTTAAGCAGCTTTTCGGGCAGTCTCCGAAAATTTGGGGCTGAATTCCGTATTGGCTCTTGCTTGCGAAGTTACATCATGTTGTAGCCCCTTAAAATGACCGGCTCGGGCCAAAACGTCAGAAAAGCAACCTAATTGGCCAAGTCAGGTGCCTTTTTGATGATTTACGGTGAATTTTGTGCGTTTTTGGGCAGTTTTTTGCCATTATTTTCACCATATTTGGCATGTATACTTGCTGCCCATCTGGCAAGCCTTTTCTGCTAATAGGGTAACCGTATTGTGCAAAAGGCAGGAGGCAGCTCCCGCTAGGCTACGTTTTTGTGGGGCTTGGCCCACAAAAACGGAGCCTAGCGGCCGGCGCTGGCGCCGTTGATCCCGTGTTTTCATGGGTTTCTCCTTCTCCGCCTTTGAATGGTCTTTGTGCGTTTTGAGGCAGTTTTTTGCCATTTTTTTGGCCATATTTGGCATGTATACTTGCTGCCCATCTGGCAAACCTTTTCTGCCGACGGGGCAACCATATTGTGCAAGAGGCAAGAGGCAGCACCCGCTAGGCTACGTTTTTGTGGGGCTTGGCCCACAAAAACGGAGCCTAGCGGCCGGCGCTGGCGCCGTTGCTCCCGTGTTTTCATGGTTTTCTCCTTCTCCGCCTTTGAATGGTCTTTTTGCCTTTGTGCTCCTGGTCCTCCCCGTTCTCATCTGAGCATCCGTGCGACCCCACCTCGTGCATCTTTCCCCCGCTTGTTCTATTCCCCCCCGCAGGGGGCTGGCTTCTGTGGGGGTCGGGGTGTGAGGGGCCCCTGACCCCGCGCCAGAAGCAGTGACCAACTACTACGTTACGCGACCCCCCCCCCCTGGAAGACAGCCCTTCTCAAAACCCTGCAATGCAGCCCCTTAAAATGATCGCAATCGAATTCTAAGAACGCGACTTTTCTTATTGCTGGCCGATGATGGTCGTTTTGGTGAATTAGGACCGTTTGAAGCAGCTTTTCGGGCAGTCTCCGGAAATTTGGGGCTGAATTTGGTATTGGCTTTTGCTTGCGAAGTTGCACCATGTTATAGCCCCTTAAAATAACAGGCTCGGGCCAAAACGTCGGAAAAGCAACCTCATTGGCCAAATCGGGTGCCGTTTTGATGATTTACGGTCAATTTTGAGCTTTTTTTGGCAGTTTTTTGCCACATTTTTCGCCATATTTGGCATGTTTCCTTGCTGCCCATTTGACAAGGCTTTTCCGCCAATGGGGCAACCATATTGGGCAAGAGGCACGAGGCAGCACCCGCTAGGCTCCGTTTTTGTGGGGCTTGGCCCACAAAAACGGAGCCTAGCGGCCGGCGCTGGCGCCGTTGATCTCGTGTTTTCATGGTTTTCACCTTCTCCGTCTTTGTATGGTCTTTTTGCCTTTGTGTTCCTTGCCCTCCACGTTCTCATCTGAACACCCGTGCGACCCCACCTCGTGCAACTTTCCCCCACTTGTTCAATTCCCCCCCGCAGGGGGCTGGCTTCTGTGGGGGTCGGGGTGTTGGGGGGGGTGGTGGGAGATGGCCGCTCCTGAGAATCGCCGACCCTGCTCCTGAGGAGCCAGCTCCTCAGGAGCACCGACCCTGGCTCCTCAGGAGCACCGACCCTGGTGCTGCTCCTCAGGAGCACCGACCCTGATAAATGCTCCTCAGGAGCACCGACCCTGTACCACCTCCAGGGTCGGCGATTCTCAGGAGCGGCGGTTGTCTTGTTAAGCATTTTGCTCCTAAGGAGCCAGGGTCATTGCTCCTCCACAGCTAGGGGCGTGGCTCCTCAGGAGCTAGGGTCAAAGGTTGGCATCGCTCCGCAGGAAGAAGGGGTTCGGGAAAAAAAATCGAAATTTGACAGTCAACTATGGTCTATGTATGGTGTCTTCCATGATGTATGCATTTAGAAGTGGAATGGTTGTCATGAAATTTCAATCGTTGGTGTTCCCCAGCGTATGCGCCATAATTGACTACGCTGATATTTTCTACTTTGGAAACGACCTCTCACAAGCTTAGAAAAGGAAAAAAAAAGGCTGTTGAACCAGAACACACCAAAACAGGGCATCGCGATTTGTATGTCGCGAAGCGCCCTGATTCAGGCAGCAGGAGAAAATGAACTGTCGTCCCCATTCAAAGCTGAACCATACACAAATGTTCATTCGTACATCCAACTCACTCATCCATCATTAGAAGCTTTCGCCGTGTTCCAAATTACGCCTGTCCACGATTAGTTGTAAGTCGTTGGTGACCAATGGTTGACAACGGGATGACCAGATTGCTGGGTAAATAACTGGTCCCAAGCCGTCACTCTACCCTTGAAATCGAAGACAACGATGGTCACAGTTTCAGCACTGAAGCTTCGTCAACAGCATTTGGACGTTCAAGGGCGGAAAGCACGTGCAGTACATCCTCGACCAGATAACTGACAAGATCGGTGAAAAATTGAAGAGGAAGGTATTTCAGCGGGGGGGGGCAAACCTGTGCGCCCTTCGATGCGTTTTGATCTTTTTTGTGTAGTTTTCGATCATTGAGTTCTTGTCGTAGTCTGGGGGTAGTTGCGTGGACTTCAAGTTGTGCAAGATCCACTGCACAAGTTGTGCACTGTGCACAACAAATGCAAAGATGCTTGACGACACAGCGGTGAGGCGCTGCCAACTCTCCTCTTCTTTTGGCTGCAGAAAATCGATACAAAGCCCCACATCATCAGAAATGATTTGTGGGTTTTCGGCAATTGTCTGATTGGTATGTCTCTACTGGACACTGCACAATTGCTCCCGCAAAAATCTGCACTACGTGCCCTCACTGGCAAAAGTGCTCGCTGACGGAAAGCGTTGCACCAAGCGCTGCAGAGGACACTCCATCATAATGCACGCCACTCCTGCAGTTAATCCTCAATTCGATTCCCAAACGAAGGAGAATATGACCCTTGTGAAAACCAAGTTCGGCTCCGAGTGCAAGATCGGTGACAAGATGATCGATGCTGTCTGCAAAGGTGACTGCCGAACCGTGGCAACTGAACGTGATACTGTGATACTTTTGTCCTGAATGGTACCGCCTGAAGCGGCCTTCAATGCATCGGGTTGTGGGCAAGGTGGGCAAGGTAGGTTGAATAGTGACCAGGGCCCGTTGACGCGCACCTGAACACACTTCGTAGGAGATTTGTTCTTGAAGATCCAGGATGCGCACAATTCCAAGACAGAGAGCGCATTGAATCAGTACGCCCGACCCCTGAAAGAAGGCTGAGGCGACTTCGCTGTTCGATGAGAGGAAGACGCTTCTGAAACAGGTCTGGTCCCAGACTGGCTCCTTACCTGTGTCATGCACAATTCGTAGAGCGGCAAAGTATCCCCAGCCACCCTGAGGAATTTGAGCCACTGCTTGAAAATATGGTGGGGGGCGAAAGATGCAGAATGCACGTGGGCGATGTCCGTGATGGGCAATCAAGCAGTCGAAAAACAGTAAAACCTGTGAGCGGCCAGGAAAAAAAGTGAAAGACAGGCGCTTATGTGAGAAGTTGACGGAATCAAAATTTTGTCACGAGGGGAAGAAAGGCCAAAGGCGCACACAGCATAAGGATAATCTGCACTCTGCAATCTGAACGCACGTCTCAGCCTTGCAAAACCCTCGGGCACTCACCCAGGAACTGGCACCATCCGGCCACACTCTGGGCAGCCTAAAGGACTCCCAAATGAAATGGCAGTCCAAAGCAACTCGGGGGATTGTCTGAGACGCCGCGATCCACAGAACGAACTCCGGCAAAACGACTTGATTACACGGCCATGGTCAGTGTGTGCAGGAGTAGCGGGTTTAAAGCACACTGCTGGAACCCGTTTGACGAGGGAGGAAAGGAAAAGATGTGACATGAAAAGCAGTGGATCACAATGGAAGGGAAAATACATTGCGACTTTTTCCTGCCAAAGAATACATTGAGATTTTGGTCCAGACCCAACAAGTGAGTGGAGCCCTGGGCGATACCAGACAGAGTTGCTGCGCGCCCTGCCTGTACCACCGTCTGAAGAAGACATCGAGCTGGCCTGTCCCAAACTGAATAATTTCCTCCAAGGTCCGAACATACCACTGGTCCCAGCCATACAGTCCCACACAGGGTGGTGGCTTGGGGATGCTTTAGTGTGCATTCTGGGAGGGGGCGGGGCAGGAGCTCCCGCCCAGACCCCGCCCCCCCTTTCCTCCTCCACTCTAGGTCGCCCATCGCCTAAAAAAAGGTTGTTAGGCCAAGGGCAGGCGCAAGCGCCATGTCCCCTCTTTGGGGGTATTCGCGCAGCACACCCCAATGTATGAAATTGGATGCTTACCCACTTGTAAATTCATCATCTTGGATGGGGGGGGGTTGGTTGAAAATTCGCAATTTCTGGGCGAGGTCGGAAGCCCCCTCCCCCCCCCCCCCCCCCCGCTCCGCCATAAAACAGGCTAGACGGCTCCAAATAGCACAAAACTGGTTTGTGGTGATGCGCTTTGCTTCAAGGTCATTTTGAGCAACTCCTATGTTGTCACATTGTGGCAAAAAAGACTTTTTACTCGCCTGCTTGACCCACCCAACACCCAGTTCTAATCATTTGATGGGCCAGTCGCTATGGAGGAACTGCCTTCATTGGAAAACGAGACACGCCAGCGGTCCCCCTCTCTCCCCCTTGTCACCCTACTCAAGCAAAGCCCTGTGGGTTCGGACCCCATGGTCTGTAGACGGTGCCTACGTGCACCCGCAACAACATCGTAGCTGTAGTGGCGGAGCAATTTTTTTTGGCTTTCCAGATCCAGCTGAAATGGAGTTGTTTTTTGCCAGGCAACTCAGAACTGCCCAAAATGGGTTTGTGCCGGCTGGACCCAAAGACGGCTTGGAACTGAGCACCACAATATCAGGATCTTTGGGAGACATGGCTGAAGCTCCACAGGTGGGCTGTGGGAAAAACTGGTTGGATATGATGCGATTTCAATACTGGTTTGTGGTCTTGGGAATCTGCCCCGCAACAGCAAGGGGTAATTTTCATGCCATAGAGGGGTAAGATTTCCACACCAGAAAGGGAGCACAATTTTGACCCCAAATTCCCACAGCTTCCTGTGTTGCAACCCGATGTGGAAAATGGGACAGAAACAAGGCCTACACATAAGATACTCAGTACGCGAGCAAGCGAGGCTAAGGCAACTGCGTAACCAGTGGTCAAATCCATTTGTTGATATTGGTGATTGTCCACTGCTTTGTGTTATTTGCCCAGCTTACAAGAAACTTGCAAGAGCTGAGGGCAAAAAGTGGAGCAGAGCCAGCGGCAACGACGTGTGCAAGTTCTTTGCAGTGCGAGAGCACAAGAAAGTATGTATCTTGTGTTCTAGTGGTCTGTGTTTGCATACCGGTACCCATCATGTGCGCGTCAGGCGCTGGTTGCAGGTGAGTGACCCCCCGCCCCCCTTTTACCCAAGCTCTGCCCGGGCCTCGAAAAACACCAACACGACAATGGCAACTGTGAGCGACAGGGCGCATGGTGTCCCTTATCCCAAAGCCACCAGAGGTCTGCGCAACACCATCAGCTTGAAGTGGTGGGTGGGTGGGTGGGTGGGGGTTCCCTTTATGTACTCAATGACTGCAACATCATCCTCATGCTCGCCCTTGATTGTAGCAGGTACATGCATCCATGCCCGAGAGCTTAGGTATTCCGGTCATGGTCAGGTTACACATCACCATAGACCCCAATGCTATGACACGTTTAGATACACTTTTTCTGAGCCGGTATTGGCACAACAAGACCCCCTGTTCTAGACAAGGCCCGATTGATGCCCATGCCCACCACCTCCATCCCAATCGAGACGCAGCACACCAGTCGGCGACTGGTGTGGCACCACTGTTCGCCAGGCCACGCGGCGTTGTACGTCCAGCTGCTGGAAATGTCTGCAGGACGCCGTCAACCACTGCTGGACGCCGTCACGCTTTTTCTTGCTCTGTTTCGAAGGATAATTCAGCACCAAAGTTGCAGCCCCAACGCATACCCTAAGCAACTTCTGCCCATTTCATTGTCCTGTGTACATTTTCCACTTTGTGCATATTCTCCATTGTACCCAATCGTGTATGTCCAGAAGGTCTGAAAGCAGAGTCTCATGCTAGGTTTGATCCCTGCTATCCAAACGAGCGCCCTACCGCTGGGTGCTGGGATTGTAAGGCATGACGGCGCCCACGAATGCCAGTTTGGGTAGTCAAGGAAAAACAGCAGAAAACGCCCCTACAGGAACTGGAAGCGCGAACCTACAAAAAAAAGCAATAGAGATTGCCGGGCAGTGAAACCTGGGCGGCCATCAACGACCACGTCTAAACGAGCCATGACATGATACAAAGCCACGGGCGTAGTCGTATATTGTCGGCAGGCAACAAGTTGAGAAGGAGGTTTGAGGTGTTGGCACTGGGTGAAATGTGTTTTGTGGGCATGGGGGCAGTTGAAAAGGGGGTTTGAGGTGTTGGCATTGGGTGAAATGCGTTTTGAGGGCATGGGGGCAGTTGAAAAGGGGGTTTGAGGTGTTGGCACTGGCCGAAATGTCTTTTGAGGGCATGGGGGCAGTTGAAAAGGGGGTTTGAGGTGTTGGCACTGGGTGAAATGTGTTTTGAGGGCATGGGGGCAGTTGAAAAGGGGGTTTGAGGTGTTGGCATTGGGTGAAATATGTTTTGAGGGCATGGGGGCAGTTGAAAAGGGGGTTTGAGGTGTTGGCACTGGCTGAAATGTGTTTTGAGGGCATGGGGGCAGTTAAAAAGGGGGTTTGAGGTGTTGGCACTGTGTGAAATGTGTTTTGAGGGCATGGGGCCAGTTGAAAAGGGGGTTTGAGGTGTTGGCATTGGGCGAAATGTGTTTTGAGGGCACGGGGGCAGTTGAAAAGGGGGTTTGAGGTGTTGGCACTGGGTGAAATGTGTTTGGAGGGCATGGGGGCAATTGCAAAGGGGGTTTGAGGTGTTGGCACTGGATGAATTATGTTTTGAGGGCATGAGGGCAGTTAAGGGGGTTTGAGGTGTTGGCACTGGGTGAAATGTGTTTTGAGGGCATGGGGGCAGTTGAAAAGGGGGTTTGAGGTGTTGGCACTGGGTGAAATGTGTTTTGAGGGCATGGGGGCAGTTGAAAAGGGGGTTTGAGGTGTTGGCATTGGGTGAAATGCGTTTTGAGGGCATGGGGGCAGTTGAAAAGGGGGTTTGAGGTGTTGGCACTGGCCGAAATGTCTTTTGAGGGCATGGGGGCAGTTGAAAAGGGGGTTTGAGGTGTTGGCACTGTGTGAAATGTGTTTTGAGGGCATGGGGGCAGTTGAAAAGGGGGTTTGAGGTGTTGGCATTGGGTGAAATATGTTTTGAGGGCATGGGGGCAGTTGAAAAGGGGGTTTGAGGTGTTGGCACTGGGTGAAATATGTTTTGAGGGCATGAGGGCAGTTGAAAAGGGGGTTTGAGGTGTTGGCACTGGCTGAAATGTGTTTTGAGGGCATGGGGGCAGTTAAAAAGGGGGTTTGAGGTGTTGGCACTGTGTGAACTATGTTTTGAGGGCATGGGACCAGTTGAAAAGGGGGTTTGAGGTGTTGGCATTGGGCGAAATGTGTTTTGAGGGCACGGGGGCAGTTGAAAAGGGGGTTTGAGGTGTTGGCACTGGGTGAAATGTGTTTGGAGGGCATGGGGGCAATTGCAAAGGGGGTTTGAGGTGTTGGCACTGGATGAATTATGTTTTGAGGGCATGAGGGCAGTTAAGGGGGTTTGAGGTGTTGGCACTGGGTGAAATGTGTTTTGAGGGCATGGGGGCAGTTGAAAAGGGGGTTTGAGGTGTTGGCACTGGGTGAAATGTGTTTTGAGGGCATGGGGGCAGTAGAAAAGGGGGTTTGAGGTGTTGGCACTGGGTGAAATGTGTTTTGAGGGCATGGGGGCAGTTGAAAAGGGGGTTTGAGGTGTTGGCACCGGTGGGTGAAATTTGTTTTGAGGGCATGAGGGCAGTTGAAAAGGGGGTTTGAGGTGTTGGCACTGGGTGAAATGTGTTTTGACGGCATGGGGGCAGTTAAAAAGGGGGTTTGAGGTGTTGGCACTGTGTGAAATGTGTTTTGAGGGCATGGGGTGAATGAAAAGGGGGTTTGAGGTGTTGGCACTGTGTGAAATATGTTTTGAGGGCATGGGGGCAGTTGAAACGGGGGTTTGAGGTGTTGGCATTGGGTAAAATGTGTTTTGAGGGCATGGGGGCAGTTGAAAAGGGGGTTTGAGGTGTTGGCACTGTGTGAAATATGTTTTGAGGGCATGGGGGCAGTTGAAAAGGGGGTTTGAGGTGTTGGCACTGTGTGAAATGTGTTTTGAGGGCATGGGGTGAGTTGAAAAGGGGGTTTGAGGTGTTGGCACTGGGTGAAATGTGTTTTGAGGGCATGGGGTGAATGAAAAGGGGGTTTGAGGTGTTGGCACTGGTGGGTGAAATGTGTTTTCCGGGCATGGGGGCAGTTGAAAAGGGGGTTTGAGGTGTTGGCATTGGGTGAAATATGTTTTGAGGGCATGAGGGCAGTTGAAAAGGGGGTTTGAGGTGTTGGCACTGGGTGAAATGTGTTTTGACGGCATGGGGGCGGTTAAAAAGGGGGTTTGAGGTGTTGGCACTGTGTGAAATGTGTTTTGAGGGCATGGGGTGAATGAAAAGGGGGTTTGAGGTGTTGGCACTGGTGGGTAAAATGTGTTTTCAGGGCATGGGGTGAATGAAAAGGGGGTTTGAGGTGTTGGCACTGGTGGGTGAAATGTGTTTTCAGGGCATGGGGGCAGTTGAAACGGGGGTTTGAGGTGTTGGCATTGGGTAAAATGTGTTTTGAGGGCATGGGGGCAGTTGAAAAGGGGGTTTGAGGTGTTGGCACTGTGTGAAATATGTTTTGAGGGCATGGGGGCAGTTGAAAAGGGGGTTTGAGGTGTTGGCACTGTGTGAAATGTGTTTTGAGGGCATGGGGTGAGTTGAAAAGGGGGTTTGAGGTGTTGGCACTGGGTGAAATGTGTTTTGAGGGCATGGGGTGAATGAAAAGGGGGTTTGAGGTGTTGGCACTGGTGGGTGAAATGTGTTTTCAGGGCATGGGGGCAGTTGAAACGGGGGTTTGAGGTGTTGGCATTGTGTGAAATGTGTTTTGAGGGCATGGGGTCAGTTGAAAAGGGGGTTTGAGGTGTTGGCACTGTGTGAAATATGTTTTGAGGGCATGGGGGCATTTGAAAAGGGGGTTTGAGGTGTTGGCACTGTGTGAAATGTGTTTTGAGGGCATGGGGTGAGTTGAAAAGGGGGTTGGAGGTGTTGGCACTGTGTGAAATGTGTTTTGAGGGCATGGGGTGAGTTGAGAAGGGGGTTTGAGGTGTTGGCACTGGTGGGTGAAATGTGTTTTCAGGGCATGGGGGCAGTTGAAAAGGGGGTTTGAGGTGTTGGCACTGTGTGAAATATGTTTTGAGGGCATGGGGGCAGTTGAAACGGGGGTTTGAGGTGTTGGCACTGGGTGAAATATGTTTTGAGGGCATGGGGTGAGTTGAAAAGGGGGTTTGAGGTGTTGGCATTGGGTGAAATGTGTTTTGAGGGCATGGGGGCAGTTGAAAAGGGGGTTTGAGGTGTTGGCATTGGGTGAAACATGTTTTGAGGGCATGGGGGCAGTTGAAAAGGGGGTTTGAGGTGTTGGCATTGGGTGAAATGTGTTTTGAGGGCATGGGGGCAGTTGAAAAGGGGGTTTGAGGTGTTGGCACTGGATGAAATATGTTTTGAGGGCATGGGGGCGGTTGAAACGGGGGTTCGAGGTGTTGGCACTGGGTGAAATGTGTTTTGAGGGCATGGGGGCAGTTGAAAAGGGGGTTTGAGGTGTTGGCACTGTGTGAAATCCGCTTTGAGGGCATGGGGGCAGTTGAAAAGGGGGTTGGAGGTGTTGGCACTGGGTGAAATATGTTTTGAGGGCATGGGGGCAGTTGAAAAGGGGGGGTGTGGTGTTGGCACTGGGTGAAATATGTTTTGAGGGCATGGGGTGAGTTGAAAAGGGGGTTTGAGGTGTTGGCACTGGGTGAAATATGTTTTGAGGGCATGGGGGCAGTTGAAAAGGGGGGGTGTGGTGTTGGCACTGTGTGAAATGTGTTTTGAGGGCATGGGGTGAGTTGAAAAGGAGGTTTGAGGTGTTGGCACTGGGTGAAATGTGTTTTCAGGGCATGGGGGCAGTTGAAACGGGGGTTTGAGGTGTTGGCATTGTGTGAAATGTGTTTTGAGGGCATGGGGGCAGTTGAAAAGGGGGTTTGAGGTTTTGGCACTGGCCGAAATATGTTTTGAGGGCATGGGGGGAGTTGAAAAGGGGGTTTGAGGTGTTGGCATTGTGTGAAATGTGTTTTGAGGGCATGGGGGCAGTTGAAAAGGGGGTTTGAGGTTTTGGCACTGGCCGAAATATGTTTTGAGGGCATGGGGGGAGTTGAAAAGGGGGTTTGAGGTGTTGGCATTGGGTGAAATGTGTTTTGAGGGCATGGGGGCAGTTGAAAAGGGGGTTTGAGGTGTTGGCATTGTGTGAAATATGTTTTGAGGGCATGGGGGCAGTTGAAAAGGGGGTTGGAGGTGTTGGCATTGGGTGAAATATGTTTTGAGGGCATGGGGGCAGTAGAAAAGGGGGTTGGAGGTGTTGGCACTGGGTGAAATATGTTTTGAGGGCATGCGGGGAGTTGAAAAGGCGGTTCGACGTGTTGGCACCGTGTGAAATGTGTTTTGAGGGCATGGGGGCAGTTGAAAAGGGGGTTTGAGGTGTTGGCATTGGGTGAAATGTGTTTTGAGGGCATGGGGGCAGTTGAAAAGGGGGTTTGAGGTGTTGGCATTGGGTGAAATGTGTTTTCCGGGCATGGGGGAAGTTGAAAAGGGGGTTTGAGGTGTTGGCACTGGGTGAAATATGTCTCGAGGGCATGGGGGCAGTTGAAAAGGGGGTTTGAGGTGTTGGCACTAGTGGGTGAAATGTGTTTTCAGGGCATGGGGGCAGTTGAAAAGGGGGTTTGAGGTGTTGGCATTGGGTGAAATGTGTTTTGAGGGCATGGGGGCAGTTGAAAAGGGGGTTTGAGGTGTTGGCACTGGGTGAAATGTGTTTTGAGGGCATGGGGGGAGTTGAAAAGGGGGTTTGAGGTGTTGGCACTGGGTGAAATATGTTTTGACGGCATGGGGGCAGTTGAAACGGGGGTTTGAGGTGTTTGCACTCGTTGAAATATGTTTGGAGGGCATGGGGGCAGTTGAAAAGGGGGTTTGAGGTGTTTGCATTGGGTGAAATGTGTTTTGAGGGCAGGGGGGCAGTTGAAACGGGGGTTTGAGGTGTTGGCACTGGGTGAAATATGTCTCGAGGGCATGGGGGCAGTTGAAAAGGGGGTTTGAGGTGTTGGCATTGGGTGAAATATGTTTTGAGGGCATGGGGGCAGTTGAAAAGGGGGTTTGAGGTGTTGGCATTGGGTGAAATATGTTTTGAGGGCATGGGGGCAGTTGAAAAGGGGGTTTGAGGTGTTGGCATTGGGTGAAATATGTTTTGAGGGCATGGGGGCAGTTGAAACGGGGGTTTGAGGTGTTTGCACTCGGTGAAATATGTTTGGAGGGCATGGGGTGAGTTGAAAAGGGGGTTTGAGGTGTTGGCATTGGGTGAAATGTGTTTTGAGGGCATGGGGGCAGTTGAAAAGGGGGTTTGAGGTGTTGGCACTGGGTGAAATATGTCTCGAGGGCATGGGGGCAGTTGAAAAGGGGGTTTGAGGTGTTGGCACTGTGTGAAATATGTTTTGAGGGCATGGGGGCAGTTGAAAAGGGGGTTTGAGGTGTTGGCACTGGGTGAAATATGTTTTGAGGGCATGGGGGCAGTTGAAAAGGGGGTTTGAGGTGTTGGCACTGGGTGAAATATGTTTTGAGGGCATGGGGGCAGTTGAAAAGGGGGTTTGAGGTGTTGGCATTGGGCGAAATATGTTTGGAGGGCATGGGGTGAGTTGAAAAGGGGGTTTGAGGTGTTGGCATTGGGTGAAATGTGTTTTGAGGGCATGGGGGCAGTTGAAACGGGGGTTTGAGGTGTTGGCACTGGGTGAAATATGTCTCGAGGGCATGGGGGCAGTTGAAAAGGGGGTTTGAGGTGTTGGCATTGGGTGAAATATGTTTTGAGGGCATGGGGTCAGTTGAAAAGGGGGTTGGAGGTGTTGGCATTGGGTGAAATATGTTTTGAGGGCATGGGGGCAGTTGAAAAGGGGGTTTGAGGTGTTGGCACTGTGTGAAATATGTTTTGAGGGCATGGGGGCAGTTGAAAAGGGGGTTGGAGGTGTTGGCACTGGGTGAAATATGTTTTGAGGGCATGGGGGCAGTTGAAAAGGGGGTTTGAGGTGTTGGCACTGTGTGAAATGTGTTTTGAGGGCATGGGGGCAGTTGAAAAGGGGGTTTGAGGTGTTGGCACTGGGTGAAATATGTCTCGAGGGCATGGGGGCAGTTGAAAAGGGGGTTTGAGGTGTTGGCACTGTGTGAAATATGTTTTGAGGGCATGGGGGCAGTTGAAACGGGGGTTTGAGGTGTTTGCACTCGGTGAAATATGTTTGGAGGGCATGGGGTGAGTTGAAAAGGGGGTTTGAGGTGTTGGCATTGGGTGAAATGTGTTTTGAGGGCATGGGGGCAGTTGAAAAGGGGGTTTGAGGTGTTGGCACTGGGTGAAATATGTCTCGAGGGCATGGGGGCAGTTGAAAAGGGGGTTTGAGGTGTTGGCACTGTGTGAAATATGTTTTGAGGGCATGGGGGCAGTTGAAAAGGGGGTTTGAGGTGTTGGCATTGGGTGAAATATGTTTTGAGGGCATGGGGGCAGTTGAAAAGGGGGTTTGAGGTGTTGGCACTGGGTGAAATATGTTTTGAGGGCATGGGGGCAGTTGAAAAGGGGGTTTGAGGTGTTGGCATTGGGCGAAATATGTTTGGAGGGCATGGGGTGAGTTGAAAAGGGGGTTTGAGGTGTTGGCATTGGGTGAAATGTGTTTTGAGGGCATGGGGGCAGTTGAAACGGGGGTTTGAGGTGTTGGCACTGGGTGAAATATGTCTCGAGGGCATGGGGGCAGTTGAAAAGGGGGTTTGAGGTGTTGGCATTGGGTGAAATATGTTTTGAGGGCATGGGGTCAGTTGAAAAGGGGGTTGGAGGTGTTGGCATTGGGTGAAATATGTTTTGAGGGCATGGGGGCAGTTGAAAAGGGGGTTTGAGGTGTTGGCACTGTGTGAAATATGTTTTGAGGGCATGGGGGCAGTTGAAAAGGGGGTTGGAGGTGTTGGCACTGGGTGAAATATGTTTTGAGGGCATGGGGGCAGTTGAAAAGGGGGTTTGAGGGGTTGGCACTGGGTGAAATATGTTTTGAGGGCATGAGGGGAGTTGAAAAGGAGGTTTGAGGTGTTGGCACCGTGTGAAATGTGTTTTGAGGGCATGAGGGCAGTTGAAAAGGGGGTTTGAGGTGTTGGCATTGGGTGAAATGTGTTTTGATGGCATGGGGGCAGTTGAAAAGGGGGTTTGAGGTGTTGGCATTGGGTGAAATGTGTTTTGAGGGCATGGGGGCAGTTGAAACGGGGGTTTGAGGTGTTGGCATTGGGTGAAATATGTTTTGAGGGCATGAGGGGAGTTCAAAAGGGGGTTTGAGGTGTTGGCACTGTGTGAAATATGTTTTGATGGCATGGGGGCAGTTGAAAAGGGGGTGTGAGGTGTTGGCATTGGGTGAAATATGTTTTCAGGGCGTGGGGGAAGTTGAAAAGGGGGTTTGAGGTGTTGGCATTGGGTGAAATGTGTTTTGAGGCCATGGGGGCAGTTGAAAAGGGGGTTTGAGGTGTTGGCATTGGGTGAAATATGTTTGGAGGGCATGGGGTGAGTTGAAAAGGGGGTTTGAGGTGTTGGCATTGGCTGAAATGTGTTTTGAGGGCATGGGGGCAGTTGAAAAGGGGGTTTGAGGTGTTGGCACTGGGTGAAATATGTCTCGAGGGCATGGGGGCAGTTGAAAAGGGGGTTTGAGGTGTTGGCATTGGGTGAAATATGTTTTGAGGGCATGGGGGCAGTTGAAAAGGGGGTTGGAGGTGTTGGCATTGGATGAAATATGTTTTGAGGGCATGGAGGCAGTTGAAAAGGGGGTTTGAGGTGTTGGCACTGGGTGAAATATGTTTTGAGGGCATGGGGGCAGTTGAAAAGGGGGTTGGAGGTGTTGGCACTGGGTGAAATATGTTTTGAGGGCATGGGGGCAGTTGAAAAGGGGGTTTGAGGTGTTGGCACCGTGTGAAATATGTTTTGAGGGCATGAGGGGAGTTGAAAAGGGGGTTTGAGGTGTTTGCACTGGGTGAAATATGTTTTGATGGCATGGGGGCAGTTGAAAAGGGGGTGTGAGGTGTTGGCATTGGGTGAAATGTGTTTTCAGGGCGTGGGGGAAGTTGAAAAGGGGGTTTGAGGTGTTGGCATTGGCTGAAATGTGTTTTGAGGCCATGGGGGCAGTTGAAAAGGGGGTTTGAGGGAGGAGGTGGGCTGTGGGAACAACTGGTTGGATATGATGCGATTTCAATACTGGTTTGTGGTCTTGGGAATCTGCCCCGCAACAGCAAGGGGTAATTTTCATGCCATAGAGGGGTAAGATTTCCACACCAGAAAGGGAGCACAATTTTGACCCCAAATTCCCACAGCTTCCTGTGTTGCAACCCGATGTGGAAAATGGGACAGAAACAAGGCCTACACATAAGATACTCAGTACGCGAGCAAGCGAGGCTAAGGCAACTGCGTAACCAGTGGTCAAATCCATTTGTTGATATTGGTGATTGTCCACTGCTTTGTGTTATTTGCCCAGCTTACAAGAAACTTGCAAGAGCTGAGGGCAAAAAGTGGAGCAGAGCCAGCGGCAACGACGTGTGCAAGTTCTTTGCAGTGCGAGAGCACAAGAAAGTATGTATCTTGTGTTCTAGTGGTCTGTGTTTGCATACCGGTACCCATCATGTGCGCGTCAGGCGCTGGTTGCAGGTGAGTGACCCCCCGCCCCCCTTTTACCCAAGCTCTGCCCGGGCCTCGAAAAACACCAACACGACAATGGCAACTGTGAGCGACAGGGCGCATGGTGTCCCTTATCCCAAAGCCACCAGAGGTCTGCGCAACACCATCAGCTTGAAGTGGTGGGTGGGTGGGTGGGTGGGGGTTCCCTTCATGTACTCAATGACTGCAACATCATCCTCATGCTCGCCCTTGATTGTAGCAGGCCACAGAGGCGTTCTTGACTGACATGTTTAAAACTATGGTGGTCTTTGGTTCGCTTGCTTTACTTTGAAGCTTGAACAACGCTCTGGGAACCAATCGATTTGGTGCGCATGTTTGTCTGCTTTGTTCATGTTTATGTGTTTGGCTTTGGCATCAAACCACGTGCTCTTGCTCTGCAGGGTGTACTGTGTATGCTACACATGCAAAGCGCGCTACCATCAAACCTGAGGACATGAAGTTGGCTGCTGCGAAGGGATCAGGTCTCCATTAAATGAAAAAAACCTGTTGTATTGTATGGTTTTAATGAGCCACGACGTCTGTCTGGTTACCACATTGACCATTCATGAGATCTGGGATCACAGTTCCAACCCTGCTTCTGCTTAAGACAGCTCAGTCTTGCACACAGATCTTCACCTGTTAGCAGACCCCCCCCCCCCTCCTCCTGGCCTCAGCCATTTCCCCATGATGATACACTTATGCTTTTGTTTGTCCTTGACTTGAACTCCACCTGCCAAATTTCATTTCTACTGCCCCCAGATGAGAGTTTTTTGCATTCCCTACCCCTCCTGAATGGGATTTGTGCTTTTCTGGCAGCTGATAGTTTTTGCCTATCTTGCCCCCACCGCATGCAATTGCTGACAGTCGGCTGACAGCCCCCCCCCCCCACTGTTCGGGACTTCTGCATTCCTTCTCGAAACCGGAGGCGTCAGCAGGTACCACTACTACGGTGTGCACTTCATGTGACTTCGCAAGCCAACAATCAACAAAAAACTCTGGACTGAATGTGGTGTGGGTGGGTGGATAGGAATGGTTTCCCCCAAACCTCACGTGTATTTGTGCCCTGAGCACCGCATCACAGGAGCATGGCAGTTGGATGGTGAATGTCTGGTGGAGATGCGCACTCACTGAGAGTTTCCAATAAAGACTTAAATGGCAGTGCAGAGTGCTGAAGTTCACAGAATTTTGGACCAATTAGTTGAATTCGTTGCATCATACACATCTGCTCTTCCTCTACAATCTTCTATTTGTCCATACTCAATTTCTCTTCAGCCATGTGTCAACCCCCCCCCCCCCCACAACGATTCACCCCGATTTGTTGTTCAGTGGGTTGCAGGATTGAACACCAGAAAAAGGCATTTTATGGGTGGGAATTCTTCAGCTGACATACTTCAGTGTCACAGTGGTCTGGCCCCCCATGCATTTGTTTTGTTTGTTAACAGATCCGCACTGAGTTCTTGTGGCAAAGTGTGCTGCTTGTTTGAGCCAGGGGTCAGAATTGACAGCACAGACCTTGGTGGATCTCAGCAAGCGCTAATTGCAGAACGACACCCTCACCTTTCGACGGACGACAAATTGTGTACA
Source organism: Eutreptiella sp. 'Long Island Sound 2002' (assembly GCA_964036045.1). Lineage (NCBI taxonomy): Eukaryota > Euglenozoa > Euglenophyceae > Eutreptiales > Eutreptiaceae > Eutreptiella > Eutreptiella sp. 'Long Island Sound 2002'. Next base: position 34,056,305 of record OZ038386.1, read on the forward strand.
CTGTGTGTCCATTACCTCAAACCGTGTCCTTTCTTTGCGAAAACATCACCAAGAATAACATTGCCTGCAACACCAGAATCACTTGCCCAATCAACCACCGCTGTTACTCCTGCCAAGAACAAACCCGACTGAACCAAGACAGCCTGGAGCCCGCAAACATATTGCAAAGAATGTGACTGTGGACGTCTCTTATGATTCACAGATTGGGTATTTGCTTGCAATGATCAATGGTGATGTCAACAAGCGTATTCCCTCTTGGGCATTGTAGCCACAGACAGTGTTTCTGGAAATTACTTGGCAGCTTTTGCAATTGTGTTGCACTTTTTGCATCTGAGCTTGCCGCAGGGGGCCCTCGTGAGTGAAAAAATTTTCCCCACTTCGGGGGGTTGATGCGTTTGCACTTGTGAGGAGTCCCCCAGTGGGGTGAGAAAGCATTTGCTTCGTGGGACGTGGACATTGAGGTGCTGAATGGTTTCTGACCGTGCGCGATTTCCGCCGTGTGCTTGTTGATTTCATTATTTTCAGAGGTTAAAACCATTGGCGAGGGTGAAAACCAACAAGGCAGATTCATTTTGCAGACTGAACCAAATGCGGGAACCAGCGATCAATTGCGGGCATTTGCAAGTGTTGTGCGTTGAGTTCACTGGACCGGGTCAAGGGATTAAGGCAATCAACAGATCAGAGCACTGGCGGCGGCGGTGGTGGAAGACAGAATTGCAGTGGGACCGTAATTAGCAAGCAATGGTCCCGATATGGAGGTGGACACGCTGCTAGTACCACCACTGAGGGCAAGAATCCTGAGCAACTCGCAATGTTCTCGTAAGCCCTATGAGAGAACTAGCAATCAACCATGGGCTGCTGAGAGTGTTGTGCCCTGAGCTTAGTCGGCCAGCCTCAAATCGAACCAGTAAATAGCCAAACTTGTGATTAGTGCACTGGCGAAGCAGGTGGTGGAGGGTAGAATTTGAGTTCAATTGCATGCGTGGCATGCTGGGCCTCTGTGGCAAGTTGCCAGGCTAGGTTAAAGGTTGTTAAAAACAGCAAACATGGAGCAATTAGCAAGCAGTGTGACGGTGGCAGCAGAATTTCGCAATTATGGCAAGCTGATTTGGCCAAATCGTGCAACCATCATTCTTTTGCATCAGGACATGGCACAGTGAAGTGCTCGCCAATGCCGCCCAGGGAACCCACTGCAGTCATTTTTGATTGGTTGATGCCTTTGCATTACACATCTGAACACCATTGGTCACGGGTACCACATAGATACTACCAAGATGCAAGGTATAGTGCCTTTCCTATGGAGCATAAAAAAAAAGAAACCATGGCCAGCCCTTTGTCCAGTGTCCAGTCATTAATTTCCCACGATTAGTAGTTCATTAAAATGATAGCAATTGTTCATCAGCTGCCAAGAATTGACAACAACCATGTATCAGACCACTCTGCGGATGCACTGACAGCCAAGGCATTGTGCGATATATTTGTTTGGAGTGAAAAAGCCAATTTTTTTTTGTGGTGGGACAAAGTAGTGAATACAAGAGTGTTGGGCCATACCATACAAGATATTGCAGCACTGTATGGTATGGATACCATGCCGATACCGTACAATACATATGCTGTATGGTACCAATTTTCATATCTTTGGACCGTAAGGCTCCATTGCAATTTGATGTGTTACTTGAGTTATTGATGCGCCAATTGGACTACGAATTAGTATTCATCTTTGGTTGATTATTTACTTTGTGAATCTCGGGATAGGATTTTTTGTGCATTTTGCGTACTGCTTGATGCATCATTTTCATCCAAAGTCTGATGCAACACAACGGGCAATGATGCTGTATGGAACAATTGTATTGTGGTGGGGTCCGAAAGTTCAATGAATGCGAATCTTCTAAAGTAAGGCAGATGAAGTGCAATTTTGTGGTTTCTCCCGCAGCAAATGGAATTGATGGTAGAAAAGGTGGTGTTGGTTTCTATGTGATTGGTGCCAATACAAAATGTCAATTGTTATACACATGTATTTAGGTTTAAGTGCTTGCTGCATGGTTCTTTGGCTAAGGCATTAGGAAAAAAGGTTGATTGAAAAAGATAGCACAAGAGGTTAAAGACTAAAAATGCCCAATCAAAGCAAAAACATAGTTTTCATTGCGGTTTCAAAGTAGAGGCAATGATGTTGTTTGCAAAACAAAATTACACTCAAGTTGCATGGCTATAAGAGCTTCAAATTCACCTCTTTGAGACGAAGTATTTTGTTAATTGACGTTGGTCACAAAGCAAACATTGAAGCAAAGGAAACAAATGTCTAGTACACTTTCTAAAGCGCAATGCAACTTTTGGGTTGTTGGTAATGTTCCAAGAATGATGCGGAGCGGATGTTGAAATGATGCGAAACAACAAGCACAAAGTGAAAAGCACTTAGGTTTGTTTTAGCTCCCCGAAAGACACGGACGGTGCTCCTCCGGAGCAAAATTGCTCTTCAGGAGCAATAATGGTTCTTCCCAAGATCAGTGATTCAAACAAAGGACTTCGTTCACTGACAAAATTTTGGAGGAAACCTCTAGTTGAACCTCCAAAGCTAACAAAAATGCAACTTTTATTAGCCTTGTTGGCAATCTTGCATGCACGATGGGCACCGTGTACGAAAAAGTACACATAAGTAATCAAAAATTGGGAATAAGTTGTTTTGTTTTGGTTCCTGAGGGCCGCTTTTGTTCGGAAGCAGAATCGTTCCCAAGGAGCAGAGGTGGTGTTCTTCACGATCAATGATGTAGACATTAGGAAAGCCTGTAAGAGTCCAAAAATGCGACTTCTATCCAAGTTGTTGGTAACTCTGTAGCCACAATGGGCACCCTTTGTAGAAAATATGCAAAGTACTCAGCTAAAAGTGAAAAAACAACCTTTTTCTGTTTTGGCTCCTCAGGAGCCAGGGTCGGTGCTCCTCAGGAGCCAACTTGCTCCTCAGGAGCAGGGTCGGTGCTCCTCAGGAGCTTTGGCTCCTGAGGAGCCAGGGTCGGTGCTCCTCAGGAGCCCCCTCAGGGTCGGTGCTCCTCAGGAGCCAGGGTCGGTGCTCCTAAGGAGCACCCCAGGGTCGGAGCTCCTCAGGAGCCAGGGTCGGTGCTCCTCAGGAGCAGGAGCCAGGGGCGGCTCCTGTCAGGAGCGGCCATCTCCCACCACCCGCAAAAATGGCGTCCCGTCGCTTGAAGCCTGAGAGAGGCGTCTTTGAATGGGCGAGCGCCGAGCCGTAATAGCAGACGGCGTCGAACTCTGCCTTGAATGCGGCGATGGCGTCGTTGGCGTGCCCGCGGACGGGTTTTGAAGCGCAGTGAACGGCATATTCGTTGAAGGAGGGCAGTAAAGCATACCACCAAGGACACGATGAGAGTCGTCGTCGAAGTCGGCTCAGGAGTTTGGTCGAATGCTTGTGACGGGGCAGTTTGGCGTTGATCTTGGGGGCGTGGCTCTTCGTCGGGTTGGCTGTGGGCCGTCACTTCAAGAGTGCGACTGTTGGGCGAGGAAGTGCTGGTTGACGGTGAGCTTAGTGTGGTTGTTGTTGTACAGCGAGATGGACGGTCGCTTCTTGGACACACTGGTTGTCGAGGAGCTTGATCATAGTCAGCGGACTGGGCACACGGGACAGGGTCCGGCGTGCTGGCATTGTCGTCCAGGGCTGCACATGAGAGGAGCGCTGGCGCTCAAGAACTTTGGGGCTTCGTGGAAAATCATCGATGCGGGCCAGAAGCTGCTGCAATTCGGCGTGCCGTGTTATCGCTTGCTTCAGTTGCTCTGCTTGGCAATCAATGTACCGGTCGAGTGCGTGAGTAGGCAAAAGTGTCGAATGTCTGTAAAGGCTGCCGCAAAATCCTACAGCAGCGAAGGGGGTTGCCTCACCCTGGGGTGGGCGTGTGTCGAATTCTGCGGAGACATCCTGGGTGGTGGGCATCATAATACCAGAATTTGAGTACGTATTGACTTAATAAATTCTGTAATGCAAAATCCCAGCTGGATCGCGTCATTTTTCGAAATCAATCTTGGAAATAGACATTGATCCAGGACACGCGACCGCGACCAATTATTACTTCCCTTTTCCTTTCACTGGCACCACAACCACTCAAAATTTCATTCAATTTACCCTGAAAAACAATCTTTCTCCCCCAAACTCTCAACACCTGCACTACTGGGGGTGCCACGATCTTTTGGACGCATTCGACGCCTACCCTAACGCTACGATTGCCTACACCGACGGGTCGGATGACCCCACAGCTAACACGCCATCGGGCGCCGCCATCACCTTCAACACTACACCACCAACAACCATCTGCAACACATCACCGGTACAAGGATCTTACCCAGCAGAAATTTATGCCATTATACTGTTTACCTACCTCCAACACCTCGACACTCTCTCTCAACCAATCATTTTTGTCATTGACAACCTGTCGATTTGCTCCACACTCCACCAAATACAACAATTAAAAACTAAACCCTTCGCCTCTAACGCTAATTGCTTCGCTCTTTGGTACAACTATATTTGGGAATTTTTTCACAACACCCACCTTCACATAATTTTCACCTGGATCAAAGGACACGCTGACTTCGCTGGCAATGAGCACTCTGACAAAATTTCTAAATGGATATCACTCAACCTCCACCAACACCCAGAACACCACAACCCCGACACTTTTCACTTCATATACCACAATCATACACCACTGCCAGGACGCATTACACGCAAAACTGTCAAACACCTACTTCCAAGCCATAAACACAACGACATACACCTACCTTCTAGCACCGACTTCTACGCCCACACATCATGGTTTTCCAGATTACCATTTAAATGGACAAACGGACTGTACTGTTGCACTGGTTTTCTTCCCCATTACAAACTCAACACATATCAATGCCCCAAATGCCACACTCATCACCCCCTCGACCCCATAACAACGGTGACCGAATGCGGCACAGCGAAACCTGTTCGTGACCTCTTTTTTGAGGTCTGGCAACAACCCTTCAAGCAAACAGTCATCGACTGGTGGCTACATGCATCCAAAGGAGAAAGAAGAAACTACATCCGCACGCTCATTCCCAACTCACTCAGTAATTCACTAAGAGCAGTCCCACCCAACACTCCCTACTTCCAACACCTACAAAACCTAAAAACAGCCTTTAAATACAGAAGAAAACGACTCAAAACAGCACTGCAAGAGACACAAACCTGGCTCAGACAAAACCCAATTAACGATCTGCACTTACTCCAACCAGACTCCGAAGACAACCCATGGAACAACCAATACTCCATCTACAGCACTTCGTCTCACAACCCCACCTTGTTGACCTACCCAAAAAGGACAAACACAACAGTCACCAATAAACACCCCCACAAACACAGACACGTTCACAGCAAAAACAAAAAAACCAAATCCCAACTACTTAATTTACAGTAACTACCCACTTAGGAACACGTTACCCTACAAAAGCCATCGCGAAAAGAAACTAAGCTCCGCAAGCGACTGGGGGGTTTCTGCCCCGCTTTGGTCTCCGGGTGACGAGGTTCCCCCCCCCCCCTTTTTTTTTCTTTTTGTCTTTCTTTCCGTCCTCCTCATCTTCACCACCTGCGATCTGCACCCCCCCCCCCCCTATTTCCTGACACCCGTTGACAGATCGATGAGATGGGACCACGTCAGCACATTTTTGATGCTCTCTTCCAGCTCTGTCTCGCACACCTTCCAGTCAATCATCCAATTTACAGCCTTTTTCCCCATCCACTGCTGTCATGTGGTACCTCGGCATTCACTGGTGGTATGAACCAGAAGGTTTTGGATACTACCATTGCTGGTTCTGGATACCGGAACCTCGCGAGCCGTCCCCGGAAGTCCTGTGGTACCTGGATTAAAAGAACGCAGCATTCCAGTGCTCCGAGCCCGCTCACGTACGGCGTTTGCCCTTACGCTGCATGCCAACAGATTGATAAAGTACCCTGAGATCCTCGTTCCCGTCTCCTTGAACGTTGAAGTTGACCTGTGAGTCCCTTAGCCTGTGAGGTCAATTTGAAACCAGCAACAGCTCAATTACTACGGTAAGAACACCTCAGCCATCACTCGGTTCTCAGAGCTTTCCGAACGCTTCTGAAGTCAGTGGTTTCCACTTAACTGGAGGTCTTTTATGATACCCCAGATGTTCTAAGGCCGGGATTATTTGTTTGTTTCTGACTTCTATATGTATATATATATATAAATATATATAGAGTCCCTTTTATTTTCGATTCGTCTTGCGTCATAACACCAACCACAGGGCTAATGGCGAAGCCACAGCCCACAGTAAGCAGGCCTTTGGTGCATTTTTGAGCAGGGTCACACCCCCTGAGTTACTGTACATATGGCTGCTGTCCTTCGATGAACTTCGGCTCGCCATGAACGCTCACTTGCCCGTGGTTAGGCCGCTTTTGTGTTATGCTCGCCGGGGGGCAACCCCCATGCACCAAAAAAATATATCCCAGATGGAGTCTACAAACCAGACAGCTTATTTCTAGTCAAGACATTCCAATTATCCGGAAGCACTTGGTTAGGTGATCACCAGCTGCCAGAGAAACAGATGAGTTGGCGGTCTGGATTCTTGTGCCACCAGAATCCTTAGCGCATAGTAGTGAGACTTCGGTCTTGCATCGGTTTGCATTCAGTTTTACGCTGGTGAGTAAGAGAGGTTATGTGAAAATCCCGAGCATGGAAAGATCTGACAGGGCAATTGCAACACCAACGGTACTCGAGACATAACAGGCTCCTCACTTTCTCCAGACTACTCGTGCATTATCCAGTGGCTTTGAACTGAGCCCTGTCCACTCTGAGGTAGCCATTCTGAAATAGAGTGCATCATAGGACAATGCAGTAATCGCTTCCTGCTCAGCTGCCCAATTCAGGAAATATCCTGCATTCACGTTTCTCAGATGGCTACTGTCCTTAGACTTTTGTTTCTTGTCTTTGTTTTCCCCGGCGAATGCAGAGTGTTGCCACTGCAATCTGGTTGGCTTCCGTCCGGATGTCAAAATAATTTGTGGTGCACTATCACGCTCGCCAGACTGGCTGTATTGCCTGGGGGGTGCCGTATTGTTGACCTTTTCCAAGACTTCCTTTTTCTGAACAGAACACGATTCGTCGTGACTTTTGTTGGTGGCTCAGTGACCGCTGGAGGAGATGCCATGACACAGTGCCGTTTCTCTTCCCTCAATCAGTGTTCCTTCAGGGGACAACTCGAAGAATGGTTTCATCAACTGTTGCCGTCAACTGTGAACCTCATATTCCGCGACTTATCAATGGGAGGAATTACCACGGAGTACGCCATGTACTGCACCCGGTTTCAAGGTGACGAAGACTTGGTCTTCATGGAATATGAGCCAAATGGAGGTTGGATTGATGGGTACTTGGAAGGATTGCGTCGTCAACTACCATCCTCTGCTGCTGTCGTACATATTCTGCTTCCACCTGACATTAATCGCACCCTCCCGAGGGAGAGTTTGAGTGGTGCTCTCCATTATTCCAAGGTAGACCTTGCTGTCAATGTTGATTCAGCTTTCAGATCGGAGGCATGTGAGTCATTGACCCGAGGCTGCTGGGTGTCGTACTATGCAAATCGTATAAACCATCCAAGTGCATTGGGACATGCTGCCATTGCTTACTTTATTGCATATGCAATTGAGGCTCGTATTCCTCATGCGTGCCCTGGCAGCACAAAATTGCCTCCTCCGATCCACCGCAATCTGCAACACTTGCCATCCTACCTTTGTGTTGGACCCACTCAGCGTCAAGTGAGTGCCAATTTGTCAACTTGGACTGTCACTGTATCACAACCTCACTGCTGCGGAAGAACAGATCACAAGGTGTCCTGGAGGAGCCCGCAGACAGAGCAAGCAACCGCGTCCTTTGTCCTTCCCTTGGGCACTGTCCTCGTTTCAGGATATTTTTCAAGTGGAAGTTATGGGTTCGGAACAGTCATTTCCTCACAGGGGAAGAGCATGGATCTCTGTATTCCGCCGCCTTTCTGGGTGCCAAAAGGAAAAGCATTCAACAGAATTGTTCCTCTGGCAGAGTTTTCTCCTGGGTTTGTCAAACCCACATTGAGGCTAGCCAATTTAAAAAGTCGAAATCCGAACTGCTCAAGCCTTGTAAACATGATTGCCCTGCTGATAGTGACACAACATAATCAGTAGCAACAGAGCAAAGCCCTCTGCCGTTCTGACGGGCGGCAACCGTGGCATCGGCCTTGAAACCGCCAGGACGCTCGTCGCCCGCCACTAGAGCGTGGTCCTGGCCTGTCGTGACGAGGCCGCCGGCCGAGGTGCGGCGCAAGTCCTGGGCTGCAAAAGCGTTGTCCTGGACACGAGTTGCCCCGCGAGCCGGCAGACCCTGCCGGGCCGGGTTGCGTGCGCGTTGGGCGTGGCGGAGGGGGCCCTGCGCGTGGACCTGCTCATTAACCACGCGGCGGTGTACCGCGACGGCTGGTCAGAGGCGAACTACGCCGCCCACTTGGCCGCGAACTTCGAGGGTCCGGTCGGCGTTGTGGACGCGCTGCGCCCGCACCTGGCGCCCGGCGGCCGCATCGTCAACGTCTCGTCCGGTTATGGGGCGCGGTCCGAGCTGCCGGAGCATGCGCTGGGCCCCAAGATCTGGGCCGCCGCGACGCCCGAGCAGCTGCTGGCGGTCGGCCGGGCGCTCTTCTCAGATGTCTCGGAGCGCGGGGGTCGCGCGTACGTCGCCGCGTACAAGATCAGGAAGTGCTTGCTGAACAGCTACACCCTGCTGCTGAGGGGGGACCCGGCACTGCTGGCGGCGGGTGTGACCACGGTGGCCATGTGCCCCGGCTGGTGTAGCACGCGCATGGGCGGGGCGGCCGCCGGCCGCACTCAGGCGGAGGGCGCGGCGTCGGTGCTGGCGGTCGCGCTGGCACCTGAGGGGGCGACGCTTCCGGCTTTCAGCTGCGACGGAAAGCGCCTTGACAACTGGGACACATGATTGAGTGGGCGCTGCACCCCCAGCGGATATACCCCGGCGAACATTGTCCCGAAGCAGCCCAAGGGGAGGGGGGGGCTGATGAATTGTGAATGACATCTCATGCAGGAGGGAATTCCATATCCGCGGCGCCTAGAGACACCTTGAGCCCCACAAGACTGCACCTTTGTATAGAAGAGTCGATTTTCCATCCCCCCCCCCCAAGTTTTCATTCCCGCGCTTGAAGTTATGTGCCTTTGAGTGGTTGCAATCCAGTAGCTCTTGGGGGGTGGCTGTGTTAAACAGGGTGTACCAAAGGTTCCACCCACACCTTCGCTTAGCTAACCTTAATTAGGTCTCACCCCCTCAAACTTGTTCAACAGGTGGGTCTCGCAGATGTCCCAGACATGTCTGTCCACTTCCTTTGTGTGTGTGTGTAGGTGTGTGCCGAAGGTGGTGTTTCCAAAAGGCAATGGCCTGGATGTCGTACCAATGGGAACTGGTGGACGGGGGGGCCCTGAACCGAACCCTGAGCTATGCCTTAAACCGTTGCCCCCGATCTTCCCTCGCCTGCGGGCCTAAAGAGAGGGGAAGAGGGAAGGGGGGCAGCGTAGGACCCGTTCCGGGACCTGCAGTACATGAGGTGCAGGGATCGAGGGCTTGGGGTAGGGTTTATGCACCTGGCCCATTGGTCGCCCGCCTGGGGTTGGGTGGCGGGGAGAGGGCCCCCTCAGCAGGCACGGCCGTGCACGGCCAGCTTTCGGCCGCCCGTGCACGGGTGTGGGGTGGGGTGCACTTCTGTGGGTGAGAGTAGCATGTCAGTTGGGGCGGGTGGGGGAGGTACTCCGTGCTGAGCAATCCGCCTTTGCGGAGCACTCCCCCCCCCCCCCCCACATGGCCCCCACAGCACCGGACACCAATTGTACTGCACTGTAACCAATCAGGCTTTATGGAACCCCCCATCCCAGGACCACTCCGAGACCATCAGGCGCTATGATTGCTGAACCACCAGGAAACCTCTCACAAACTGCCAACTCATTCAGCACAAAATGGGGATCACGTTTCACAGGAAGCTCCGTTTTTGGGCCCCCGTCTCTGCTCAGCCAACCTTGGGTTGTCTGCGAGAGGGAAAGAGGAGTTCCACAAAAGTTCTTCACAGGCTGCAGCCCCTATTTGGCAATTTGGACCCAGATCCTGCACAGCTGTTTCTTGCATGCAGGCATCTGTACCTGGGTGCACTGCCCTGTACTCTTCCTGTGGTAGTATGCCTGCCACCACGAGATGTTGATTACACTGGGGGGTGCCGTTCGTGGTTTTTTGAGCAGGTCGACGGGTGCGCAAGGAGCTGAATGATGCTTCGCTATACCACCGCTGCTCCCTGCGTGTAAACACTGCTCTTGTCAGGACAATCAGAGGCATTGTTTCCAGTTTCAGTGCTTCCTGCCGAGGGGGGGGGGGGGGGGCTCATACGATGGCGCAGGCGAGTGACCAGGCCAAGCACAATACCGCCCTGGAGACACAATGTCCAGGTACTAGGGCTTGCCCTGCTCACCCAGTCGTGCAGGAAAACAAAGCAAAGGTACCCTAACCCCCCCTTGCAATCCCCCCACCCCACCCCCCCCAAGGAGACCGTCACTTCCATGTTTTTCTCGTTAACACTTGGTGCACATGTCTTGGCCACTGTCGTGGGCCCTTCACCAAATGGGCCACAGTTTTGCCACATTCGGTACATGCCCTGGTGGGGTCACTCCGGTGGATCATGAGAGCGCTCAACTCTCAAGGCTAGAGGCTGTGGTGGTTGAATCACCCCAGTCTTCACGTGTGTTCTCTTTGCTTGCATCAGTGGAGGGTACCACAAGTTTGCCTTGAAATAACCTTGCAATCTCCCACCCCCCCCCCCCCGGGAGACCGTCACTTGGCGACCGTCTCCCACCCCCCCCCCCCCGGGAGACCGTCGCGCGCTAACCGGGGAGATTGCAAGGGGGGTCCGGGGTACCGACATTGCATGTGTTTTCTTGTTTTTGCCATGTCTTCCTGTTCAGTGGACTCTTTGGCGACAAGGTCGTTCGTAGTCCACTGAGGAACGCCATTGTGGAATGTCTGAGGACATGGGTGGGCGGTGGCAATCCACATGAAATGGTCATCAGCGGCTCGCCACTGTTTGTCTGTTACTCTGCAGCCTTGTGCTGCGTAATCCAAGCACACAGTCGTTTGGTCCACACAGACTAATGTCATCGAGTGTCGCTGTCGGGGGGGGTCCCCTGAGAGACAGGATATCGTGAGGGGGTTTGCAAACCTCCCACCCCCTTTTTTTAAAAACTGCTCTGTGGGGGGGCTTTGAGGGCGGTCTACAGTGCATAATGATACGAGCCAAATACGAGACCATGCTCAAGGGCAACCGAGAGGAGACCAAGAAGGGGTCCAAGAAGGCTCTGGTCTGGACTGAAGAGTCTGACGGGGCCTTTGAGGGGATGAAGCAGGCGCTGCTATCCGCAGTGGGTCTGCACCTCGTGGATCCCGACCGAGGGTTCGTCCTGCGCACCGACGCTTCCGACTACGCCATTGGGGCTGTGTTGGAGCAAGTGCTTGACGATGGGAGGCACGTGCCCGTGGCCTTCTGGAGCCGGGTCCTGGCGGAAGGCCAGAGACGGACGTGGACGCCCCGTGAAAAGGAGGCGTATGCCATTGTCATGGCTCTCAGGAAATGGGCTGGGTACATAGCCCTCCATCCCGTCACCGTCTGCACCGACCATCAGAGTCTGCAGTCGTGGCACAAGGAGCACGTGGACACCCCCTCGGGTCCCGCCTCCCGACGGGCAAGATGGCACGAGACCTTGGCCAAGTTCGACCTTACGGTTGTTTATATTCCTGGAAAGGATAACACCGTGGCGGACTGTCTCAGTAGGTGGGCCTATCCCGCCAGCAAGGGCATGCAGGATATCTCTGCCCATGGCGATGAGGCTGAGACCGCTGAAGCCAAGAGGATCATTGAAATGGAGCGCCTGATGGAGGAGGAGGGTGCCAAATGCTTCGTCGTCATGGCCGCAGATGCCCCCCTCGCTTCGAGGGTGAGCAGCACGGTCAGTGTACTCGCCCCTGTGGGTGCCGCGGGCAGAAGGCCCGGTCCGGCACCCCCTGTGGGAACTGAGTCCGACAAGCACCTCTTCCCGGAGTCTTGCCTCCAGGACGACTGGACCGACGATTACGCCAAGTCTGAGGCCTTTGCGGCCGAGTATAGGGCTGTGACCGACCCTGACGACGGGCAGAAGTGGCCAAAGGGGCTGACCGAGGAAGATGGCAAGCTCTACCGGAATGGTAAGCTGCTAGTCCCGGAGTCCCGGGTGCTCGAGCTGTGTGAAGCTTGGCACCACCACATGCTGCACCCAGGGGTCAAGAAGCAAGCTCTTGACATGCAGCGTCGGTTCGAGATCGACCATATCGTTCTCTACACCGCCATCAAGAAGGTCAGGAAGGGTTGTTCGGTCTGTCAGGCCTGCAATCCCGACAACCGGAACGTCAAGGGGGAACCCCAATGGACCCCGGTTCCTGACCAGCCCATGGAGAGCGTGGCCATGGACGTCTTCTCCATGCCCGAAGTACACATTGGCAAGGAGACCTTTGACTGTGTGGTTCTCTGTGTGGACCGCCACAGCGGCTACGTTGTAGCCGTTCCGGCACGCAAAAAGGGGTTGCTTGCCAAGGAAGTGGCAGTCATGATGATTCATCATTGGCTGACCGTCTTTGACATCCCCCGCACCATTTGCAGTGACCGAGGGCCCCAGTTTACTGGTGGCTGGTTCAAGGCTATGTGTTCCCTCATGGGGATACGTCATGCCAAGAGCGTCGCCTATCTCAGCCGGTCTAACGGCCGTGCTGAAGTGGCTGGACGGCAGCTGTTCGAGAAGCTGCGCAAGATCCACATCACCAATCCACGGCGGAACTGGTTCGAGGAGATGTGGCCTGCTCTGAAGGCCCATCATGACACCCCCACTCCGGGCGGCTTGTCCCCTCACCAGATTCTGTTCGGCAGGGACCCCCTGGGTAGGGGACTTCCCTTGTCTGGTGATGGCATGGCTATGGATGCCAAAGAGTTCTTCGCGCGGCAAGAGCAAACGGCGCGGGACATCCGCCAGCAGCTTGAGAAGGAGCATGCTGAGCGTCAGAAGTCCGCCCCAAGCTCGACAGCGCAGAAGTTCAGGGTGGGAGACCCGGTGTGGGTGATCAGACCCCGCCCCATGGGCACCCACCGCACCAAAACCTGGTTCACACCCGGCGAGGTGATCCGCAGGATTGGTGAGGACACCTACCGCATCAAGGTGGGTCACGGACAGTTCCGGGAGCGCCACGAGAGTCAACTCCGTGTGCGGGAACCCGACCTCCGTGGCCGACATGTGTCCCTGGACTACGCCAAACATGAGGCCGATTTGGACGACGACTATGCTGAGCAGGACGACTATACTGTCGAGAAGATCCTGGCTCAGCGTCCGAAGGGCTCGGCACCCGGAGGTCTGGAGTTCAAGGTTCGTTGGCGAGGCTATGGGCCGTCCCACGACACCTGGGAACCCGTCTCCTCGTTCGTGCCGCGGGTCAATACTCCCTTCATGGAGTACATCCGCAAGCACAAGACCAAGATCCACGTTTCGGACTTGGCAGCACTCACCCGGGCGATTGCAGCCAGGGGTGCCTGATCAGCGCCCTGAGCTCTCCCCTGATGTGTTGTGAGCGCTTGTGAGGCCGACGAATCGTCCCTTACTTGCTTGCTCTCTTCCATCTTTCGGTGACAGAGTGGCCATATACCCCCCCCTGCTGAATCCAGAGGAGGATGGCCCCTCTCTTCTCCTATTCGTCACCCCCCCCCCTGCTGAATCCTTGGGAAACCAGGTAGGGCGACTGACCTTCACACTTTTTGAGCTCTTGGGGCCTTGAAGCCCATACGACGTTGCGCAACGGATGCCGCTGTCATCGGCATTGCGATTTTTTTTTTTTGGTGTGTGGTCTGGTTCCATGGCATTTGCGGAATCCAGACCAGTCGACGTGTGTCTCGAGACTATATATGCCTGAACTCAGGCGTTATCCTGTCCATCCTCCTGCATTTGCCTTATCCTGACCGTGGCGTGGTTTGGCACTCTGTTCTGAGTGTGTTTACACGCCTATTTACCCAGATTATTGCTTGTTTTTCTGCCCTCCAGGATATGTGCATCTGTATGTTAAGTGTCATCAGCCCATCGCTGAGGGATGGACTGTTTTTCACCACGAATCGGGATACAGAGGCGCCTTGAGTCGCCGTGTACATATCCTTACAGCCTGGTCCAGCCTGGACCAGTACTTGATTACAGATTCTACTGTTTGAGTGCCCGTGATACCGTGTTGCCCTATTCGCTGTGTGTGTGGAGATCCTGATGGCGCCAGGCGGGAAGCCCAGTTGCCTGACTACACTCCCAGCGGTCCGCCACTGTCAGTCCCAGTGTGAGCCTACCGATTTGCAGACGCACTTGCATTCGGATGGCGGCCTCCGGTGCTCCTGACCTCGGTCAGTCTGCCTGGGAAACTGGTGGTTTGAGGAGTCGACGCCTCCGCCCACACTGCATGAGGACTCCCTCATGTATGGCCTTCGTGGCAGTAGGGCGAGGGAAAAGACGGCCTTGATGCCCGATCCCTTCAGGAGGAGTTCCCTTACGATTTGGGGTTCGTAAGGAGTTCGACTATGGCACTCTGGACTCGCGTTGTATGGATATGGACATGGTGCGCCCGAGGAAGGACCCGTGGGGACTCTCCCCAGTCGGCGGGCCTTGGGAAGCTTGGGGTAGCCTGATGGATCTTTGTGGTCGCTCTCGACTTGTGGGGCCACCTCGGCCGTCGTGTGACGCCTATGTTGGCCGTGTACGCCACTGCCACTGTGGTGGTGACCGTAGCAGCCGGCACCCGGTGCGCCTGGTATGGGTTAACGGGTCCCTTGGATGCCGAACAATCGCCGCCAGGACCCGGGACTTGATACTTGATACTATACATGTGCTACGAGCTGTTACAGCAGCGTACCTATCCCACTGTGGGATACCTATTTTACTGTGACTTACTGAAGTCAGGATGTGACACCCCCCCCCCTTTCAGGGAGTGGTCCTGGGTACCCGCTGCCATGCGTGGGTGTTATCGAGCCCCCCCAGGGTTTGCTCTAAGGAGGGGGGTGAAGCGGTACCCAGAACCCCATGGCCAGGTTACGGCATACAACCGGTCTCCGGTCCACTAACCCCATGCACGGCGTGTTCCGTGCCGTGAAGCCCCGCATCGGCAACCGATGCACCGCCAGCGGAGATTTGTGTATCAGAATATCAGGAATCAACAGGGTTTTATTTTCATATTGTTTCCGTCAATTTTTATGCTTCCGTTCCGATACTCACTGTTTTGACTGCTGGCGGTTGGTTCGCGACTTTACCGTAACCGCCAGTTTAACTGTTTATAATGGAAATTTTAACGCTATCCGTCACGAAGGCTCCAAAGTCGCCAGGAACTGCATGGATGCTTCCGCAATTTTCATAATTAATACTCGCAACCTTAATCCGAATTTTTCAGGATGTCGAAATCGGATTTTCGACTTCGACATCCCCGCACTTGATTTGACCTCTTTCGAGTGGACCTACGTGCTTCCGTATGCACGAATCAACTTCCCTTTTATCCTGCCCTCCATTTGTCTTAAAGATATGGGCAAAACAAAGTTGATTCGTGAAGCCACTTGTGAAGGTCATATCTCGTGTTGCTTGCGAGTATTGACGATAAGGAAACGTGGGATGTATTCACAATACTCCCGACGTAATTTAGGAAGCATTATATGCCTTGCGTCTCCACACGTGCGCGCTAGTGTAATGGATCATGGTCAAGAGGGTAGAGTCTGCGTTACAACTCATTGGCCATGATATTGCGTGCGTTAAGATAACTTTCGAGTGTAGCGCGCAAGTGTTGGTGTTGCATAGGAACTCTCCTTGAGTTCCTATGAGCGATTGACACAAAGATATGCCCTTGGAGGGGCATGACATATCGTGGTGGGAGCTACATTTTTGGGCAATATGTGGTATGTGCCATGTGTTGTGTTGTGTGCCCATTTGGCGGGTCCATTACTCCAAGCCAAGCCCGCCAATGGACCTCATATTGTGCAAGCCCCTTCTCCATACTCCCTACGGTCAATTGCAAGCCTAACCTTCGTGAAGGGAAGCTTGTGTGGTGATCCCGAAGCGATGCGTTGGGAGCAAGGTGTGTGTTTTACAATTTTCCATATTTTCATGTGCCCACTTGGGAAGTAGCGCTCGTAACCTTTCAAGGCGCCCCAAGTGGAGCACATATGTGGGATCGAAGGTCAATGGTGTCAAGTCATTGTGTTTAGAAGGATTAAGTGATTGCACGATCCAAGCCGGAGATATTATAATATAATTGTAGACCTTTCAAGGCACTTTTGTGTGTCATTGTGCCAATTTTGCCATTTTTGGCTCGTCATGATGTCAAGTGGCGACCGTGTATCTCAACGTTGCGCTCAATTGACATCATGACCCAAGTATGATATGAGGGTACATACTTCGGTGCCCAACATATCTTGGACCCGGCGAATAACTCCTCTTAGGCTTGGCATGCCGTGGCCGCCATGTTGGCGATTTGGGACTATCCCAAATCATGGGCTCACTTGGCGACCCTGCCATTCCCAATATCGGAGGAGTTGGGCGACGCCCAAAAGATATGTTGGACCAACATGGCTTGATACCAATCCCATGGCACACTCCGGTCCGAGTCGGGCATGTGCCTCATTTGCCCCAACCATGAGTGTGCGCATTTTTGGCCATTTTGAGCATTTTTCCACTTTTGCTGCCCGCCGTGCCCCATGTTCTAACCTTCGTGCACGCCGGACGCATGGACCAATGGACCATATATGACATGGGTGTTATGGGTAATGGTCCCCATGGTCCACACACCACGTGGGCGAAGCGGAGCCGCCTTCGTTAAGGCGCTAGGCCAAATTGAGTATGGGCAATTTTGCCATTTTGGCATTTGTGGACCCAATTGGGATCGTCACCACGCCGAGTGGCATGGAGATCTTTGAGAGCCAAGGGCATGGGAGTCTCCGTTGGGCTCTTGATGTATCACGCATGGAATGGCGGATCCGATCTCCAAGCCGGCGTGGAGATATACTATTGGGAGCACACCGAATTTTGGCTCATTTCAGGCAGCCAAAATGACCCAATTTTGGGACCCCAATTTCCCCCTTCCTTGTGGTCAATTGGCGGCCCCATTTCTCTAAGCCCAGAGGGAGCCCGGACCTAAATCCAAGTTGTACACTCAGATATAAGTCCTAGGTCCTGCCTCCTACCCTGTGAGCCATTGGCCTTACCTTGGCCGGGCGAGCCACGCGTGGGAATGACGCCAATTTTGGTGATTTTGGCATCATGACCCCACATGACTCATCCGTGTTGCCCTGATGCCGGGAACTCAGAGGGAACCAGGTTGGGTGAGGGCTCCAGGGGGTTCGTACTCGAAGGGCACAGGGTCAGTTGCCTCGTCCCTACCTCTGGCGGGTCCGGACGAGGGGTCAATTTTGGGGATTTTTGAGTTAATTTCAGTTTGGGCTGAAACAGCCCATTTTCAGCTACCAACTCCTGGGTGATATGGACCATATCGACTTCTCCAGCCCAGACCACTTTCCTCCACTTCCATCCATCGCGGCCGCCACTGGCTCTTCAAGGAGAGACCCCCGAGAGCCCCAACGAACTTTCTCTGTGTCAGCCTGTGCGTACAACTCGGCGACAGCGGTTGCATCTCCAGTTTTCTACGCCGAACGAGCTGTTCAGCCCCGCAGCCTGCTACGGCCAGGAGTCACGGAAATTATCAATGGACCCTGGCGAGACTGGCAATGCTCATGTTCGTACCAAAACTTCCAGCGCCGCACAGAGTGCTTAAATTGCGGACAGCCAAAGTTTAAGGAGGCCCAACCTGAGCCTTCACCCACCTACTGACGCGTTCCCGTGGGGGGCCGGCCACGGGACGCTGCGGGACACGCGCAAGTGAGCAGGCAGGCAAAGCACTACGCTCACAAGGGCATCAATGCGCTCATGTCATGTGACAAAGCGTTTCAGAATCCTTGCCACTCTGCAAAGAGGGAACGAAAGTATGTACAGCAACACATCAGGATATGTACACATGGGGTTAAGACTGGACTGGGGTAAGGGCATCACAGGACCATAGACACTCAGTCCCAACTCATATCCCAATCCTAGGTCCGACCCTCTCAGTGGCTGATGGGGGCGGGGGCTCAAACACAACCCATGCCCTGCTCAGTCCGGACCCTGAAACCCTGCCAATGGGAGAGGTGTCCCGCCCAGCCACAGGCGAGTTCCTGGGAACCAAGGGGCTCCAAGGCCAACCGACAGTGGCTCCCTATGCTCCCTTAACGGCAGGTCCCATCTCCTCTCTGAGCCAGAGATATGGCCCCGCCATTATCACCCAGGAGTTGGTAGCTGAAAATGGGCTGTTTCAGCCCAAACTGAAATTAACTCAAAAATCCCCAAAATTGACCCATCGTCCGGACCCGCCAGAGGTAGGGACGAGGCAACTGACCCTGTGCCCTTCGAGTACGAACCCCCTGGAGCCCTCACCCAACCTGGTTCCCTCTGAGGTCCCAGCATCAGGGCAACACGGATGAGTCATGTGGGGTCATGATGCCAAAATCACCAAAATTGGCGTCATTCCCACGCGTGGCTCGCCCGGCCAAGGTAAGGCCAATGGCTCACAGGGTAGGAGGCAGGACCTAGGACTTATATCTGAGTGTACAACTTGGATTTAGGTCCGGGCTCCCTCTGGGCTTAGAGAAATGGGGCCGCCAATTGACCACAAGGAAGGGGGAAATTGGGGTCCCAAAATTGGGTCATTTTGGCTGCCTGAAATGAGCCAAAATTCGGTGTGCTCCCAATAGTATATCTCCACGCCGGCTTGGAGATCGGATCCGCCATTCCATGCGTGATACATCAAGAGCCCAACGGAGACTCCCATGCCCTTGGCTCTCAAAGATCTCCATGCCACTCGGCGTGGTGACGATCCCAATTGGGTCCACAAATGCCAAAATGGCAAAATTGCCCATACTCAATTTGGCCTAGCGCCTTAACGAAGGCGGCTCCGCTTCGCCCACGTGGTGTGTGGACCATGGGGACCATTACCCATAACACCCATGTCATATATGGTCCATTGGTCCATGCGTCCGGCGTGCACGAAGGTTAGAACATGGGGCACGGCGGGCAGCAAAAGTGGAAAAATGCTCAAAATGGCCAAAAATGCGCACACTCATGGTTGGGGCAAATGAGGCACATGCCCGACTCGGACCGGAGTGTGCCATGGGATTGGTATCAAGCCATGTTGGTCCAACATATCTTTTGGGCGTCGCCCAACTCCTCCGATATTGGGAATGGCAGGGTCGCCAAGTGAGCCCATGATTTGGGATAGTCCCAAATCGCCAACATGGCGGCCACGGCATGCCAAGCCTAAGAGGAGTTATTCGCCGGGTCCAAGATATGTTGGGCACCGAAGTATGTACCCTCATATCATACTTGGGTCATGATGTCAATTGAGCGCAACGTTGAGATACACGGTCGCCACTTGACATCATGACGAGCCAAAAATGATACGAGCCAAAAATGGCAAAATTGGCACAATGACACACAAAAGTGCCTTGAAAGGTCTATAATATCTCCGGCTTGGATCGTGCAATCACTTAATCCTTCTAAACACAATGACTTGACACCATTGACCTTCGATCCCACATATGTGCTCCACTTGGGGCGCCTTGAAAGGTTACGAGCGCTACTTCCCAAGTGGGCACATGAAAATATGGAAAATTGTAAAACACACACCTTGCTCCCAACGCATCGCTTCGGGATCACCACACAAGCTTCCCTTCACGAAGGTTAGGCTTGCAATTGACCGTAGGGAGTATGGAGAAGGGGCTTGCACAATATGAGGTCCATTGGCGGGCTTGGCTTGGAGTAATGGACCCGCCAAATGGGCACACAACACAACACATGGCACATACCACATATTGCCCAAAAATGTAGCTCCCACCACGATATGTCATGCCCCTCCAAGGGCATATCTTTGTGTCAATCGCTCATAGGAACTCAAGGAGAGTTCCTATGCAACACCAACACTTGCGCGCTACACTCGAAAGTTATCTTAACGCACGCAATATCATGGCCAATGAGTTGTAACGCAAACTCTACCCTCTTGACCATGATCCATTACACTAGCGCGCACGTGTGGAGACGCAAGGCATATAATGCTTCCTAAATTACGTCGGGAGTATTGTGAATACATCCCACGTTTCCTTATCGTCAATACTCGCAAGCAACACGAGATATGACCTTCACAAGTGGCTTCACGAATCAACTTTGTTTTGCCCATATCTTTAAGACAAATGGAGGGCAGGATAAAAGGGAAGTTGATTCGTGCATACGGAAGCACGTAGGTCCACTCGAAAGAGGTCAAATCAAGTGCGGGGATGTCGAAGTCGAAAATCCGATTTCGACATCCTGAAAAATTCGGATTAAGGTTGCGAGTATTAATTATGAAAATTGCGGAAGCATCCATGCAGTTCCTGGCGACTTTGGAGCCTTCGTGACGGATAGCGTTAAAATTTCCATTATAAACAGTTAAACTGGCGGTTACGGTAAAGTCGCGAACCAACCGCCAGCAGTCAAAACAGTGAGTATCGGAACGGAAGCATAAAAATTGACGGAAACAATATGAAAATAAAACCCTGTTGATTCCTGATATTCTGATACACAAATCTCCGCTGGCGGTGCATCGGTTGCCGATGCGGGGCTTCACGGCACGGAACACGCCGTGCATGGGGTTAGTGGACCGGAGACCGGTTGTATGCCGTAACCTGGCCATGGGGTTCTGGGTACCGCTTCACCCCCCTCCTTAGAGCAAACCCTGGGGGGGCTCGATAACACCCACGCATGGCAGCGGGTACCCAGGACCACTCCCTGAAAGGGGGGGGGGTGTCACATCCTGACTTCAGTAAGTCACAGTAAAATAGGTATCCCACAGTGGGATAGGTACGCTGCTGTAACAGCTCGTAGCACATGTATAGTATCAAGTATCAAGTCCCGGGTCCTGGCGGCGATTGTTCGGCATCCAAGGGACCCGTTAACCCATACCAGGCGCACCGGGTGCCGGCTGCTACGGTCACCACCACAGTGGCAGTGGCGTACACGGCCAACATAGGCGTCACACGACGGCCGAGGTGGCCCCACAAGTCGAGAGCGACCACAAAGATCCATCAGGCTACCCCAAGCTTCCCAAGGCCCGCCGACTGGGGAGAGTCCCCACGGGTCCTTCCTCGGGCGCACCATGTCCATATCCATACAACGCGAGTCCAGAGTGCCATAGTCGAACTCCTTACGAACCCCAAATCGTAAGGGAACTCCTCCTGAAGGGATCGGGCATCAAGGCCGTCTTTTCCCTCGCCCTACTGCCACGAAGGCCATACATGAGGGAGTCCTCATGCAGTGTGGGCGGAGGCGTCGACTCCTCAAACCACCAGTTTCCCAGGCAGACTGACCGAGGTCAGGAGCACCGGAGGCCGCCATCCGAATGCAAGTGCGTCTGCAAATCGGTAGGCTCACACTGGGACTGACAGTGGCGGACCGCTGGGAGTGTAGTCAGGCAACTGGGCTTCCCGCCTGGCGCCATCAGGATCTCCACACACACAGCGAATAGGGCAACACGGTATCACGGGCACTCAAACAGTAGAATCTGTAATCAAGTACTGGTCCAGGCTGGACCAGGCTGTAAGGATATGTACACGGCGACTCAAGGCGCCTCTGTATCCCGATTCGTGGTGAAAAACAGTCCATCCCTCAGCGATGGGCTGATGACACTTAACATACAGATGCACATATCCTGGAGGGCAGAAAAACAAGCAATAATCTGGGTAAATAGGCGTGTAAACACACTCAGAACAGAGTGCCAAACCACGCCACGGTCAGGATAAGGCAAATGCAGGAGGATGGACAGGATAACGCCTGAGTTCAGGCATATATAGTCTCGAGACACACGTCGACTGGTCTGGATTCCGCAAATGCCATGGAACCAGACCACACACCAAAAAAAAAAAATCGCAATGCCGATGACAGCGGCATCCGTTGCGCAACGTCGTATGGGCTTCAAGGCCCCAAGAGCTCAAAAAGTGTGAAGGTCAGTCGCCCTACCTGGTTTCCCAAGGATTCAGCAGGGGGGGGAGTGACGAATAGGAGAAGAGAGGGGCCATCCTCCTCTGGATTCAGCAGGGGGGGGTATATGGCCACTCTGTCACCGAAAGATGGAAGAGAGCAAGCAAGTAAGGGACGATTCGTCGGCCTCACAAGCGCTCACAACACATCAGGGGAGAGCTCAGGGCGCTGATCAGGCACCCCTGGCTGCAATCGCCCGGGTGAGTGCTGCCAAGTCCGAAACGTGGATCTTGGTCTTGTGCTTGCGGATGTACTCCATGAAGGGAGTATTGACCCGCGGCACGAACGAGGAGACGGGTTCCCAGGTGTCGTGGGACGGCCCATAGCCTCGCCAACGAACCTTGAACTCCAGACCTCCGGGTGCCGAGCCCTTCGGACGCTGAGCCAGGATCTTCTCGACAGTATAGTCGTCCTGCTCAGCATAGTCGTCGTCCAAATCGGCCTCATGTTTGGCGTAGTCCAGGGACACATGTCGGCCACGGAGGTCGGGTTCCCGCACACGGAGTTGACTCTCGTGGCGCTCCCGGAACTGTCCGTGACCCACCTTGATGCGGTAGGTGTCCTCACCAATCCTGCGGATCACCTCGCCGGGTGTGAACCAGGTTTTGGTGCGGTGGGTGCCCATGGGGCGGGGTCTGATCACCCACACCGGGTCTCCCACCCTGAACTTCTGCGCTGTCGAGCTTGGGGCGGACTTCTGACGCTCAGCATGCTCCTTCTCAAGCTGCTGGCGGATGTCCCGCGCCGTTTGCTCTTGCCGCGCGAAGAACTCTTTGGCATCCATAGCCATGCCATCACCAGACAAGGGAAGTCCCCTACCCAGGGGGTCCCTGCCGAACAGAATCTGGTGAGGGGACAAGCCGCCCGGAGTGGGGGTGTCATGATGGGCCTTCAGAGCAGGCCACATCTCCTCGAACCAGTTCCGCCGTGGATTGGTGATGTGGATCTTGCGCAGCTTCTCGAACAGCTGCCGTCCAGCCACTTCAGCACGGCCGTTAGACCGGCTGAGATAGGCGACGCTCTTGGCATGACGTATCCCCATGAGGGAACACATAGCCTTGAACCAGCCACCAGTAAACTGGGGCCCTCGGTCACTGCAAATGGTGCGGGGGATGTCAAAGACGGTCAGCCAATGATGAATCATCATGACTGCCACTTCCTTGGCAAGCAACCCCTTTTTGCGTGCCGGAACGGCTACAACGTAGCCGCTGTGGCGGTCCACACAGAGAACCACACAGTCAAAGGTCTCCTTGCCAATGTGTACTTCGGGCATGGAGAAGACGTCCATGGCCACGCTCTCCATGGGCTGGTCAGGAACCGGGGTCCATTGGGGTTCCCCCTTGACGTTCCGGTTGTCGGGATTGCAGGCCTGACAGACCGAACAACCCTTCCTGACCTTCTTGATGGCGGTGTAGAGAACGATATGGTCGATCTCGAACCGACGCTGCATGTCAAGAGCTTGCTTCTTGACCCCTGGGTGCAGCATGTGGTGGTGCCAAGCTTCACACAGCTCGAGCACCCGGGACTCCGGGACTAGCAGCTTACCATTCCGGTAGAGCTTGCCATCTTCCTCGGTCAGCCCCTTTGGCCACTTCTGCCCGTCGTCAGGGTCGGTCACAGCCCTATACTCGGCCGCAAAGGCCTCAGACTTGGCGTAATCGTCGGTCCAGTCGTCCTGGAGGCAAGACTCCGGGAAGAGGTGCTTGTCGGACTCAGTTCCCACAGGGGGTGCCGGACCGGGCCTTCTGCCCGCGGCACCCACAGGGGCGAGTACACTGACCGTGCTGCTCACCCTCGAAGCGAGGGGGGCATCTGCGGCCATGACGACGAAGCATTTGGCACCCTCCTCCTCCATCAGGCGCTCCATTTCAATGATCCTCTTGGCTTCAGCGGTCTCAGCCTCATCGCCATGGGCAGAGATATCCTGCATGCCCTTGCTGGCGGGATAGGCCCACCTACTGAGACAGTCCGCCACGGTGTTATCCTTTCCAGGAATATAAACAACCGTAAGGTCGAACTTGGCCAAGGTCTCGTGCCATCTTGCCCGTCGGGAGGCGGGACCCGAGGGGGTGTCCACGTGCTCCTTGTGCCACGACTGCAGACTCTGATGGTCGGTGCAGACGGTGACGGGATGGAGGGCTATGTACCCAGCCCATTTCCTGAGAGCCATGACAATGGCATACGCCTCCTTTTCACGGGGCGTCCACGTCCGTCTCTGGCCTTCCGCCAGGACCCGGCTCCAGAAGGCCACGGGCACGTGCCTCCCATCGTCAAGCACTTGCTCCAACACAGCCCCAATGGCGTAGTCGGAAGCGTCGGTGCGCAGGACGAACCCTCGGTCGGGATCCACGAGGTGCAGACCCACTGCGGATAGCAGCGCCTGCTTCATCCCCTCAAAGGCCCCGTCAGACTCTTCAGTCCAGACCAGAGCCTTCTTGGACCCCTTCTTGGTCTCCTCTCGGTTGCCCTTGAGCATGGTCGTCATGGGGGCTGCATACTCGGCATACATTTTGATATACCCCGAGTAGTAATTGCAGAACCCCAAGTACGCCCGTAGCTCAGAGACCGTCTTGGGCTTTTCCCAGTGCTCAATCGCAGCCACCTTGCCAGGTATGGGCTTTCGCTGCCCGTTCCCGACTACGTGGCCAGCGAAGACCACCTCGCTTACCGCAATGGTGGCCTTGTCACTGCTGCCCGTGAGTTTGTGCCGAACCAGAAGGTCCAGCACCCGAGTAACGTCCCTCTCGTGTGCCTCCAGGAGCTCCTCGTAGCTCATGCTGGGGTCCCCGGACGCGATGATCACGTCGTCCACGAAGGGGTCCGCACAGTCGCGCACCGGCTCAAGCAGGTTCTCCAGCATCCGCTGAAAAGCCGCATTGCCGTTGGTAACGCCCATGGGCATCACCTTTCACTGGAGAGGTCCAAGTGGGGTGCTCATGGCTGTGCAGGCACGGGACTCCTCGGCGAGAGGCATCTGATGATAACCATGTTTCAGGTCAATCACCGTGAAGATCCTCCGCCGGTGTTGCTTTTGCAGCATGTCCTCAATGAGGGGCAGCGTATAGCTGTCGTGCTGCGTTTGGGCGTTCAGGCCGCGGTAGTCGACCACGAGCCGCCACTCACCAGCAACCTTCTTGGGGACGACGAAGCAAGGAGAGGCCCATTCGGAGTGGCAGGGCTCGAGCCAGCCTCTCTGGATGAAGTCACGGAGGATCTTCTCCATGGCCTCCTTCCTCTCGCCCCTCAGGGCAAACTCCCGGTGACGATACACACGGGGGTCCTGCTTCAGTCGTATCTTGGCCTCGCCATACGGTCCACGCACCGGTGGGGGGAACACAGGTTTGCCGCTGAAGAAGGTCTCGCCATACTTCTGCTTCAGCCTGGCCCTCAGCGCCTGGATCTTGGGGCAGTCATCGGACTCCGCCTTGGCTTTCCCGGGCACTTGAACCACGGAGCTTACCTGAGGGGTAGCGACCCCGCTCGCTTTCGGCTCAGGCGGTCTTCCCAGGTGGCCCAAAGGGCCATCTCTGGTCTTGCCTCGGAATAGATCGCCGTAGGTGGGTGGGTTACCGCCAGGCGGCTCGTCTTGGCTGGACATGTGATCCAGCACCCTCTGCACGAAGGTATTCCCGTCATAGGAACCGGAGACGATTGAGTCCACTTCCCACCAGGCTTTGTCCTGGCCTTTGCCCTCACGCTGGTTTCCCCAGTCGTGAAAGGGCTGATCCATATACCCCTGAACCAGATCCCACTCCTCTTCAGTGAGGGGGTCTTCGGAGTCCGATTCTTCGATGTCAACAGGGGGAACCGCAAAGCATTGCCTCCAAGGTTCTGCTATGATACGGTTGACACACACGAAGTCCGTGGTGTCGGCCTGATCAAGGCCCCCATCCACATAGTGGAATTCTGTTGGCCATCTCTGGGGTGGCATGGGCTGTCCCTTAGCGTCCTGATAGACACTCTCTCCAGCCGGTAGGACGACCTTGTTCAAGGTCATGTTGGTCAATGAGGCTACCCAATGTCGGGTACTTTCCTCCTCGGTGCATCCCATAGAAACAACCAGCACTGCCTTGGAGCGGTCCTTGCGAATCTTCGCTATCGCTCTTGGAATGTCCCAACGGGGGCAATGGATCCACATCAATCCCTGATGCGGACCCCAGTGCTTCTTCCACGCGGAGTCCTGGGCGCTCCAGTACTTCTCACATACCCGCAGATGGGCGGAGGTTCCTGAAGAGAACGCATCCAGGGCCAGATCCGACGCTCCCAGGTCCGCGACCACTCGGTACGCCACTTCCGGCCTTACGCCGTACTCCTGGTTCGCTGGCCCAGTGGGCTCAGTGTCCAGCGCGGCCACTTCGAGCTGATTGCGTTCGGGGTGGATCCATTGGCATTCCACATGGTGCTCAGGTGACGAAAGCCACGAGAGCTGGTCGTCCTGGTACAGGGTCATGGAGGCCTGGGCCGGGAGGACGCCGGAGTCCGTCTCCATCATGAAGTCGTACCCGACGATCATGTCCCAGTCCATCTCGGCCTCGTAGAAGCTACCGTGCAGGAGGATTTCCTTGCCGAGGTCTGGGCGGCTCAGCTCACGATGGTTCACGAACTGCAGCCCAATGGCCGCTTCCTTCGTGCCTCCCACCATGTACTGGCCGTTCGCCACCTTCAGCCTGACAGGTTTCCGACTGTCGGTAAGACACTCTGGCAGAAGCAGGCCAGCCTTGACCAAGCTGACTTGAGCTCCCGTGTCGACCAACACGTCGAAAACCTTTTCCACTTCCCCGCATAAGGCACGGACCTTAAGATGCAACTGCCGCTCGCGACCGACACGGCGCACGGCGTGCAAACTCAGGATCTCCGGCCGTTCCAGAAGCTCCACAAGCGACTGGTGCAGGTCGTGGACAATGGGCTCAGGCTGCCCATCTGCAGCATCCAGCTGCGGTCCGGGTGATCCTCCGATACTCTCGGATAGATCCTGTAGTACATCAAACACGTTCTTGGTCGCGAAGGACGGACGGGTGCAAGGGTTCGTGCCTTCACTTGCCCTCACCCCGCCTCCGCGACTGGGCGCCGGGCCGGGCCTTCCGCCCGCGGCAGTCCCCTTGTGCTTATCGACTCCCGACTGGGATGGATCGCCGCTTCCCACGTCACCATCCTGCGACCGCCCTAGCTGGGGCCCTTGGCTGCAGGGGCTCCGCTAGGGGGCGTCGGTTGTGGAAGAGGGGGTGTTCTCCTCGGCCTCAACGTCATTGACGCCCTTCTTTCTTCCCCCTTTACCTCCTCCTTTACCCTTCTTGTCCTTGTCCTTGTTCTGGTCATTCTGGTTGTTCTCCTTGTTCTTGTTGTCCGACCTGGGGACCCAGTTCCGCTTGATCTCCTGGATCTCCTTGGCCAACTCGGTCCCCACCGACGACATCAGCTTGGCCAGCTCGTCCTTGTCGACCTCCATTTTGGCTTCCCGGATACCCGCGGGCGCACGCTTCTTCGACCCGTGCGCCTTCTTGTAAGCCTCCGTGTCGGCCTTGTGGACGGGGCATGTTCGGTGGTCATGGTTGAAGCCTTTCTTCCTCCCATAACACACGAAACAGCCCTGAGGGTGAGCTCGTATGAACTCCCCAAAGGACAGCGGAGGGTCGCCAATGCGGCGAGGGTCCCTCTTCTCCTGCTTCTTCCAACCTTGCTGCAGGGGCTTCCAGTTTGCTGGCTTGGTCCCCGCGCTCAGGTTCTTGGCCACGAAGGCACACACGGCCACTTCGGCGGGCTCATCGTCGTCGTCATCGTCGACGAGAGTCTCATCGCCGCCGGCTCCCGCTGGGTCCATGGCATCTTCCCCGCCAGGTCCCTCGCCAACGTAGTTGACGTCGCGGTCGCCGGGCCTCAACCCGCGGGTGTGGTGGAGGTTTCGGTACTCCTTGAGTACTTCCTCGCCAACCCACTCCAGGATCTCGTCGCAGCTCATCCGCGCCGGGATGGGCTGCAGACGGATGGTCTGGCCGCTCAACTCACAATCGTCAAGGCGCCACATCGCGGTCTTCTCGCGATCGCCCGAGACGGTGATGAGAAGAGCGTTCCGCAGGGAGTGCCGTTTGACATCCCGGGCCACGTTCTTCTTCGCCCAAGACACAACGTTCGTATGATACTCCTTGGGGAGCATCATCTTGACCGTGTGGTTGGACTTGGCCCTCTTGGATTCCTCCTTGGTGACCCTCTTGATCCATGCTTCCGGCAGCATGGAGAGCAGGCGAGCCTGCTCGTCACCCTCGTTCCAATCCTCCACATTGCGGCGGAAGAGGGTGTATTTCCCTCGGAAGTCACGCCAGTCCCGTAGGCGGATCTCCCGTCCATCATGCTCAAGCTTGATGGACTTCCAGCGCTTGGCAGCCACCTGCGGAGCGTCCACCCGCTCCTGCTCGTTGAGCCACTTCTTGGCGTCCTTGAGGGTCTTGATTTTCCCCTCCTTGGTCGCCACGAAGTATAGCTCGCCGAGCACTTCCGGCAGGCGGTACCTGAACCGTTTGAAGACATATCTCTCCGCATCCGCGGGAGGTAGGTCTTCAGTGACGGTCAGCCCCCAATCGTCCAGCTTCTCCAAGAAGCGGTCGAGGTTGAGGGGGTTGCCATCGTACATGGGGGGCTTGATGTCCTTCAAGTCTTCCCACACGGCGGCGTCCGCGGCCTTAGAGACCATGAACGCCAGCCGCGAGGTCGACCGAGGTTCCCATCGGCCTCGCCCACGGACTCCCACGGCCGCCACGTCCATCTCCTCCATGGAGTCCCTGTGGCTACGCCGCGGTTCCTCCACGTACGCTGAACCAAAATGTTCACGCCGTACTGCATCCATGTACGCATCCTCATCACGGCGCCGGCGGCTGCGTTCAGCGGCCTCCCGTCGTACACCACGCGGCGGGCTGATGTCGAACTCCTCCAGGTCCAGGTCCAGGTCCAGGTCCTCACCTTCGCCGACATCCCACTCCACGTCTCCTCTGGGGACCTCATCCCTGAGTCCACCATAACGTCCTCCAGCCCTGGGGATTGGCACCGGGGCTGGTGGCGGGCGTCGGGGGCGTACAGGCGTCCGCGGTGGAGCACGGCGGTTGTGGTAGTCCCCGCTGAGCCACTCATCGCGCCATTCCTCACTGCCACTGCCGGGCGGCACGCGCTCGTTGCGGCGGCCCGCGCTGTGGTGAGAGGGGGCGGTGAGAGAGGGGGCACTGGCGCTGGGGCGACTCCTGGGGGCTCCGCCGGGGGCGTGGGGTCTGCCTGGACCTGGTCCGGGTCCCCAGCCGTCGTCCGACGAGCCAGACTCCAGGGGTGGGTGGTCGCTGCCGACTCTCCCACGGGCTTCCAGCGCATCCAGCCTCTCCTGCAGGCCGCTGACGACGTTGGTCAGCGACTTGGTCTCGGCCCTGGCGATGTCCAGGTCCTTCTGCGCGCGCGCGGCGACCCCGGAGATGCGAGCCATCTCGACCTTGCCCGTGTCTACCTCGCACTCGAGGGCAAAGACCCTCCTGCGGAGGTAGACAATCCACCGCCAGGTGGTATCCGGGTCGCCGTTCCCTGGTGGGTCGTCGGGGTCCCCAGGGGGTCCTCCAGGAGGGCCTCCGCCGGGTCCGCCCGGTCCAGGGGGTCCTCCCCCGCCCGGTGGTCCGCCTCCAGGGGGTCCACTTGGTGGGCGTCCTCCAGGGGGTCCTGAAGGTCCTCCGCCAGGGGGTCCCGGTGGGTCTCCGCCGGGTCGCCTCGGTGGGTCCGAGGATGGGCGCTTCCTCGTGATGCCGAACTCCATGTCGTCATCCTCGTCCATGTCGCCCCACCTGGGCGTCTCGGTTACGGAGGACTCCGAGCTCCGGTAGGGAGGAGGGGGATCCTCATCCTCACCTTCCGGTTCCATGGGGACGTCCCCGCCGCCTCCGCCCGTCCAAGCCACCACTTGGCGATGTCGACGGCCTCGTTCATCCCCGTCACTGGCGGTGAAGAAGGGGTCACTGTCGTGGGGGTGCCCACCCGCTGGCCTCCGCGGCCTCTCGGGGGTCTTCCCCTTGCCCTTCCTCCGTCGACGGGCGGTGGTGCCACCGCTCCCACTGCTGCCCGTGTCCGCCTCATCCAGCTTCATCCTGGAGGAGGCGTCCCCTTCGAAAAGCCTTCGAAGGGTCTCCACTCGCGATCCTCCCGGGGGAGTCTCGTGGCGGAGTTTGGAGTTTATAGTGTTTTCAGCACTGTGTTTTTGCTTCTCCTGCTGCTTGTTGTTGCTGTAGGGTGTCCTGCTGCTGGTTTTGGATGATGAAAAGCTTTTGTTTGTTGAAATACAGTAAAGCCAACTCAATTCAGGATAGCCCAAGCCAATAGTATGCAAGGAGAAGGTAATTCAGGATCAAAGCATGAAGGGCTGCAGTGTAAACAGTGAAAGATGATTAGATATTCACAGAAACTGCAACTCAGGATACAAATGAATGCATATTCACAGAGATAGCTGAAATGTTTTGGGAAAAGAGTTAGAAAACTGCCTCAGGATCACTCTCTCTCCATAGTGCCATCTTAGGAGATGTGCACTCTTTGTTTTGGGTCCCTTATGTGCTGAGGTGGCATGGTATGTGGCGATGAGGTCACTGCCATGTCACATGGGATGTTCCTACTCAGTTGGGATCTTCCTACTTAGTTAGGCTGACCGGGAATTGAACCCAGGACCTCTCAAAAAGAGGTGCCTAACCCCCTATGGTGCATACCACTAGGGCAGATAAGTATTCATGGAAAAACATAGATAAATTCATAGGCTCTACCTTAGGTATGTCAGTGCTCAGTCAACTCAGGAAAAGATGTTTTACTTCTGATTGAAAGGGGATTAAGGGGTCCACTCCATATCCTGATTGGGTGTTTGGTTCCATAGGTCAAAATGTGTTGTCACCACTTTTGGCTGGACCAATACTAAGATAAAAATGCATGGATGTTCAGTGCATCTCTAATACAACTAGAGTATGTCCCAAAGCAATGGAAAAGCACTTTTTCTTACTCCCCCCTTGTGCTGTGGTGGCCACCACTGTCGCATTTTAGGAAAAAGGGAATTTTTCTTGGCCTTTCCTTGGTTTCCACATCTACTTTAAAATACCTACAGTCTCCCTCACACTGAAAAACGGGCGCTCACCATGGCTGGCGTCCTTTTGCTGCTCTGATTGTACAGTTTCCTACAGAAGACTCAGCGCTCTTGGCGCTGCCGGGGCTCCTGTGGCTTGGTTGGGTTAGATTGGGAGCATGCCAAACATGTGCATATGCATCCCTTCCTCCAAGACGCAGCGTCGACACAACCCAAACGCAAGACACATTATACACACTCGCATGGGTTCTCGTAAACCTGCTGGCGACCTGTGACCTGTCTTAGGGCGTAGGGAGTCGAAAAGAAATTAATTTGCCCCTTGGGGGGGTCTTGGTTCTGCTCAGTCTCTCCAGGCACCTGCGTTTCGGCCCGAACACGGCCTACTCAGCGAGGCTGCGCGTGGGTATCTGCAGAGGCAGGAATGGGAGAATTATGGACGAATCCACGCAAAAACGAAGCGACGACACCAAAATCCGTCAAATGACGGCGCAGAATTTTTCTGAAACGACACACCTGAGCAGAATCCAATTGTGCATTTTCAGCACATTTTTATAGAAATTATAGTCATCTCTGGATTTTTTAAGTCCAGAAATTCATACGCATAAAATGGCGGCGCGCAGGAGCGGCTCCTAGCGAAGCGCCGGAAAATGGAAAAATAATGGAATTATAAACGTATGTATCACGTAGTCTTGAAAATGACGAGACACACATTAATAAACAAACATACAGATTCCACCCACACTAATAGAAGCTTCAAAAATTCAAGAATTCGAAATTCAATTGAAAAGACTTCAATGAATCAGGTATAAAGTACAGGTATGCTCGTCTTGCATGCCGCATACACATTGCTCGTCTCGAGTCTCCGTGACCGAGTCGTGTAGCAGCGTCAACAACGATAACCACGATAGAACGCGGTAGAGGGATTGATTGGAAAGATTGCAGATGATTAGCGGTCAGATCAGGGTGATTAGTCATACACACAAGTGCATAGCAACGTTCTTCGCGTGCGCCCCTTTTGTTTTCTCTCCTTGCTTCACTTCCCAGCGGTAGGTAAGGTAGGTACGCCCAGGCGGGGCCACCCCCTGGTGGAGTCAAGATTGTTGTGGAGATGGGCAGGTTTGCCCACGTGATCGTGCATAGTCGTGCATGCACACACGCATTAAAGGGTAGGCCACGCGAAGTGCGCACGGTAAACCTTGTTTAGGCTACCCAGGGGCTCCTCGGTACGTTCTTTAAGAGAACCTGAGGAGTCCCTTAACGCTTGCTTGCTTGATAAGGGTAGCTGCTCCATGCAGCGTGTTTGCGGACAGCGTATTATAGGGCACACTGAGAAGGGTATAATACCTGGAGTGTGCCTTGGTTCCTCCGCCGCAAACGCCCTTTCATTTGCCTTTGTTTTACAGGTGGGCAGGTAGGGTGAGTGGTGCAGCAGCATTTTTTTTTATGCCCTGCTAAACAGGGGCGCAGATCACACAAACAAGTAACCCCGCTCCGCCTGTGGCAGAGCAGGGAGTCCGACTTCATCGACATCTGCGCCTTGCACACGAGAGCACTCCTTCCCTCCAAGCCCTTGCAGGGGAAACGCGTTGTGGCGTCCCCTGTGAGGCCACAGTTGCTTAGCAGCGCTGTGTTCTCTTGTCATTTCACAGGTGGGTCTCTAGGACCCTCGAGAACTTTCTCTTCGCAACGCCAAGTAGAGCGTGCGTGTAGGAGTGGTAGTCCTGCGTGGGGGCTAGAGCCAGTTGCCCAGCGCTCGCCCACCAGGATGGTGCCACTGTAGGGTGTGTAGGACCTGTAGGGGGCGTGTCACTGTCCCACCCTTTTCCTGCAATTTTAGCTGGGTTGGTGGGCTGTGACAGTGGGTTAGGTTAGTGTTTTTGGCCACATAGCAAACAGGCGTTTTGCATGCCTTCATAGCTTTTGGCCACCCCTCCCTGTAGTAGACAGGTAGGTAGGGAAAACAATACCTGGATTAACACTCTGGGTATTCCCCCAAGGTTTTGCGCCAGCACAGAAATTGGGCGCATAGGGGAGGGGAGACCCGGGGCGTACCCCGTGGCATCAACAAGCCAACCCTCCAGGTTCAGCAAGGGCGCAGACTTGGGTATAATTAGGACACCACTTCTGCGGCTTGCTCTCAGGACCTTAGGACTAGCACACTCACACATACGCTTTGGCAGGTAAGGGTAAGGTTCAGTCCCTAGCTTTATTCTTGGAGGCAAGCATCTCAGCGAGCCTCAACAACTCACCAAGGTTGTTCTGGGACAAGTAGTCAACCAGAACTGAGTTTAGGCGTCCCTCAGGTAGAACAAATGCAGAGAAGGGCTCCCAGGTGGCCTCTTCGACTCCAAACCCTTCCCAGAGGGTGAGGAAGCGCCAACCCTGGCGATAGCGGTGGCGTAGGACAGACTTCACCAGGTAGAAGCCCTCCTTAGCCATCTCCTCGGCGTTCATGTCGGGGAGTTCACCTTCAACTTCCATAGGGCTGGCAGCCCCTTGTAGGTCCAGAGCGGCGATTTCCTCGTCGTTCAGCTCCCACTCCTCCCCACAGAGGTCTTCAGGATCATGGTAGCGCTTCAGGTGTTGAGCGGCGCACACCAGGGTCCCCCCTAGACGGGGAGAACACCGCACGGTGATACGGTGTCCATCCACAGATAGGATCTTGTACGGCCCGAAGTAGGGGTCATCGCTGGTAGAGCGTGGCCAGGCGGGTAGTCGACTGTGGTGCACCAGCACCCAGTCCCCTTCTTGGTAGGTGGCCGGTACACGGTGCTTGTTCTTCTTGTTCCACTGACGCTCCCTCACTCTCTGGAGCATAGCCTTGGCCTTGTCCACCTTCGCTTGTTGCTCTTGGACCCATTCACCCACAGAAGAATGGGTGTCCTCTGGATAGGGGGCATGTAGGAACCATGCCGGGCGCCCCATGAATAGCTCATGTGGCGAGTAGCCAGTAGCTGAACTCTCTTGGGAGTTCATCATCAAGGATATGACGGGGAGTAGTCTCACCCAGTCTCTGGTGCGTTCAGTTTTGCACCATATCCTGACGTTCTCCTTCAGGACACGAATCTGTCGCTCACATAGGGGGTTGCTCGTGTGAGAGTAGGGAATCCCCGTAGACACCTGGACATTGAGGGACCTCAGGACCCTCTTGTACCAGCCAGTATCTGAGCGTACTCGTACGTCCTCATCGGAGTTGATCTCCTTGGGCGCCCCATAGACACAAAACCACTCCTCCAGGAGTATCTTGATAGTCTCCTCTCCGGTAATGTGCTTGGTACATGGGAACACCCTGGTAAACCTGGTCAACCCACAGGTTACCACGAGGGCGAAGTCATAGCCCCCGAACTTCGGCATCTCCGTGTAGTCCACGTATAGAACACTGTTAGCACAGTGAGGGATGGGCAGGGTCGAGTAGAGACCTCTGTCCCTGATATCCCCTGGTTTACAGGACCTGCACGGGCACTTGTCCACGATAGGCAGGAGCGTCTTCCGCAGCTGGTCGTCAGTCCACGTAGTGTGGAACCACTGCTTGAACAGCCTCAGGGTGCGGTCAGCACCCACATGACCACTGGACTCATGGGTCCACTTCAGCAGCGCTGGGACTCGGTCACTAGGCACCACGATGCGGTCCTCGTGCCAGAGGTAGCTCTTGTCCCGCTTCCACTGGTCTTGGTTGACCAGGAGGGGTTCAAGGCGTTTCTCCAGGCGCCGGTAGATATCCCCAAACTCCTGTAGGTACTCCGATTGTTGGAGTCCATCCAGGGGGCGTATCATGGTCATGTTCAGGTCCAGGTGTACGTCCATACGGCTGAACGCTTCCTTAGCCAGCGCTTCAGACCGGGCACCAATCAGGGCGTCGAAGTTGTTGCGGCTGATGTAGTCGGCACACTCGTTCTTCACTCCCTGGATATGGTGTACCGTCAGCCGTAGTTGACTGAGGTAGGTCCACCAGCGACGTAGCTTGGCCTTCTCAGGTGGGGGGCCCTTCTGGAAACTGCGGACCGGTTCTTGGTCGCATAGCCAGACCACAGGGTTACTCCCCAACAGTCGTGCTTGTGAGGATAGCACCAGCATACCCGCGAGCAGTTCCTGCTCATAGGTGGAGTAGTTCCCTCTGGCCTGGTTCCACTTCCAGTTCCAGTGGCCCAGAGGTACTAGGACCCACTTGTCGTCAGGGTAGCTGTGCTTGAGGGTTCCATCTCGGTTGAGACCTTCCGTCCCCCATTGGGAAATGGCCGAGTCGAACTCCTCCTTCTCTAGTGCTTGCCATTGGAACAACGTTCCACCACCGCCCACATTGCTGGCGTCGGTCACCAGGATAATCTCCCCTTGTGCCCTAGGCACGCCCAAGCACTTAGCGTTGGCTACCTTGTCTTTGAGCTCGTCAAACGCTTGTTGCTCTTGTGGGCCCCAGCGCCAAGTAGTACTCTTCTTGATCAAGTCAGTCAGTACCGCGCTGGTGTAGGTGAAGTTTTTGATGTGGCGGCGATAGAAGTTGCACGCCCCAATGAAACTGCGTACATCATGAAGTCCTTTCTTGGGGTCTTCGTGTCGTACCTTGGCATCCATCAGGGGTTTGGCCTTAGAGGCCGCTGGGGTCCACCACCCATAGCCAACGTCAAACCCCAGGTACTGCATGGTCTCCTGCATGAACTCACACTTCTCCAGCTTGAGTCGTGTGTGGTTCTCCTGGCAGACCGCAAAGAACTCACCCAAGAGGATTAGGTGATCCTCCTGGGTATTGGTCCCGAGGCATACATCGTCGATGTGAGCCTCCATCTGGGCCCCACGGGATATGAGCTCCTGCACCTTAGGTCTCCTTCGTAGGATGGACAAGATCTTGTTCATCAGCTCTTGGAACAGAGCGGGGGCGTTAGCCACGCCGAATGGCATGACTTTCCACTTGAATACCCTCCCCTGAGGGGTGATGAAGGCCAGTAGTTCCTGCGCGTTGGGCGTCAGGTCCACTTGCCAGAATCCACTTCGCTTGTCCATCTTGGTCTTGTAGCGACAGGAGGCTATCTTCTCCAGGGTAGACTCCATATTGGGAATGGACCCTGAGTGGTTCAGCGTCTTCTTGTTCAGTTCTCCATAGTCCACTACCAGCCGTTTGGCTGTAGACCCAGGTTTAGCCACCAGGAAACAGGGGCTGCAGTGTAGGGGGTAGTCCCCATCCTTGTACTCCAGGACTAGGCCAGCGTCGATAAATTCTTGTATCTGTCGCTCAATCTCGTCGGCCTGCTCTTTAGGAGCTGGATAGGGTCTCCTCCGGATCTTGTGACCCACGAACTCGGGTTTCAGCTTGAGGTCCATCTGTACCAGCTTGTCGCATGAGGCTGGAGGGGGTAGTTCTCCGAACACCTCCAGATAGGTCCTTATCAGCTTTTGTACCCGCGGGTCCAGTACCTTGATCTTGTCCTCCATATCCTCGTCGGAGTGTAAGTTGCTTGCCCCTTGAATAGAAGTCGGGAGGTGGTCCTCCACCGATTCTTCGCCCGCGGTAGCATCCTTCAGCCCTTGGTAGGCATACAGAAGGTCTTGCTCAACCATCTCCGGTGGACGATGGCAACATAGGCACGCTTTAGGGGGTTCACATACACATTCCTCCGAGAGGTCGTCCTCATCTGGGGTCCTCACATGGGCACCCCATACGCTCTTCATGAGCTTGAGATCCACCTCCCTTTGCCAGGTGGTGATCTTCTGTTCGAGGTCCTCCTTCAGTTGGGATAGGTCTCCCATACGTCCTTGCTTCAGTGGCCACGAGCTGCGGGTAGGCTTCGCGTAGCATAGCTTTTTCGCCACCAACTTCCTCTTGGAATCCACGTACTCCCTGAGCCTGGATCGAGGGTCCAGCTCTTCATCCACGGGGTCTTCCACCCTCATGGAGAGTAGGGGTTTTAGTGGGGCGACGTACTCGGCGTTCTCCACTTCTTCCACCGCAGTCTGCACGAAGAAGGCGTCGTGCTCAGTTTCGTCGTCTGAGTGGATAGAGCTAGGTAGCTCAGATAGTCCACACTCAGAGACTCCATCAGGAACAGGTACATGACAGGGAGAGTTGGGGGCGTTGGTGTCAGTCACGACGTACTCATCTCCTCCGGGTGTAGTTTCAACAGCATCTTGAGGTCGTAGACGATCCTTCAAGTCACCCAAGGCGAGTCCATCGCTTTCTCGTTGTATAGCCTGGACCAGAGTAGGGTCCAGGTCTTCCCAGGGGATGATGGTAAGACTTCCGTCCACCACGCTGAGCATACTCCCCCATCCGGGCTTCCCAATGGGCGTCTTGCGTCCCAGAGGCACGTAGATGGCCTCATCAGGTAACCGCACAGAGCTGATAGTCAGCTTGTCAAGGAGGGTTCGCCAGTACTCGTTGCCCCCATGGGCTCCCCAGTCGGGGGAACACAGGACCATACGGGAACGTTCCAAGGCCACCTTGGTCAGCACCTTCCCCAGTTCACTGAATCTGGGGTTCCCGTAGGCCATCCCGAAAGAGGGCCAGTAAAATTTGTAGCTGCAGTTCTTCCCCTTGCTGCAGTATAGGTCCAGTACATGCTGCTTGTCGCTGGCGAACAGTTCCACACTTAGGTCTTCTCGAGAGTAACCCAACTCCTTCAGACCTTGGTCTAGGACTTCCCCCAATAGTTGATAGTCCTCAGTTTTGGAGGCCGCCATCATGTTCGAGGGCTCCTCCTTCGATAGTCTCAGGTAACTCGAGGTATGTTCCGACTGCTCCAGTGGCACAGACTCTCTGCCACTGCCGTGGTCCACGTATAGGAGGTAGGGCGCTTGCAGCGTCAGGGATTGTATCTGGGAGTGCTGCACGAAGAAGTCAGTACCCAGTACAAAGTCGAAGGCATCAGTGTCCATCACATAGAACCGATGGGCGATAGTCTTGGAGCCCATAGGTACCTCCACTTCGCAGTCCCCGCAGCTGTGCACCACATGTCCATCCCCCATCCGTATAGCGGCGGTGGTCATGGTGTTCTTCAGGCTCCCACAAGGTAAAATTTTCTTGGCCACTATCGATATTGTGGCTCCAGTATCCAGTACCCCCAGGTATTCACGTCCCCCTAGTCGGATACGTACCCAAAACACCAGGTCTTGGGTGCCACCAGAGCGTCCCCGTCAGAACTCCGCGGGACAGGTCACCTCGAACCCCTTGTTCCGCAATTTGCGGGCCATCCTCATGAAACGGCTTCTCTTCTTGGCGTTGCCGTCGTCACCACCTTCATGCTCACGCTTGGCTCCTTGTTCTTGCTGGGCCTGCGTCTGTGAGCGTGTCGTAGGTCCAGACTGCCCTCCAGAGGGCTCGGAGTTCCCCCCTGGATTAGGGTTGGGGTTACCTCCGTTCTTGTCCTTGTTCTTGTTGTCGTTCTGGCGGTTAGCGCCTCCTCCTCGTCCGCCTTGACCCTTGTCTTGACCACCTTGACCACGTCCTTTCGACTTGCCCTTGCCGGAGTCGTTGCCTTTGGCCTTGCCTCCACCTTTGCCTGAGCTTTTGCCAGGATCTTCCCCCTTAAGCTTCGCCGATAGGCGTTGCTTATGGTAGCACTCGTCCTCATAGTGCTTCCGCTTACCGCAGAATGCACACGTGATGGTGCAGCGGTAATGATCCGGCATTTTCACCTTGGCGCCGGTGATCTTTTCCTGCTGCTTCCCCTGGACAACAAAGCAGTCTCGCTGCTCGCAGTCGGAGGCATGCTGCAGGTGGCCCTGTTCATCTCTGGCATCACACCAGAATAGCTCCTTCACGTTCTCCATTAGGCGGGCGTGGGCGTGTTTGGGGGTAGTCCCCTGCCCAGGTCGGGACCCTTGGTACCCTTTGCCTCCAGAACCTCCACCACCAGGACGGTAGTGGTTCAGGTGTTGGTCGCTCTCCTTCTCCAGCGCCATCTCCAGGAGCAGCACGCATAGATCCTCGTAGCGGAGGGATCTAGCCTTGCGCTCAGCCGTCAGACGGCACTCGTCCCATAGCTCACGGGGGAGCTTGGAGCACAACCAAAAC
Organism: Eutreptiella sp. 'Long Island Sound 2002'; assembly: GCA_964036045.1. Lineage (NCBI taxonomy): Eukaryota > Euglenozoa > Euglenophyceae > Eutreptiales > Eutreptiaceae > Eutreptiella > Eutreptiella sp. 'Long Island Sound 2002'. The sequence goes on from OZ038386.1 coordinate 34,095,623, forward strand.
AGCAGGTCGTCGCTGCTGTAGGAACCGGGCGTCAGTCGCCCAGCCCAGTGGTCCAGGTCCGCCAACAGCTCGGAGACCCTGCCGGGTTTGGGGTTGTTCGGCAGCACGGGCAGGTTCTGGATCTCGGCCCTGATGGAGAGGTCGGTCTCGTAGGTTGGGTACTGCCTCTCCAGGGCAACCAACACGTCGGCAAAGGTGGCGGAGTTGGTGACGATCTGCCTGACCTGCTTCTCCAGGTACTTCGTCTTGCAGCACTGCAGGAGCAGGTCGCACTTCACTCGCCCACTCGCGTGGGTTTGGCCGGTCAGTCGTAGGAACCGGCCAAAGTTCTCAGCGAACTCGCTGAGGTCCTTGCCTGTGAATTCAGGCAGGTTCACCACTATCTTGGAGGTGGCAATAGCCTTCGCCTCCTGAGCTCGGCGTCCTTCAGGGCGTCGGGTCTTCTTCTTCTTCTTCTTCTTCTTCTTACCCTTGGAGTCCTCGGGGTCCTCAGGGTCTTCGTCATCCGATGGCGAAGAAGAAGTCATCGAAGGCGGCCCATCATCGGAGGGGTCTCCGCCTAGATCACTGGAGCCATAAGGCTCCACGTCCACCATAGCCCTTAGGGCTGTCAGCCCCAGCTGGTCCAGCTCGGCCCTCGTCGAGTTCGTCACATGACTGTAGGGCGGCTGGGCTGTCCTCGGGACGAATGGGCTTCTTGGTACTGCTGCAGGAGTCGGCATCGGTCGGCTCCTCAGGCTCCCCAGGGTATTCGTCAACCCTGCCGCCAGGTGGTTAGCCTGTACTCGGTGGGGTGACATCCCCACTGTCGTAGGTGACGCATGGGACGGGATCATCAGGGGCTGCAGTTTCTCCCTGATCTCTTGCGTGAGGTCGCTCACGATTTTCGAAGTGGCTCCTTGGAGCACCTCGTTGATCTCCGACCGCGTCAGGGACCTGTTGGAGGATCTTCCCGATCCTCTACTCCTGCCTCCCAGAGACTCTGGTCCTCTCCTCAACCCACTCAGGGGTGCATACCCAGGTGTACACCCAGGAGCATACCCAGGAACTTCCATGTAGGTTCCCGTGGCGTGGAGTGGATGGGGATGGTCAGCCGCATACCAACGCGGCGCAGAGCTGGAAGCCACCGGCTCACTGGCAGTAGTTGCCTCAAGGAGCGCAGTGGTAGGTGGGCCCATGCCATAGGCGGGGTAGTGAGGCATGCCAGTAAAGCCTGTGCCCTCTGCCATAGGCTGGTTGGTTGTGGAAGTGGATGTAGCGGCGGCTGGGTGTGTGGTGGTTATGGGAGAGGGTGATGCTTGGAGGCCAGAAGCGCTTGGTGCGCCTTCGAAGGTAGGGACATCCGTCGGGTCTTGCCCTTGCTCCTCTCCTTCGTCTGCTCCTTCTCCAGCATCCTTCTCGCTCTCGTTTCCTCTCTTCCTCTTCACAGGCTGAGGCTGAGAGACCATTTCCTTCACCGACAGGGCCCCAAAGGCCGTCTGGAGGCCATCCAAGGAGTCCTCCGCCGTATCCATTGGCCCATGTAAGGGCTCCACCGAAGGTACAGCGTCAGGCGCCGGCCTTGCCGGTGTCTCTGGCGCTGGCGCTGTGTTCACCTCGGCGTCCACTCTTCCTGGATCCATCTTAATCCACCCTTCTGCTTATGTTTGCCTGCTCGGAGCACTGGTTGTACGGCGCGGGGTCGCTGCCGGTGCACAGAGACAGGCTGCCTCTTGCTACCAGAAAAGTTTATAGTGTTTTCAGCACTGTGTTTTTGCTTCTCCTGCTGCTTGTTGTTGCTGTAGGGTGTCCTGCTGCTGGTTTTGGATGATGAAAAGCTTTTGTTTGTTGAAATACAGTAAAGCCAACTCAATTCAGGATAGCCCAAGCCAATAGTATGCAAGGAGAAGGTAATTCAGGATCAAAGCATGAAGGGCTGCAGTGTAAACAGTGAAAGATGATTAGATATTCACAGAAACTGCAACTCAGGATACAAATGAATGCATATTCACAGAGATAGCTGAAATGTTTTGGGAAAAGAGTTAGAAAACTGCCTCAGGATCACTCTCTCTCCATAGTGCCATCTTAGGAGATGTGCACTCTTTGTTTTGGGTCCCTTATGTGCTGAGGTGGCATGGTATGTGGCGATGAGGTCACTGCCATGTCACATGGGATGTTCCTACTCACTTGGGATCTTCCTACTTAGTTAGGCTGACCGGGAATTGAACCCAGGACCTCTCAAAAAGAGGTGCCTAACCCCCTATGGTGCATACCACTAGGGCAGATAAGTATTCATGGAAAAACATAGATAAATTCATAGGCTCTACCTTAGGTATGTCAGTGCTCAGTCAACTCAGGAAAAGATGTTTTACTTCTGATTGAAAGGGGATTAAGGGGTCCACTCCATATCCTGATTGGGTGTTTGGTTCCATAGGTCAAAATGTGTTCTCACCACTTTTGGCTGGACCAATACTAAGATAAAAATGCATGGATGTTCAGTGCATCTCTAATACAACTAGAGTATGTCCCAAAGCAATGGAAAAGCACTTTTTCTTACTCCTCCATTGCGGCGGCGGTGGCTGCGGCAGCTCGCGCTTCGGCTTCTTCCCGAGCACGAGCCGCCTCGGCTTCCCGGGCCTGCAGCAGCTGCGCCTTCTGCGCCTCCAACGCCGCCAGCTCCGCCTCCGTCTTGGCCTTCTCCTCAGCGACCTTCCGTCGCGCGGCCTCGATGGCTTCCTTCTTGGCGGCATCCTCCTGGGCCTTAGCCGTCGCTTCGGCGTGGGCCCTTTCCTCCGCCTCCTTCTTTGCCCTCCCTTGGGCAAGCGCCTCTTCCAGCGCCTTCACCTCGGCCTCCTTGCAGGCAATGGCCTCCTGCGTCAGGCGGGCTTCCTCGTCGGCTGCCGCCAACTCACCGTTGACCTGGGCAGTCGCTGCCCCATGGGCGGCCACGGCCGTGAGTCCGGCCGCGATGGCCGCCACGGTTTGTGCGTGGATGGCCATGCCATGCGCCCACTGCGCAGCCTCCTCCTGGGCGATGCCGGTGGCGCCCTCCACGGCAGCGCTGTACTGCCGGGCCCGTTGCCGGGCAACCCGACGGTTGCAGGGCACCCCACAGGCGCGCTCACAAGCGCGCGCCACGTCCCTTTCGGGAGCGACGCTGCTGCTGGAGCTGGCCTGGTCGGCCGGCGTCCTCCCGCGGTGGGCCGACTCGATGTCGCTGCTGGGGCCTGCTGAGGCCTGCCGGGCCTTCAGGAGCAGCGAACGGGGCTTGGCCTGGGTCTGCTTGGCGACTTGGATGTAGTCGCCAAGGGTGGTGGAGCCGGGGTGGTGTCCACCATTGGGCCGTTGGGGACTGGGGGCTGGGGTTCCGCCCTTGGCGCCTTGGGCGGCTTCGGCAGCCAGGGACTCCTGGTACTCCCGCCACCTCCGGTCCCTCTTCTTGTCCCCGGCGGACCGTTTCTCCGTCCCCGGAGACGCGCTGCTGCTGCCCTGCAGCCTGCGCTCGCTTCCCGGTTCCGGGAACTTCTTCTGGATCACGTCCCACAGGGAGACGTTGATCGAGGCGCCCGACGGGTAGGCGTTGGGGTCCTCGTCCTCCTCAATCCCGTCGGGGCGCAGCCCTTCGCCGGGCCTGTCCGGCCGGGTCCACGTCCTCCAGCGCTTGCGGCGGAAGCGGTACTCGTACCCTTCCGCCCGCAGCCACTCCTCCACTGCCCACAGGCGGTCCTCCCCCATGTCCTCCCGGAGCTCGAAGCTCCCGGGCATGCCGCCTTCGCACTGGGGATTGCTGTAGCGGTATTGCTGGTCCCACAGCAATCCGCGCAGCAGGCGCGCCACATGGGGGTGGGGCTGCGGCCACCTCCTACCCGCTTCTTGCCAATTCACCATGGCAGCGGGGGCGTTGTTGGTCTTGAGGTCCTTGACGTGCACTTGTTCAACTCAACGAACTGGTTGTGGTTGTTGAGGAGGGTGCTGTAGCACTGGATTGGAAGTGCGGCTGGTGCTGGTCAGCCGGTGGTTGTGGAGGTGGTTGACGCGGCCTTGCTGGTCGGCCGATGGGACTCCGGGTCGGCCGATGGGGCTGATGCAGGAGTCCTGGTCTGTGCACCTCTTTCACGGCTGCTGCGCGGTCAGGGCGGTGCTCTGGACGGCGCTGCGGGCTCCGTGACGAACTCGGCGCTGTCGCTGAGTGGCGCTGCGAGCCGCTGCGCTGCGCTGCGAGACGCTGCGCTGCGCTGCGAGCTGCGAGCTGCGCCGCGCTGTTGCGACGCGCTGCTCGGGGTTGGTGGCCCCGAGTGGCACGCGAGGGTTGGGTAACCCCGCGGCGGTGAAACGCTTTTGACGCGTTCCCGTGGGGGGCCGGCCACGGGACGCTGCGGGACACGCGCAAGTGAGCAGGCAGGCAAAGCACTACGCTCACAAGGGCATCAATGCGCTCATGTCATGTGACAAAGCGTTTCAGAATCCTTGCCACTCTGCAAAGAGGGAACGAAAGTATGTACAGCAACACATCAGGATATGTACACATGGGGTTAAGACTGGACTGGGGTAAGTGCATCACAGGACCATAGACACTCAGTCCCAACTCATATCCCAATCCCAGGTCCGACCCTCTCAGTGGCTGATGGGGGCGGGGGCTCAAACACAACCCATGCCCTGCTCAGTCCGGACCCTGAAACCCTGCCAATGGGAGAGATGTCCCGCCCAGCCACAGGCGAGTTCCTGGAAGCCAAGGGGCTCCAAGGCCAACCGACAGTGGCTCCCTATGCTCCCTTAACGGCAGGTCCCATCTCCTCTCTGAGCCAGAGATATGGCCCCGCCATTATCACCCAGGAGTTGGTAGCTGAAAATGGGCTGTTTCAGCCCAAACTGAAATTAACTCAAAAATCCCCAAAATTGACCCCTCGTCCGGACCCGCCAGAGGTAGGGACGAGGCAACTGACCCTGTGCCCTTCGAGTACGAACCCCCTGGAGCCCTCACCCAACCTGGTTCCCTCTGAGGTCCCGGCATCAGGGCAACACGGATGAGTCATGTGGGGTCATGATGCCAAAATCACCAAAATTGGCGTCATTCCCACGCGTGGCTCGCCCGGCCAAGGTAAGGCCAATGGCTCACAGGGTAGGAGGCAGGACCTAGGACTTATATCTGAGTGTACAACTTGAATTTAGGTCCGGGCTCCCTCTGGGCTTAGAGAAATGGGGCCGCCAATTGACCACACGGAAGGGGGAAATTGGGGTCCCAAAATTGGGTCATTTTGGCTGCCTGAAATGAGCCAAAAATCGGTGTGCTCCCAATAGTATATCTCCACGCCGGCTTGGAGATCGGATCCGCCATTCCGTGCGTGATACATTGGGAGCCCAACGGAGACTCCCATGCCCTTGGCTCTCAAAGATCTCCATGCCACTCGGCGTGGTGACGATCCCAATTGGGTCCACAAATGCCAAAATGGCAAAATTGCCCATACTCAATTTGGCCTAGCGCCTTAACGAAGGCGGCTCCGCTTCGCCCACGTGGTGTGTGGACCATGGGGACCATTACCCATAACACCCATGTCATATATGGTCCATTGGTCCATGCGTCCGGCGTGCACGAAGGTTAGAACATGGGGCACGGCGGGCAGCAAAAGTGGAAAAATGCTCAAAATGGCCAAAAATGCGCACACTCATGGTTAAGGCAAATGAGGCACATGCCCGACTCGGACCGGAGTGTGCCATGGGATTGGTATCAAGCCATGTTGGTCCAACATATCTTTTGGGCGTCGCCCAACTCCTCCGATATTGGGAATGGCAGGGTCGCCAAGTGAGCCCATGATTTGGGATAGTCCCAAATCGCCAACATGGCGGCCACGGCATGCCAAGCCTAAGAGGAGTTATTCGCCGGGTCCAAGATATGTTGGGCACCGAAGTATGTACCCTCATATCATACTTGGGTCATGATGTCAATTGAGCGCAACGTTGAGATACACGGTCGCCACTTGACATCATGACGAGCCAAAAATGGCAAAATTGGCACAATGACACACAAAAGTGCCTTGAAAGGTCTACAATTATATTATAATATCTCCGGCTTGGATCGTGCAATCACTTAATCCTTCTAAACACAATGACTTGACACCATTGACCTTCGATCCCACATATGTGCTCCACTTGGGGCGCCTTGAAAGGTTACGAGCGCTACTTCCCAAGTGGGCACATGAAAATATGGAAAATTGTAAAACACACACCTTGCTCCCAACGCATCGCTTCGGGATCACCACACAAGCTTCCCTTCACGAAGGTTAGGCTTGCAATTGACCGTAGGGAGTATGGAGAAGGGGCTTGCACAATATGAGGTCCATTGGCGGGCTTGGCTTGGAGTAATGGACCCGCCAAATGGGCACACAACACAACACATGGCACATACCACATATTGCCCAAAAATGTAGCTCCCACCACGATATGTCATGCCCCTCCAAGGGCATATCTTTGTGTCAATCGCTCATAGGAACTCAAGGAGAATTCCTATGCAACACCAACACTTGCGCGCTACACTCGAAAGTTATCTTAACGCACGCAATATCATGGCCAATGAGTTGTAACGCAAACTCTACCCTCTTGACCATGATCCATTACACTAGCGCGCACGTGTGGAGACGCAAGGCATATAATGCTTCCTAAATTACGTCGGGAGTATTGTGAATACATCCCACGTTTCCTTATCGTCAATACTCGCAAGCAACACGAGATATGACCTTCACAAGTGGCCTCACGAATCAACTTTGTTTTGCCCATATCTTTAAGACAAATGGAGGGCAGGATAAAAGGGAAGTTGATTCGTGCATACGGAAGCACGTAGGTCCACTCGAAAGAGGTCAAATCAAGTGCGGGGATGTCGAAGTCGAAAATCCGATTTCGACATCCTGAAAAATTCGGATTAAGGTTGCGAGTATTAATTATGAAAATTGCGGAAGCATCCATGCAGTTCCTGGCGACTTTGGAGCCTTCGTGACGGATAGCGTTAAAATTTCCATTATAAACAGTTAAACTGGCGGTTACGGTAAAGTCGCGAACCAACCGCCAGCAGTCAAAACAGTGAGTATCGGAACGGAAGCATAAAAATTGACGGAAACAATATGAAAATAAAACCCTGTTGATTCCTGATATTCTGATACACAAATCTCCGCTGGCGGTGCATCGGTTGCCGATGCGGGGCTTCACGGCACGGAACACGCCGTGCATGGGGTTAGTGGACCGGAGACCGGTTGTATGCCGTAACCTGGCCATGGGGTTCTGGGTACCGCTTCACTACATGCCTGAGTGCCTGCTACAGTGAGCATGCAACTTTCCCTTTGGCCAAAGCCATTCGTGAGGCGAAGCCACATTGGGAGTATATGCTTATGCAGCCGCCAACGATTGTGTTTTGGCGGCTCAACAGGTTTGTTTGATTCCCTCTTGGCATGACTGCTGATTCGATGAGAATCTGAATTTTGGACTTTGGCCTGAGGCCCTATATGTCACTTTTGGCAGCCCCAACTGCCTATGCCAGTGGTATATATGCACGAGTCACCTTTCGTTTGGCCCAGGTCCGCGAGTACATGTGAAAATTGCAACCCGCGCCTCCGCTCTGTTGGCGTCTCCAAGGCGCCTTTATCACTTTTTGCGGTGACACGCAGCAACGCCTTTGCCTTGGTTTCTTCTATTTCCCTCTTCAATGGCAGCGACTGTGTTCTGCCGATTCAAAGTGTTCACCATCTTCGGAACACTACTTTGTTTAAGCTCTGCACTGCGAGTGTACCTGACTTCAGTCAGCTATGCCAATGGCTTTGCGCCCTGCTGTTTTTTGTCATTGCTAGAGGCCTGTTGTCTTTTCCCCTAGGGGTGAAACAGCATGGTTTTCGAAACAATGTCAAAAGCAAGGGGAACACAAAGCACAATTTTTTACTACAATTTCCACCTGACACCAGCACGGTCACGAACCATACACCGCACACACTTGAGACACACTCAGCCGCTTTATTGAGCACACACAACAAACTGACACACAGCACACAACCACCAGCACACTGACATACAGCAAACGGCCACTGCCACACCTCCTCATACGCAGGTTGTGATTCACCACGAGTGACCCTCCCCAGGCCTGTGGCAGAGGCCTAGGACCCACACCCAGTCAGCACCAATTGTTCTCACCCAATATTCATTATTCCCTTGAAATTCATCATTCTTTACGTCTCACTCTCTCAAATCCCAAGTATTAAGCCTGTTTTTCACTGACCAACTTATTTGTCAATCAATCCTTCATTACAAAATCTACCTTTGGATTTGTACTGATTGGTACTTTGACCTCTGGGTTTTCATTAAGCAAGACCCAGCAAGTCTTAGTCCTCACATTTTTTCAGGTCCCACCCCAACCCTGAAACAATGAACACACCCACTGTTCACTGAAGAGATAGCCACTCTCCAAAGGGCTAGGATTCTTTCCAAAGCAGTGACACACACTGTGTGCCTCCCAAGGTGCAGCCCCTCGGACCCCAGGAACACCTCAGGCCCCCCCCCCACACATGCGAGTGTCCTCCCTTTCTCACCAAGTGTTACCACTCACGGGCCCACCCGCATCACAAGACCACGGGGCTCGCCCCACCAACCACCACCCATCATAACAACCACCACCTGCCTCCTACCCACCACGACACCCCCTCTTCTCCTTTCACACCACACACACCCCAAGCAGCGCAGGCAGCACGTATAGTATTCTATAAGGCCCAAGCGCCATGTGTAGAGTACTCTATGTATCTTCTTCTCCCGAACTGCCTTTCAGCGGTCCAGTACGGACCTTAAAGTGAACATTGAAAAAAAAAAAGGAAAAGGGAAGTTGGCCGTGTCGGGTATGGAGAGAGACGTGGTAGGCTTGGAAATATATTGGGATGTCGGGAGAGTAAGGAAGCGAAACTGGTGGTTGGGGGTGAGGATTGTAGACATGTCAGGGAAAGTAACTGTGGTTTTCTGAGGCGTGGGGTGGTCGACTGTTCCTCGGAACCACTGGGTCGTTTTTGTGGTGTGGGTGGTATTTTTCGTAATGGAATATGTTGGTGGGTGGCTGTTGGATTGGTAGTAGAGAAAGGCGAATTCGATTGTTGTGTGTGTAGGGATTTGAGAAGGGAGACATGGGTTGACTGTGGGTATGTTGTGTGTGTGGAAACCTAAAAAGCTAGCAGAGTGGGCAGTCATGCGTTGCATGGTGTTGGGGTTAGTGGACTTGTAGCGCAAGGTGTACTTGACTCTTTCGTTGGTGTGGGAAGGTCCGTCGTCGTGTGTGTAGCGCAGTATATGGTTGATGGCTTGGATGTGGGTTACGATAGAAATTTTCGTGATGTTTAAACCTAGTGTGTGTGGGGGGGAGTATTTGGTTTTATTGGGGGTACGAAAGGATAGTTTGCCTAACTTGGAGATATGACTCCAAATTGTGGTGTCCAGTTTGTCGAGGTCCTGTTGCGGGAGTGAGTTGTAGATTAAACGGTAGGTGAGGGTAGGTATCAGTTGTATGTTGGATAGTTTTATGACTTCGTTGTGTGTGAGAGGGAGGGTGGATATGTTGGCGAAAAAGGCGTGAATGGTGTTAAGTAGAAGTTGGAGCATGCTGGGGTTTTGTTGTTTGTTGAAAAAGTAGGTGCCCAGGTATTTATAAAAAACCCTGGGGTCGCCGTCATCGGTAAAGGTACTGAAGTGTTGGGTAGGACTAATACGAATGGTGATGTGGGTGGCGTTGTTGAGGGCGTGGAGTTCGGTTTTCGTCGTGTTAAAGGAAAGGCCGTATCGAGGCCCTTGGACAAAGAGGAAGTGAAGCACTTTGTGTAGAGTGGTATGGGAGGTTGTTTGGAGGGCGATGTCGTCGATGAAGGAGAAAAGGTCGTTGAATTCGTGTTTAGGTAGGAGAGATTGTATGTGGTTAATGATGGGGTCGACAAAGAGGTTAAAGAGTATGGGGGACATGGGGCATCCTTGTCTAAGTCCCCTTATGCAGTGGGCTGCAAAGAGGGCGAAGCCGTTGACGACGGGGAAGTCGTGGCGGCAGGCGTAGAGGTTTTGGATGAGGTTGATGATGGAGTGAGGTATGTTGTAGTTGGAGAGTATTTGCCATAAGGCTCGGTGAGGAACAGAGTTAAATGCTTTATTTAAATCAAGATACAAGTGGTACATGTCTGGGTGCAGTGATAGGTTGGCAATCATAGTGTATATGTGGTCTGTGGTTCTGTGGTTAGGAAGTCCGCCATACTGTGTGTTGTTGGTGAGGTGGTATGTTGTGGCGTAGTAAGTGAGGGTGTCTGCACCGTAAGAAGCTATGATTTTGTAAAGTGTGTTAAGTAGTGCTATTGGTCTGTAGTTTGTAGGATTATGGGGGTCGCCTTTTTTGTAAAGTAGAAAAATTTTTGCTTTAAGCCAGTGAAAAGGTATGTGGTCGGCGATAAGGAGGGAACACAGGCTGTAAATGTAGGTTTGTATATCAGGGGGGCAGATGGAGAAAAGGTAGAGAGATGTGTCGTCGAAACCAGGTGCGGTGTGTGGTTTAGCGTTCGACAAAAGAAGGTTGAAGAAGTCTCTGGTAAAGTGCGGTAGTGGAGCGTCGTTGGGTATTTTTGGGGAGTTAGTCATGAGTGTGTCGATGAAGGCTGGGTCTGTGTCGAAATCTGGGGGGCCTCCCAGGGAAGAGAGAGCGTGTCCCATAGATTTGCACATTTCGTAAGGGTCGGTGGTGAGTTGACCAGTTTGGTCAAAGAGAGAGATGGGAGTGGTGTTTCTGGGGTTGAGAATGTTGTTGATTGTCTTTTTTATGCGCTTGTGAGAAATGAGGGAGTGGTGGAGTTTCTTGTGCGCTTGTGCTTGTTTTTTTGAGGTCCAGTCATTGAGTAGTGTTTGAAGTTTTTTTGTTTTGTGTGCACTGGAGGTAGTAGAAGGTAGATTATTTACAGCGTCAAGGAATTGTTTCTCCGCGCTGGTTGGTTTGTGTTTGTTTGCTTGATGGGTGACCTTTTTGTAGGTGGTGACTAGTTGGGTGAATAGGAAGTCGGTCAGAGGAATAAGTTGTTCAACGGGTTGTTGGAAGAGAGTGTCGTGATGTTTGGAGAGCCAGTCGTTAAGAGGTTTACTGAGGGACGTAAAGTGTGACTTTTCTTCTTTGCTTAGGGGGCGGCAGTGAATGGAATTGTGTGGGATGTTGTATATGTTAATCGGATTGGTAGGGATGGCTATGGAAGTGGATACGGGTCGGTGGTCGGAGATGTCGTTGTGAATATCAATGAAGGTGTTGAAAGGTTTGAAAATGGTGTTGGAAAGAGGAGGGGAGAGAATCAAGTCGATGCGTGTGTGAGACGGGAGCCTTTTGTTTGCAGGGCGCGTCCACTGTTTTGTCTCTGGGTGGTCCTTACAATACAGGTCAATGAGGGTTGGTGTGGTGGTGGGATTGGTGGGGTGTACCTTGTCGTGGAGCCAAGGCCAGTATTTATTGTGTTTGATATCAGCCGTGTCTAGAGAAGGTTGGAGATATGTGTTGAAGTCGCCGAGCATGATGTGGCACGGTTGGTCTTGTTGGAGGGCGGAGATTGTTTTCCCTAACCTGTGTCGGAGATGAGCGTGGTGTGAGTTGTACACGTTAATGATACGGAGTGTGTGGTAGCCTGGTATAGTAAGGTCGATGGCAGTAAGGCATCCATTGACCTTGTCGTGTTTGATTTGCGTGACGAAAGGAGATAGGGAGGAGTGAATGATAATCGCTGTGCCGTTGGATTTGTCAGAAGATATGTTTGTGAAAGTGTGTAGGTTTAGGAGTGAATGTAAGGAGGGGGCGGTAGGTATTTCCTGTAAACAAAGTATGTCGGTTCCTTGTTGTTGGTGTCGCAGTATAATGGCGTCTAGGTTGTCAATGTTTTTGGCAGTGTTGTGAGTAGTGAGTGTTAAACGTGTTTTAGAGTGGATTAAGTTGTCTGTTGGTGTGGTAGGTTTAGGTGCTTTGTGAATGTTGGTATCGTAACTTGGTGGTTGGGGGACTCCCGGTGGGAGGGGGATATCAATTGACGGCGTCATGATGATGAGAGAGATGGGACCACGTGTCCAACACTGACCACTTCCGAGACATTCCTTGATCTTGACGAGTCCTCGAGGCTAACGTGAGGCCGTTTTGGCAGTCGTAACCCGACTGGGTCAGGAAGGAAGCACTTGCAAAAAGATAAACTCTTCATCCGGTCATGACAGAGATCAGTCAGGCCACTTGCTGGCGACTGATAGGGCAGAGTGACACTAGGCGTGCAAACGAGTACCCGATTGTGGCTTGGATGAATCAAAATCTTGACGCCCCGTAGATGAGTGAGCGAAATCCACACGGCATGCAGGATGCATTGTGAGGAAAGTGTACGTTCCAGTGTGTTCGCATTGTTTTCGATGCGTGGCACAATATCTTGCGAGGTGATGCATCGCGGATGGTTAGATGTTATCCCTTCGAGAAATGGCAGCATGATAAACAGATCATACCGTTGGTATTGAAAGAGAGGACGGAGGGAATCCGCATCTCTGAGTAATGACTTAGTGAAGACATAGAGAACTGAATGAAAGAAAGAGTGTGGGTGGGTGGGGAGTCATTGGGGCTTGGCCACGATCAATCGCTCATTGATGGAGCGCAATTGTTTCTCGGAGCCAAATTCTTTGGCGGCCAAGAGTGTGGCTTCCCATTTAGAAGTGTCATGGTCTTTCGCAATTGAATCAATGATGTTTTGTTTTTTCAAGAGGTTGGGCGAACCGGATGTAAAAGTGATGCCTTGAACTTTTTCTTGGTGTGCTAGGATACTGGATCCCAAGTTTTGGAAGAGCGCTTCAAAATATTGGTGTGATTTGGCACTTGGGTTGGATTCCAGCGGTTGGATGGAGGTGAAGGTACCAAAAAGTGAAGTTGCTTTGTTGATGTCTCTAAAACTTATGGAGCGTGGAGCACAAATGACCACCGATTTGGCGTCGGTTGGTGTGTGGGAGGGTTTAGCATGATGGCTTAGTGGAGCGTCCGACAAAACAGCATATGTGTTATCGTGATTGAAAAAAGTGAGGCCGGCTTTCTTGCATTTTTCGTTCATCCATTTGAGTTTTGAAACTCTTGTTTCGGTGTTGCTTGGAATGGAGTGGACATCCAGATGCACCAATACCGAGTATTTGGTGCGTAGAATTGCGAATTGCAGAATCGAATTCATTTTTTCAAGAGAGGCCACTCGATTTAGAAGCTCCGTGGGTTCAAGCTTGATTCCGTTTTTCGCGGAGCTTTTTGAGGCGGAGATCATGAAAGTATTTTCATGGGCGGAGAGGTTGTAGGGGAAAGCCATAATGAGTGGATTCCTGTCTAGTGGGTAATGGGATTGAACGGTTTTGGCAATTTGGGAGGAGAGGGCTGAGTTGGTTTCGATGTCGAAACAAGCGTGGGTGCTGCCAATGGGCGAGCCCCTTTTTTTTATCTCACCGCGGTAGTGTGCGCAGTTGGTGGAGGTAATGGATGAGGCATCTTGGAGGTCTGGTTCGATTAATTTGTTGAAAAATTGGAAAGCATCTTCCTCGGTGAGGACTTCGAGGTCTCGCGAAATGTCAATTCTGACATAATCGGTGATTGGTGGTGTGTGACGGGCTTCTTGTTGCGGAGAGATAAAAGCCTCGGCTTGTGCTAGGTCATGGCCCGGCGAAATAGGAGAGAATTTGGGCGGTGTGTATTGGAACTCGGAAAGGTTGTCCAAAGTAATCATAATATATCCCTCCGGGTGTGGGGCGGAGCAAGTGTCAAAAAGTTTTTGATCATTCTTGAGGACCATATTCAACGGAACAAAGTTTTGGGAGATTTTTTGGTCAACCATAAACCTTATTGCTTTGGCATAGGCTTGAGAGTAATCCCAAATCCCGGTCCAGGCTTCACACACTCTCGGGTCTGACACCAAAAGAATTAGCGTACCCCTTACATGTATTTTAGCACGCGCGAGCGACGCTAGAGCATTGACCAACATGGACACGTGTGCGGATGTGTTGTGCGAGGCGTCCTTGTTGAAGTCGTAATTTGTAGTGGGAGTGAAGATGAAAGTTCTTGTTTGGGACTCGTAGAGGTTGGCCATGATGTTGAGGGTCGTGATATTTTGGGGAGTGACCAATTTTGCATTTTTGATGGCTCGTGCATGATCTTCCGCTGGGTACGGGGCGGAATACTCGTACTTCTCGTTGAAATGGTGTTGGTAGTCGGTGCCCCCAAAATGTATTTCATGAGGTTGTTTGTGGAATTGGGCGATGATGTCCTCGGTTGGTAACATGGTAATGTAGTCGGAGTATACTCGGTTGTCTTGAGATTGGAATTGATAGACTTCCGGAATTTTTTTATCTTGAAGGTCTTGGTGGAGTTGGGATGGAGAGTTGCCATTGGGGTCTTTCACAAAAACGTTGGTGGTTTGGTGGGTTTCCAAGTCTTCCATGGGGATGAAAGTGAAACTCTTGTTGCGCTTTTCCGGAAGTTTGGCAAAATCCACCGTTGGCTTTTCATTGTAATGAAGTTGGGTGTTGATGACGATGTCGTCGTTGACAGCCTCTTTCGTTTCACGGTTTGGTTGCGGGGTGGTTTTTTGAATCCATTTTGTCTTGTGGCGCTTGGATTTGCCGTTTGGGCTTGAACTCGCGTTTTGGCTTGGAATTGCGTCTGGAGTGTTTTTCTCGGCGTTTGTTTTCTGATTTGATTTGGGAGTTTGGGGTTGTTGATCATTCTCCTTTCCTTTTTCATCTGTTCTGCTTTCCCGAAGAGGCGCGTTGCGTCTGTGATCCCTCAGCTGTTGGTCGCTTTTCTCGAATTGCGCCACGCGATTTGCGACGGACTTGCTCGGATCCGCGGCTTTTGGCACGGTGCGATCTTTGCCCATGATCGATTTTTTGGACAGCTGTTGTTGAAATTGGGATCAGCGTGTGCGCCAGGAAATTGCGCATCGAGTGATACCTAATATGTGGGCAGAGATCAGTGATATCGGAAAAATTCAGGAAAAGATTTTATTGTAGTCTGTCAACCTGAAATTAGGAATTTCCCACGGAGGACTGTTTTGCCATCTGGGATATATTACCCGCTGAAGCAGTGCCTCATTTATAATTTCCCAGATGCCTCCAAAAGCCGACAACAACTCTAGAACTTTGGTCACAGATTCCAAGGAAAAACGTTATGTGTTCGGCCCCCCACCCCGAGGGATTTTTGATCCTCTGCCTGGACAACTTCCACAAATTCCAATACTACCCACCCGCATGGCAACCAAAAACTACCCAAATCCAAGGCCACAACCTACAAACATCTGAAAATTTTGCCACCAAAAATCCAAAACAATAACCCAAAGAAAGTGATGAACCAACAATCAATTAGGTCCGCCTCGACATTTTCAAGTTTTTAGAAGTGCTTGACTAGGAAGAGGCGTTTTATTATTTCAATAAAACAAGCAAGCCAGACCTTGCAGATGCCCAATCCATCTCTTCCCAAAATCGACTTTTGGGGTGTGTGTGTCACATATATCCTAACCCCCCAATTATACCCCCGCGCCGCGAAAACCCCCTCAGACACCCCCTGCCTTTTTAAACTTTGCGGTTGAATCATGTTCACCAATCTCCGAGACCCCCCCCCCCCTGGTCACTGTCCCCACCAGGTTTGTTGCGGTGCATTATTTCACCACTGCAACCGTCGGCCTATGGTCTGCCACAGTGCCAGAAACACGACAGCGATAAGGGGGGCGCACCGTGCGCAGTGCGCGCGCTGTGCGAAAAGTAGGGTATTTTGGGGCACGTGGCCGTACTAGAAACCCATACTTCCTGATACTAGGGGCATCATTGTTGTTTGAAAACGGGCATTTTGATGCTTCTTTCGCATTGGGGATATGGTATATTTGGATTTTCACCCAGTTTCACCCATTTTCACCCATTCTTGTTTTAGGTGACTCAACTTGTGCAAATTGCCCAAGGTCATTGAGGGCTGGCCAAAGCCCAAAGTGATGAAAGAACTACGTGGCTTTCTGGGGTTGTGCAACTTCTACTCACAATATGTGCCGAAGTATGCCGAGATGGCCAAACCCCTCATGGAGTTGCTGCAAACGGAGCATCTCAAAACGGATGTGCAGCAAAGAACCTCTATGATGAAAGTACACCGGAACGAGGCAGCCGAGGCGGCCTTTGTACTGTTGTGCTTGGGCGAATCAAGGGTGGGTGGATTCTAGGGTGGTCATGGGAAAGTAGTGAAGCGGTATGGGGTGCTTCACCCATACCCGCTGCACAGCCTGTGGCGCTCTTCGCCAGGCTGGATCAGGAATTTTCCTGTTGATGTTACGGCATCTCGATTTCTGTGGGATTTCTGTTAAATACCCCAGAAATCGTCTTTTTTCGTCATTTTTGGGCGGGCGACGACAGTCGTCGCCTGCGCGACGCAGCTCCAGATCGAGGATTCATTTCTCGATTTCTAAAGATTTTAGGCAATTTTATTATTGTTTTATCGTTTTTAGAAATAAAAGACTATAGCGTGACCTTTTTCGCGGCGTTCCGCGAAGGTCAATTTCTGCGAAAAAAGTCACGTTCACGCATTTTTCAAAAAATCCTGAGGCGATCCCAGGATACCGCCAGACGCCCATGGCGTGGCCCAACAGTGGGCCTTTTCATATGTAGTTTGAATTGGCACAGAAACGCGTCGTGTCGGCTACGCGACGCGTTGGGGGGAGACGCGTGAAATGAGTGTTTTTGGCTCAAAAATCACTATATTTCATTGTTTTTCGCCCAAAAACCACTGTTTGGCCCAGTTTGGGCAGGATCTCAGTGGGGAATCTGATGGCGACGCCTCGTAGCCGTCAGATTTTCTGATGGCGGCGACGCCGTCGCCTTCATTTCGTCTTCTTTTTTATGCTATTTTATAGTATAGAATTGTTACTGGTACATATTACTTGTCTACATGTTTTCTTTGTCTACATATACCATCATCTCCTTGCCCAGGACGCCAGATTGTGTCATGGCCGAGGCAAGGATCACAGAATGCTTTGGACAATCATGAATTCGAGAGGAAGTCTTGGATTTCATGGGTTTGGGGGTTTGAGGTCGTGCATGCGAAGGGAAGCTTCGAGGTTGCCCTCCCCCCAAACGCTTCAAAAGCATTCTGCCGATGCCAAGGCCACCAAGGCGGTGTGACGGCCTGTGGACGGCGACGACGCCCAGACTGCAGGAGTACGCTGATCGCTGATCTCTGGTCGCTGGGAAACTGCAGGAGCTAAGGTCCAGGGCATCAACATGATGAAGGAGGAATTCCTTGACTCCTACGATGGATAAGACCATGGCTTCCCCATGGACCCTATGGAGCCCCCAAGTCTATCATCATCACTGGGCGACAACCACAGCGACGACGACGCCAGGTACCGAACCGCACAAGCAGGCGCGTTAATTCGTCGCCTTGGGTTGGTTGACCCTCCGGAGGTCCCACCCTAAATAGGCGTGGGGCGCCTTGGGTAGGAAATGACCCTAAATCCCCCAAATTAGGCGCGTTAATTCGTCGCCCTCGGTTGGGAATCGACCCTAAACTGGCACGGGTTGCCTTGGGCAGGAAATGGCCCTAAATTCAGGCGCGAGGAAGTCGTTGCCTTGGGTTTGACCCTAAATAATGTTTTCCGAATTTATTGAATTGTTATGTTTCCATGCCCATGGAGAAAAAAGGCCAATATGTGCGCCTAAGCGCCATCAGTCAGGGCGGAAGGCCCTGCAGCGCCTCTGTTCATGTAACTACAGGCTAAGAGGAGTGCCAGGGACCAGTGTGGTCGCCTGAGGGGCAATTGCCCTATGAATATATCAAGATCAAAAAAAAAACATGTATGTGGCATGTATTTTTCTCACGAAGCCCCCCCCCCCCACTGTTCTGCTGAATCAGTTTTGAAACCAGGGCAGTGCAGGGGTCAGAGCGCCTCCTTGGCCTTGCCTTCCTTTGGATATAGGCAAGGCTTCTAAGGAGGGGGGTGAAGCGGTATGGGGTGCTTCACCCATACCCGCTGCACAGCCTGTGGCGCTCTTCGCCAGGCTGGATCAGGAATTTTCCTGTTGATGTTACGGCATCTCCATTTCTGTGGGATTTCTGTAAAATACCCCAGAAATCGTCTTTTTTCGTCATTTTTGGGCGGGCGACGACAGTCGTCGCCTGCGCGACGCAGCTCCAGATCGAGGATTCATTTCTCGATTTCTAAAGATTTTAGGCAATTTTATTATTGTTTTATCGTTTTTAGAAATAAAAGATTATAGCGTGACCTTTTTCGCGGCGTTCCGCGAAGGTCAATTTTTGCGAAAAAAGTCACGTTCACGCATTTTCCAAAAAATCCTGAGGCGATCCCAGGATACCGCCAGACGCCCATGGCGTGGCCCAACAGTGGGCCTTTTCATATGTAGTTTGAATTGGCACAGAAACGCGTCGTGTCGGCTACGCAACGCGTTGGGGGGAGACGCGTGAAATGAGTGTTTTTGGCTCAAAAATCACTATATTTCATTGTTTTTCGCCCAAAAACCACTGTTTGGCCCAGTTTGGGCAGGATCTCAGTGGAGATCCTGATGGCGACGCCTCGTAGCCGTCAGATTTTCTGATGGCGGCGACGCCGTCGCCTTCATTTTGTCTTCTTTTTTATGCTATTTTATAGTATAGAATTGTTACTGGTACATATTACTTGTCTACATGTTTTCTTTGTCTACATATACCATTATCTCCTTGCCCAGGACGCCAGATTGTGTCATGGCCGAGGCAAGGATCACAGAATGCTTTGGACAATCCTGATTTCGAGAGGAAGTCTTGGATTTCATGGGTTTGGGGGTATGAGGTCGTGCATGCGAAGGGAAGCTTCGAGGTTGCCCTCCCCCCAAATGCTTCAGTAGCATAACTATTGGGCGCTGTGTGCGCGCTGTGCCCGCGCTGTGCCCGCGCTCTGCAGACACACCCCCAAGGTCAAGGCCGCCACACCGTCAGTGTCTATCTATGGCAATTTCCCAATTGGAATCTGGTGCACGCGGTCAGTGCGCAGTAGAATCGTCAGTTGTGGAGTGCCATTGAATCCGGAATGTTGATAATTCAATGCTCATCAGAACGCTATTGGTACTGTTGCTACTGTTCACCAACGACCCCCGAAAGGGATAGCGGGCTGTGCGCGTCCGTAGGGCTCGTAGAGGGGGGTGCCGACACGCATGCAACAGTGGTGGGTGTGTCACGTGCGGAGGCGACCGATGGTGGTCGTTGCATCTCCTCGGCAAACCCGTCTTCCCCACAGTCAACGCGCTTGTCGCGAGCCCTACTCGTGTTGTTGCTCTGTTTGGGGCTGGGATACGGCGCACCCCCTGGAGCCGTGCTGCGCCGGCCTGTCCCGCCTGATGCTGTTCAGCCTTCACATCTGCGTCCACCCCTCTTTGAGGAAGAGGCATGTGCCGTGAGTGAGATTGAGCCCCATGGTGTATATATTTTGAACTCAGAGTGTACTTTATTTGAACTCAGAGCAGATTCAGATCAATCATCATCATTCATCATCATCATCATTCATCATGTGTCATGTGTCATGCATCATGTGTCATGACATGCTGGCGCCCTAGCATGTGTTTTTCACATTCCAACCCAAAACTTCACTTTCGCTCAGAACTAACACAACCAACACCCCACTCTTATGGGTTCCTAAGAAGGTTATACTATTCATTTTTCATAACTCTTTGAATTTGGATGATCACATTTTTGACATCATGGATTGTCATGCATGTCATGCATGACCGACTCATTTTTCGAGTGATACCACACATACTACCTTCAAAGGAGTCTAAGGCCCCTAAGGGACCTCTATATACTCTACAACCCTTTTCCATGGTTGTCCCTACTTCTACATGTATTTTAATGCCTATTTGGTGGGTCCCAAGCATGTTTCATGTATTGGGGGATCCCAAGAATATACGTAGGCCTAAGCCAAGCCCCAAACACAAGAGGAGAGAAGAGAGATAGATAGAGGAGAGGCGCCAGGCGGCGACACCAGGGAGCACGTGGTGCTTCCTAGGTAAGTCCTAACTAGGTGTATTTTACTACAAGAGGGATATTTGTATGGTGAGAGTGGAAGAGAGGTAAGGAGTGAACATGAGTGTAAATAATGATTGTGTTTCATAGTCCCTTTTTTGCTATGGACTAAGCTGGAAGACTACAATACTATGAGCCCATTACTTTGCTGTTGTTGAGGAGGGTGCCAAATCTAACTGGTAGCACAGAAAACCTGCTCTGCCTAAATCCAGTATCCCTTGGATTTAATTTCGATTCAATTCCAGCCTGGAAATTTAGTAAGGGACGGAGAAGAATTCCTGAACTCAGAAAATCGAGTCTGAAAAATTGAGATGGACCCTGTGAGAACTCCAAGCAGCCTAGAAGCTACGGGCGCTTCTGAAAACGACGTGCAAGTCATGATACCGGTCTCCGATGAGGAACTAGTCGCGCCTACCATGGCCGGGTTTGGAACCCCAGAAGTACCTCTAGACGGATCTCGAATCGAAGCCTATCGTTTTCCTGCGCCTACATGTCCTGAGTATGCTGAAGCTGTAGCTCCACGCCCAGTGCCTTCAGCGAATAACATGACGACAGCTGAGCTAGCGAATGCTATGGAGGTCCTATCGTTGCTCAACAAGAGTGGTCGGTTGCAACAAATGGTTCAACAAGTCGAACACCATGAAGGTTCATTCACGAATGCCCCACAGACTCATGAGTCGGGGACCACATCGTCTTCGACTAATCCTTTCCAATCTGTGCCATGGCGTTCTAATGTGACTTACGCCACTATGCCTCAACCCCGTATCAGTGGAGAACCTATTGTTCATGGAGTGCCTACCGGAGTTCCTGAGCCTAAGTTTTTCTCTGAGCCTCAAGCTCCCAAAAGGACTCATGTTTTCGAAGCCTCTCCTTCTTCGGAAGAGAGCACTATCCTTTTGTCGACCTTGCAACAACTCAAGGGTCGTCTTGAAAACTTAGAAAATAGGACTAGTGCTAACTTAACCACTAACCCTTGTGTACCTTACCACCCCTCGCCTCTAACCCGAGTGTGCACCGGGCTTGCCGGTGTGCCTCCTGGACTCAAGTTGCCCTTTGTACCCCGTACCAAAGCACCCAAACCCGTGGCGTGCTTTACCACTACCTACGAAGTATACACCCTCGACCAAGCCCTCGCCCTAGGACTCGGTCCACTAGCGCCTATGGCGCTACTCCCCGACCCCACACAACCGGTGCCACATACCGGTAGAGGAACCAAGGCTTTTTTGAAACCCCAAACCGAAACCAAACTACCCAAGTTTTCGGGTAGAGACCTCGACGTTTACGCCGAAGATTTTTTGAGGTTCTTGAGGTCGACGGGACAAGAGGACCTCAACGAAAGAGCCAAGGCGGACCTTGTTATCAACGGTTGTGATAACAAGGACGTAAAAGAAGTGGTTTCGGGGGCACTCAAGAAAAGTGACTCTTGGGTAAGGTTCCTTATTACGCTCGAAAAGCTCTACCCTACTTACGTTACCGACCTAGAGCTTATTCAAGAGATAGAGCGTATCCCTGGGTTGAAGGAATACCCTACTACCGCGGACATAGCCCAATACGTCCAAAAGTTTACTACGCTTACGGACCAATTGGCTACGTCCTACTACGACGACTCCAAAGCCCTCCTACACCTCCTACCTCGTGTTCCGCCCAAAACCATGGACCAAATACGTGCTACTCCCGAGAGGTTGTCTAGAATACACACTTTCAACTCTCTCGTTGACCTTCTCTACAAGTTGGCCCTCCAGAGAAAGTCCGACGCTACTTTGAAGAACTTGCACTCGATGGCTCAACTCAAGTGGCTAGACGGCAACACCAACGCCGACTCCAACGCCCCTACGAACCAAGAAGAAGCCTTTGCCCACTCGCTATGTGAGGAGTGCTTCGTGTCTTTCCAACAAGCACGAGGACAAGCAAACGGCAACCGTGGTGGTGGCGGTCGTGGCCGTGGAAAAGGTGGACGAGGCAAAGGACAAGGCCAAGGGCAGTGGTATTGGCGAAGAGAAGTCGAGGAGGACAACTCCACCGCGCCCAAGTTCTTCGCCACCGTGTTTTGCCCCAATTGTGGGACAAAACACAACGTAAGAGACAAGGCGTGGCAAGACAGCCTTGACGGGAGGAAAGAAGAGCAAAAGCAAACGAAGAAAGGTCAAGGCAAAGGGGGAAAGGACCAAGCGAAAGGAGGAGAAAAAGGAAGTGGAGGAAAAGCGAACGGAGGAAAGGCGAACGAAGGAAAAGGAGGCAAAGGAAAAGACGACGACAAAGGAAAGCCTCAAGAGAAGAAACGCTTGGAAGAGTTGACGGAAGGAGAGCGAGAAAAGAGGCGAAAAAGAGTTCTCAAGCTGGAAAGGCAAGCTAAGAACCTCAAAGACTTTCTCGCGGGTCAAACGCCGGGGGAAGCCTAGGTGGACACCGAGACGACGCACCGAGGTATTGCTACCTATTGAGGGTCGCTATCAATGGTGTATGGGTGGACGCATACCTTGATACCGGCGCTACAATCTCCCTAGTCTCCTCTGGGTTCGTACACTACGAGGACCCAGTTCCCAAAAATATTTGTGGGGTAAAAACGGGAGAAGGGGGAGTTACTCTCACCGAAGGCGAGATAGAAGGAGAAGTACAAGTGGGGGACCGAAAGGTACTTCAAAAGTTTCAAGCGTTCGACACCGACGCCTTTGAAGCCGTATTGGGGACGGACTTCTTTGCGCAAAACGAGTGGATAAAATATTTATCCCTTCAAGAGCCCACTCACTTGTTGGTGGTGAACGACGAGCAAGAATGGGAAGCAATACCCCTCAAGGAGACAAAGTGTCCAAGACCTACGCTCAAGACTCTCAAGAGTTTTCCGTTGGCACTCGATAGCGAGGTGAAGCAAGAGAGTATCCTCGCTACCTTGAGCCTACACCGAGCGGAGAACTACACTCTCGACTCCGCCGCCAAACGTGACGCGTTTCGAGAACTTGGCCTTAACCCGAACACGTGTAACGGCGACTTTGTCGAACTCTTTGCGTCCAAAGAGAACGCCGACGCGGAGTACTTTTGTACATCCAAAACCAACAACACGTGGTGGTATGACTGGGGAAAGTTGGGAGCTTGGAAGATGCTCTACGCCAACCCCCCTTTCTCAAAAATACTCCACACTTGGTAAAAGTTTATGTGGACCAAGCTACGGTCGCGTTGGTTATTCCCGAACGGAAGAAGTGGGAAGAAAAAGAAAAGCTATGGGGGCCTATACTCGAAAAGTTGACGGTGACAAAGTTGCTCTTACCTGACGTTCCTCTTTACCGACTTAACCCAAAAGAAGAGGTTTTGCCAAAGCCCCGTTGGCGAACCGCTATGTACCTAGTCTCGGGGAAGAACGTGTCCTCTAACCCCATGGAAAACGTGTCTGAGGAGATAAAGAAGTTCGTGCTAAAGCACCACCGTGGGTACGGAAAAGAAGAGATGATGAAAAAGTTTCCGGACGTGGACGAGAGCAAGGAAGAGTACAAGTTCGAGACGCCTAAGTTTCAAGTCGAAGAAGTGGTTCAAAAAAGTCCGAAAGAGGCAAGAGAAACTCAAGAAGAGAGCGAAGAAACCTGCGACGAAGGCGGAAGTATATCCGAAGCTCCTTCCGAGTCGACTATACCCTTTTCGAACGACTCCTACACCACTATGGACTACGACGACTTGGTCGCCAACCTGTTCTTGGAAGAAGTAGAACCTCTAGAGGCTCCTTCGACCCCTTCCGAAACTCCTGACCCCGAAAAACTTCTTTCACACGTTTCCGTCCCACTAGAATCGATGACGAGCGAAGGAGACGAACGTGAACTCCGTCTCCTACACGCCCGCCCGAGTAAAAATTCGTTCCCTTCTTCAAAAGAAGATTTGGAAGAAACTCGTCTCCTTCTACTAAATCAAATTGACAGACTCCAAAAACTGGAGCTAAAAGAAAAATGGAAAAGCATGGTCTACCTAGACGAGTACGACGGAGAAGATGGGACGTATTTCGATGTCGGCGAAGAATTGGTCATGCTTCACGAACTACACGAAGCATTGGAACAAGAAATTGAAGGAGAAGAAAAAAAGAAAGAAGAAAGAAAAGACCGATTACGCCATAAAGACATCAAGAGGCTAAGAAAGAAAGTCAAAGAAAAGAAGAAAATTGATCACCAAGAGAATCAGATGATTTTGGACCCTGAACAGGTCCTAGCCCTCAAGAAATTGACGGAGCAAGATGAAAAATCTAAGAAACAAGAATTAGGTGCGTCCAATCTACACGCATCTGAAGACCTCAAGATTTCGCTCGACAAAATGGATGTTGATGAGAGGATCAAGAAAATCATCCTGAATTTCTCTGACATTTTTGGTCCGTTGCCTCCACCCGGATCGGTGAAGAAACTCGTGACCATGGACCTAGAACTAAGAGAAGAATTTCTCAAAGATCGAGTTCGATGTCGACCGTACCCAGCATCAAAAGATGACATGGCTGAGACTACTCGCCAAATCAAAGAATGTGTGGAGGCCGGTTTGGTTTACGAGTACAAAATAACGGACTATCCGAAGCATTGCAGTCCATGCTTCCTGGTAGCTAAACCAGGGAGCATTGCAAAAAGATTGGTGGTCGACTACAAAAAGGTCAACCAGAAAATAAAACTGCACAGCGGTTCGTTGCCCCTGATGGAGAACACCGTGGAAACCGCTGCTGGATGCAGATACAAAACTAAAATGGACAAGCGGTCCGGTTTCTGGCAAATTGACCTGACGGAGCGTGCCCAAGACCTAACGGCATTCATTGCTCCGGATGGACGGGTCTACAAATGGCGGGTAATGCCATTTGGTATTGCTAACGCCCCGGCGTTGTTCCAGGAGCTGATGAATCAAATCATCGCCCTGTGTAAACGACGACCGGCCGTCCAAGAGCTCCTACAGCGTGGTGCTGTCCTGGAGGCTCAGATCGACGATGTCATCCTAGGGACGAACACCATCGATGACCATCTCCTACTACTCCGAGAATTCTACACCGTCTGTCAAGAAAATCACCTCCGCATCAAGCTGGAGAAATGCGAATTTCTGAAGACGGAAACAGACTACCTCGGATTCCACATCGGAGATGGATGGTGGAAACCGCAGGATCACAAGATGAAGCCCCTAATGGACTTCAACCTAACGGATTCTATGTCTACAGCTGAAGGAGTTCAGAAAATCCGACAAATCATCAGATCCTGTAATTTTTACAGGCGGCATCTCCGAAATTTCACGGAAGCCAGCGCACCACTAACGGATCTCATCAAGAAGGAGACTCCGTGGCGCTGGGGACCTATTGAAAAGCAAGCAATCGAAGATGTCAAGAAGAAAATCCGAGAATGCCTAGTACTTGGAGTACCCCAACGCTACGGCGAGATGATTCTAATCACGGATGCCAGTAACGTTGGAGGAGGAGGGACATTATTACAGTGGCAAAAGCTAACTACGGATCAATGTAAAGACATTGATTATCGCCTAAGAGTTCAAGGTGTCACAAGAGAAGGATTCATGAAGTCTGACTATGACTCCCAAGAATGGCGCCTAGTTCCACTTGGCCACTGGAATTGGAAGTGGAATGCAGCCCGCTCACACTATCACACCTACGAGCAGGAGCTGTTAGCTGGAGTTCTAGTGTTGGCTAGTCAACACAGGATCCTGGGTACCAATCCCATCACGTGGCTATGTGATCAGGATTCCGTGAAGTACTTTATGGAAAGACCACCGCCGGATGGAAAACGTCTACGACGGTGGTGGGTCTACCTGAGCCAACTACGACTCGCTACATTCCACATCCGGGGAATTAAAAACGAACTCTGTGATTATCTATCACGGAATTGTTTTGATTCCCTGGTAGGGGCAGACACCGAGATGATGGCCCAAGAAGCTTTCGCCAAGATGGATCAACATCTCGATCTCTTTACGAGGAAAGAAAAACTCATGTCCTGGAGTATGAAACACCTGACGGCCGATTACTCGGACATCTTGGACCAGTTGACGATTGGGAGCTCAAAGATCCTGGATGGAGTACAATGGTCCCGCACATCAACTCACCTATACAGGGAAGACCTCATTTGTGTCCCCAAAGACTACGAAGAAACTATGTTGGAATGGGCACACAAAACAGATGGTCACCCTGGGATGGAGAGAACTCTTTGGTTCTTCCAGAAGTATTTCTTCGCTTAGAGTAGCGATGCATCTCTCAAGAAGATGTTATCTAAGATCATCGCTGAGTGTCCCTGCACTAAGGCTAAAGCTAACACTGCAGCGGATCGTGGTGAGGTAAGGAATCTCCCGATTCCGAACCAAATGAACTCCATCCTCTACGTGGATTTTATGGAGTTACCTAAATTCGCTGGCCATGACTTCGCCCTCCTGGTGACGGATGGACTCAGTCGCTACAGCCGAGTGTTTCCCCTTACTAAGAAGGTAGATGGTGAAGGAGTATTGAAAGAGATTTTCGAAGGATGGGTACAAGTCTACGGATTACCCAAGATTATCCATAGCGATCAAGACATCCGGTTTACCAGCCCTACTGGTTGGTACCGAAGCGTCATGAGAGCTATGGGTACGGAAGTCCAGTTCGGAACTCCTTACCTACGAACAAAGAATCCTCTGTGCGAACGCCAAATTGGCTGTTTCAAAACAGTCATGAGGATTCTGATGCTGGCCGAGAAGAGCCGAAACTGGCTAAAACTAGTCCCTTATGCTATCTACTTGATGAATAATCAAGTGAGTAGCAGGACTGGTTTCACCCCTACGGAACTGTTCCTAGGGAGGCCAGGTTTCAACTTCGAATTCCCCTGCGCGAGCGAAGGAAATCCTAAAGTTGATGAATGGCTCACCGAGCAAAAACGGATCGCCGATCTATGCCGATCACTACTGGAAAAGAAAAGAAGTAAGGAGAATCGTACCAAGAACTGCAAAAGAAAAGAAGCTCTCTACCAAATTGGTGACTGGGTTCTGGTACATCACACAAGATTCAAGGCATGGACAGCCCTTACTTCGGACCATTTCTGGTCACGGATGTAGCTGAAGAATCCGTGTGGATCAAAACTCATCCTAAGTACGGAGGTCTGGTTGAAGTGGGTTACCCACAGCTTAAGCACTATGACGTGCTAGACGACCTCTACGACTGGGAAGAAGATCTACAAGAAAGCCTTGAAGCTGCAGCCGAAGATTTGGCCGCGGATCCTATGGATGAAGATGAAGAACTGCCGCCTATGGTGGATGACGGTTCACTACGGATGCCGGAAAGGGACATCTCTCTCTCTAGACCTACTGTACCTACACCTACGGCCGTAGAGGCTAAACCCAAAAGAATAAGCGCTAGTGAACCCATTACGTTTACTGAATCAGAGATGAAAAAGCAAGACTACTACTTTGTTGAAAGAATCCTCCGCCACACCTACAAACGTGGTTGGAGATTCTATACAAAGTGGTCTGGCTATTCTATCTCTTACTGTACCTGGGAGCCAGTGACGGCTTTCATACTGGATGACGGTAACGTCAACGAGGTTTTTGCTGATTACTGCAAATCTCAGGATTTGCGTGACATTCTGCAGTCAGCCCAAAATCAGGCCCGCAAGCGTGCTGGGAGGTGAGACTACTCCCTCCTGTTTCATAGCACCTGTGAAAACGGTGCATCTATGGTCCTAAGGCCCTGTTTCACTGAGCAGTGAGTTCACACTCACTAGCCTGGGAGTTGTCGTGGATTTCCAAGGGAACTCTGAGGCTGGGGGACAGGTTTCACCAATCTAGGGAGGGAGAGAGATGAGCGGTGTGTAACTGGCGCGCGTGTGAGTGTCAACAGCCCCAACTGAAGTGTGTTGCCTAGGAGAGAAGTGAAACACTACTGCTAAGCAAGCCGATTCTTACGGGTGGTGAACACCTGGTTCCATTTTGGAACAGTCAAGCATCCACCACCGGAGGGGCAGGGTTGGTGTTCCCCAGGGATGGGACCTCCCCCAGGAACTGGGTGGGCTGCAGGACGAGCAGAGTTTGCATGGGCCGCCCAACCACGACCAGGGCTACCCCCTTGGCTGCAAACCTCCCCGCCTTGGGCACCCACCGTCAAAGACGCTAACGCCTGATCCTACACCGCAAGACACCCTGATCCTACAACTTCCCACTAACACGCCCACGCCAAGGCAAGTCAAGTTGTAGCTAACACCAAGCATCCCTGAACAAACAGTGAACGCTTTGGGTGCATCTCGCCTCCGGTCCGATGACACCCGTGCAAGTGTGGACACGGAACCGAAGCTCAACGTGATCCGTGCAGAGTGAGTGAATGGCGCGCAAAAGTGTGTTGTGTTGAGTATGTGTGTGCAGTGCTGTGCGTCGATGTGCGGTGCAGGGCGAGCATGTGTGTGAATCTACCTCAGGGTCTCTACCTTGGGGCTACCCAAAAGAAAAAGAGAGAGGGTCACACACGGGGAGACCAGGAAAAAACCGTCAGGGATCAGATTGGGATTGGGAACAAGGGCCAGCGTACGCTGACCAACGCGAACGCCCTTGCCCATTACAATCCCCTGCCTTCCCAGTCTGGCACACGCTGAACTTAACGCTCTACAAAGGAGTAGCCCTTTGCAGGAGCGCCCCTTGCTAACGCCTCCAACCCACATCCCACTCTCCACCCCACACTCCTCCCACACTCGGAGAACTCAAACCGCGCAACTTGCAAGTCGGGAATCTCACCCCAGAGTTTCATTGGTTAGTTTGAGTTCCGACGGTCCTACACTCTCTAACACACGCTGCATGTGTGAGCGGCACGGTGAGACATATGAGTGTTTTAGGTGCCTGCACGTGAGCATATGCATGCACTGAACGATTGACCAGGCATTCCGCCACAAAACCTCCACTACGGTCAAACAGAGGACACTGACGCATATAGCGGCGCCTCCGCTATGCATGTATGCTGTGCTGCAGAGCGAGCAAGGAAGGTTCTCCCTACCTCCCAAACCTTGAATGTGTCCCTTGTGACGGTTTTACCCTCTATCCTACTTGGATTCGGAGTTTTTACGTGTGCACGACGCGGCGTACGCTGCTTTTTTGCATGTGTGACGGCCTGTTTCCCTCCTGAATCCTGCCTGAATGCCAGCCCAAGCCAGACCTTGCGAGGCACCAAGAGCGTGCACAAGACTGCAAAGCAAGGTAAAAACACGCTACGCGTGTTGTGCAGTGCTCTAACCAACACGTATGTTTCATTTCTGTTGTGCTATGTGTGGCTGATGTTCAAACTCGCCTATTAAACGCACAGTGGTGAATTGATGCGCGCAAAACGTACAGTTACCCTATGGCTGTACTGTGCACCCTCCCCGCGCAATAATTTTTGCCTGTCTGTAAGCCTCACTTTATAAAATCGTGTTTTTCGCTGCTCGTTGTTTACCAAATTCTTTGTTTTACAAAACTGCGCTTTTTGCAGCCTCAGAAGCGCTTTTTTACAAAAGTTCAAAAGTTTTTGGATTTTGGAGGCTTCGCCCCCAGTCCCGCACGGCGGACGCGCGCAGTTACGGGAGTCGCCAGAACTCCCAGCGCTACACTTTGCGCTTTTCAGGTGTCCAAATACTTTTTCAAGTTTTGATTCCTGGCGAGTTAGAAGCTCAGCTACGGTTCATTTTGGATTGCATTCCAAGCGTTATTCATTGCCGATTTCAAATTGATTTTCAAAAATCGGTATCTGCATTTGTTATGTAAGGCTTCCCTAAGGATTCCTACGCCTTGTCCATGCTTTATATATCACTTTGAGCACAATCTTTCTGGAACTTCTGGTATTTGCATTTTTAGCTCCAAACTAATCACCTATTGTGCTGTGGTAAGAGTGGTATAGTAAGAAAGGTAACTCACATGTATGCTTTCCGAAGTCATTCCACTCATTCTTTACTGTGGTACTGAGGTGCAGTGATCATACTTGGTATTGAAGGTAGTCCAGTTCTGGACTGAATAGTAAATGCTAAGAGATTTCACAGGGCTGCATATGATTATGGCCACAATATCATTCTTCAGCCTATTTTTCTCAGTATTTACTCCTGAATTCCAGGGCTTCAGTCGGGGGGGGGAGTGAGATTGAGCCCCATGGAGTATATATTTTGAACTCAGAGTGTACTTTATTTGAACTCAGAGCAGATTCAGATCAATCATCATCATTCATCATCATCATCATTCATCATGCATCATGTGTCATGTGTCATGCATCATGTGTCATGACATGCTGGCGCCCTAGCATGTGTTTTTCACATTCCAACCCAAAACTTCACTTTCGCTCAGAACTAACACAACCACAACCCCACTCTTATGGGTTCCTAAGAAGGTTATACTATTCATTTTTCATAACTCTTTGAATTTGGATGATCACATTTTTGACATCATGGATTGTCATGCATTTCATGCATGACCGACTCATTTTGTGAGCGATACCACACATACTACCTTCGAAGGAGTCTAAGGCCCCTAAGGGACCTCTATATACGCTACAACCCTTTTCCATGGTTGTCCCTACTTCTACATGTATTTTAATGCCTATTTGGTGGGTCCCAAGCATGTTTCATGTATTGGGGGATCCCAAGAATATACCTAGGCCTAAGCCAAGCCCCAAACACAAGAGGAGAGAAGAGAGATAGATAGAGGAGAGGCGCCTGGCGGCGACACCGGGGAGCACGTGGTGCTTCCTAGGTAAGTCCTAACTAGGTGTATTTTACTACAAGAGGGATATTTGTATGGTGAGAGTGGAAGAGAGGTAAGGAGTGAACATGAGTGTAAATAATGATTGTGTTTCATAGTCCCTTTTTTGCTATGGACTAAGCTGGAAGACTACAATACTATGAGCCCATTACTTTGCTGTTGTTGAGGAGGGTGCCAAATCTAACTCCGTGCCCCCTTACCCTCCCCAGCGGCAATAAGAGCAGTGGCAGGGGCAGCAGCGGCAGTGGCAGCAACAGCAGAACCCCTGCAAAAGCCACTGACACCTCGGCGAACTGGGGCCCATTTCAGTCTGAGCCTGCCATGGTCTGACGGATTGATGGATTGTATCATGCGGCCTAAATGGTGCATCTGCAAGGTCCACCTGATGTTCTGGGTTGTCATTTCTGGTCTTCCTTCGGGTATAATAGATGGCCGTAGACTACGTGCAGGTGGCTGGCGTCAGGCACATGCTGGTATGGCGCCATCATGCAGCAATCCTGGTACGTTAGTGCACGGCGACAGGCACGCACAGGCCAATCATTGACGTTACCTCCCTGCCAGGCAGGCCAGTTTTCAGTATGAGTCGGCTGGCACGGGCAGATGTGTTCTTCAATATATTCAGCTGACTGCCCCTAAGGGCGGCTACACTTGGGGATCGTGCTACAGCGGTGGGCCGTTTGCCCTGCAGCAACTTCCGTTTTTTCTGCCCATATAACGCCAGCGCCTGGTTCTGATTTTTGTCAGTGGTTCCTATCCAAAGTGCGGAATGCAATGCGCAGGTAGCATGCCTGCCAGACGATGGGAGTGGCGCACAAAGACAACAATGAGGTTGATGGGCAATTGACCATTGGATGCGTCGCATTTCACAGGGGGCAGTATTTCATGCCGAGGGGAGGGCAAAGGTGCGTTCTGGGATATGGGAGCTCATCACGGTCCGCCGGTCCACAAGACTAGGTTACTCAGGGCAGGGCATGGTCTCAGGAATCAATGAACCCAGCGTATGCCGTATGCATGGTGTGGCAGCAGTGAGCATACATCTGCTGCAGTTTCTATCGTGGTAGGAGGAGAGCAGGGCGGTAAAAGCAGAAAACACCTCCAACCAAAATGAAGCAGAGTCCCAGAACCCAGTCTCACAGGGCAGAGCGAGGTCGCAGGATACCAAAACAAAAACGAAAAAACCCGCAATGTCCAAGGTAAGAGGGGAGAATGAGTCCATTTGCCATCGGCAGCACGGTATAGCCCTCAACCATTTGGCGGGGCAATGGACCACAGAGCAGCAAAAACACAAATATAACGAAAAGATGTAGGACTAAAGATTCAAGTAGGCAAGAGCAAAGAAGCATAGCGCAGGAGCCGGGAGACACGGGAGCAGGGCCGAGCCAAGCCGGGATAGGTGCCTGGTTCAGGTTCTGGCTCTGGGTGCAGCACAACAAATAGGCATGCAGGTGCACACAAGGGTAAGGGGGCAGAGGGGGCGTCTCCCCGGAAAAGGCGACACCCAGACCCAGACCCAGACCCAGGGAGGGAGGGACGGAGGGAGGGAGGGAGGGAGGGAGGGAGGGAGGGAGGGGGGGAAGGAGGGAGGGAGGGAGGGAGGGAGGGAGGTGAGGGAGGGAGGGAGGGATCTTGGATTGCGGATGGCCGTACTTCGTTGCCTTCGTTGGCTGTGTGGCAAGCCTCACGCCGCATGACTTGACTACAGACGGTCTGCGCGCAAGGAGGCTGCACTCCACCCGAGCCCCCGCCCCCCCCCCCGTTATGGCGAAGTTTGGGCTGTCCCGTGGGGGGTGTTGTGGACACTGTCAAGGCAACAGGCAGCACATGCAGGCCACAAGCGATGAAAAGCTTGTCAAGGGGCAAAGAACGACCCCAGGAGCCTTTCGCACAAAGGTCTGTTGAGAATGGACAGAATGAAGACCAACGTGTGTGGGAAAGGATACAACGCCCCCATCAGCTTCTCACCCCCCAGTGTCCTTCCTCTTTTCTTGGCCTAGCTTTCCCTCTCTACTTCCCTTTCCCTTCGCTCGGGAGGTCGTGCCAACGGAGCCCCCGGACTGGCCCTGTTTCATTGCTCCACTCCGTGTCGGGTCCCCACAGAGGGGGTTTGTTTGTCTAATGCTCCGTGGGTGTTGGTGCAGCCCACCATGCGCTCCATGTCCCTCCGCATCTTGGTCCGGTTCCCCAATGCTCATGCTGTGTGGCCCCTGACATGTGCCAGTTTGGATGATGCGCATATGGGCCCCGACTGCAGACTCTGTTGTGGCAGTTGCGGGCAGGGGTGTTCCTGCAGTGCTCACCACCGGATGCCTCGCATCCATGCCCCCGATTCATGGTGTTTCCTGTGCAAGCCATGGGCTGCAGTCGCAGGGTGCCACTTCTTGAGGTTCGATGAGCTATGATGTGGTGCCCAAGAAAGGTTCGTCAACATGGCCTCAACCATCTTTCCTGATTCCCCAAAACCCGGTGCCTGTTAGTGTGTCCCATGTGGACGGGGTGCCCCTGGTGGCCCCAACCACTACGGCTCTCAGATCTGTCGTACCATCCTCCGGTCGTAAAACCCCATCGGGGCCTGTTTCTAGACTTTTGGAAGACGCCGCTTCCGGCTCCAAGAGTATCCGTTGTTTGCGCGATGTTATATGTTCCGTCTTTGGCAAAAAGAATTATTCTGAAGCAATAATCCAAGCGATTGTGGAAAAGCTTGCGCCCTCTTTGAAGAGATATGAGTCCGCTTTTCGTTTGTTTTGCTCTCTTGGCATGGAGATGGGATATTCGTCTCCCGACGTCACATTGCCGCAGGTTGTCAATGTGCTTTCTACCATGCACCAAGTTTCCTCTGCGCAGGCGTCTTCAGCTTATTCTGCTTTGTTGAAATTTCCTGATCTTACATCGTTGTCATTTGATCTGGCCGTTCGAGCGCTTCGACGGCGGTGGACGACTAGTGTACCTAAGTACGTTGTCTTTTGGAAGGGCGAGCAATTGGTCGCATTTTTGGCGGCGCAAAAGCTGGACCATTCATCGATGATCTACGTCCGTGCACGTGTGATCACTGTTTTCCGTTTGTTTCAATTGTACCGCTCTTGTGATTTGTCAAATATGCTGCGAGTGTTAGCGACTTATGATGGCAAGTGGTTTGTGCCCACCCGCCGAAAGGGGTGGGCGAATTGGCGATGGGATAGGGTCATGTCCATTCCGTCATTGCCCGACTTTTGTCCTCTAACCTTATTACGCTTGTATCTGCCTTTGACGCCGCAGGGTGCTTCGCTGGATGGTGTGGAGCCCAAGCGTGTATTTTTGGCAGTCGTTAGGGCTTTTGGTGCTTTATGTTCTGATAGAATTGCTGCGGTGACCAAAGAGTTGTTGGTGTCTGCGGGCATCGACATGGAGCTATTTGGTGCCCACACTACGAGAGCTGTGGGCCTCGCCTTGCTTCGTGCTTTGGGCTTGACAGCCGAACCGTGAGCAGTTTATCTAATAATCGAGCTAGTCGACCGCTGAATGAGACTTGAAGGACAAAAGACACAAAATGAGACGTGCAGATGTCAGCACACTATGATTTCGGATATTGCCGTGCAATGGCTTGGACGATTTCAACTGATCGGTAGATTTTGTGACGATTGCGACAACCAAATTTGGTAACACAAATAGAAAAGGCCAAGGAAATTCAAACGGAATCCTATCCAACGCCTGCAAAAGAAATAGGACCATTGCCGGTCTTATTGCAGATTATCAAGTACGCGTGGAACCGTCGGTGAAGGAGACGGGTGATTGGTTTACGCCGCATCATCGAAAAACTTGATCAACGAACTGAAAAGCATCCGGTGCTCCTATCCTTGGCAACAAAAAGCAACAACAATGGACAAGGACGGCGACGGGGTGACGGTGATGTCTCTTTCCAAGGGTGTCCAGCAGTTCTTGTACTGCCGAATGCAGGGCTCAGATGATCCGTGGATCAAATCATTGACGGAAATGGCGGGAGCGCGCTTCTAGAATTTAACCGTGACCCCGGGAGTCACAGTGAAGGAAGACCGTGAAGATACGGCGAACTGCAGTGCACTATCGGTACAACTGATGCAAAAAAGGCCAGAGATCGAAAAAGTCGAAGAACCTGAGGGGAAGACAGCGCTGAAAGACAAACAATGTCGAGCGGACGAGCACAAACAAACAAGCAACGTCCAGAGTGCCACGTAGGACGACAAGAGCGAAGGATACAACCGACGAGGTTAATGCTTGCAAGGGAAATCCGGTACGCTTGAAGAGAGTAGGAACGACCCGCCGAATTAATACAAAGTGACCGACATGTGTTTGAAGAGACAAACAATCAAGAAGACGTGCGGTGGGACCATGAGTCGTCGAAAAATGGTCGCCTAGCCATCAGGGCAGTGTGTGGAAAGTGTGGGTAGCACGTCAAGAGTGAAGAGACGCATCTAAGAGTGAGACATGGAACAGCAGGCCAAGCAAAAAGAAGGTCCTGTGCACGTTGTAGGAAGTGATGACCGAGAGGCTGTAGTCACCAGATGGTGTCTCCAGGCAACGGAGTTGAAGGCCGTGGAGTGGACGCTCCGTACCTCCCTACCAGGAGGCGAAGTGCAAAGTCTACGTCCAAGGGACGTGTGTGTCTTCTTCTGTCAACCTCATCCTGTACCAGTATCGTCAGCGACACCGTAGGGATATCTAGGACGACGGCAAGCTGAAACGGCGTAACTGCCAATAGAGTTTCAAATACAGTGTTAGTGGTGCAACCACGTGCTTGCATCATCACGAGTACATGAATGGTGTTTTGACATGTCTGCCCACCAAGTCCGCTACCAAGTGCTTCACATGTCGGAGGAGGAGGTGGACTTTGGGCTTCACATGAGCGTCTCGGTGACCTGCTTCGCGCACGATGCAAAAAAGTAAAGGTTAAAATGATTATTTCCTGTGAACACTGGTTTGCCGAGAGACCTTTTCTTGCCACAAATGGCTTTTGGTTGTCTATCGACCGCTGATCTTCTTTGTGGCATATATCAGTGAGATTGAGCCCCGTGGAGTATATATTTTGAACTCAGAGTGTACTTTATTTGAACTCAGAGCAGATTCAGATCAATCATCATCATTCATCATCATCATCATTCATCATGCATCATGTGTCATGTGTCATGCATCATGTGTCATGACATGCTGGCGCCCTAGCATGTGTTTTTCACATTCCAACCCAAAACCTCACTTTCGCTCAGAACTAACACAACCACAACCCCACTCTTATGGGTTCCTAAGAAGGTTATACTATTCATTTTTCATAACTCTTTGAATTTGGATGATCACATTTTTGACATCATGGATTGTCATGCATGTCATGCATGATAGACTCATTTTGTGAGTGATACCACACATACTACCTTCGAAGGAGTCTAAGGCCCCTAAGGGACCTCTATATACTCTACAACCCTTTTCCATGGTTGTCCCTACTTCTACATGTATTTTAATGCCTATTTGGTGGGTCCCAAGCATGTTTCATGTATTGGGGGATCCAAAGAGTATACCTAGGCCTAAGCCAAGCCCCAAACACAAGAGGAGAGAAGAGAGATAGATAGAGGAGAGGCGCCAGGCGGCGACACCAGGGAGCACGTGGTGCTTCCTAGGTAAGTCCTAACTAGGTGTATTTTACTACAAGAGGGATATTAGTATGGTGAGAGTGGAAGAGAGGTAAGGAGTGAACATGAGTGTAAATAATGATTGTGTTTCATAGTCCCTTTTTTGCTATGGACTAAGCTGGAAGACTACAATACTATGAGCCCATTACTTTGCTGTTGTTGAGGAGGGTGCCAAATCTAACTGGTAGCAGAGAAAACCTGCTCTGCCTAAATCCAGTATCCCTTGGATTTAATTTCGATTCAATTCCAGCCTGGAAATTTAGTAAGGGACGGAGAAGAATTCCTGAACTCGGAAAATCGAGTCTGAAAAATTGAGATGGACCCTGTGAGAACTCCAAGCAGCCTAGAAGCTACGGGCGCTTCTGAAAACGACGTGCAAGTCATGATACCGGTCTCTGATGAGGAACTAGTCGCGCCTACCATGGCCGGGTTTGGAACCCCAGAAGTACCTCTAGACGGATCTCGAATCGAAGCCTATCGTTTTCCTGCGCCTACATGTCCTGAGTATGCTGAAGCTGTAGCTCCGCGCCCAGTGCCTTCAGCGAATAACATGACGACAGCTGAGCTAGCGAATGCTATGGAGGTCCTATCGTTGCTCAACCAGAGTGGTCGGTTGCAACAAATGGTTCAACAAGTCGAACACCATGAAGGTTCATTCACGAATGCCCCACAGACTCATGAGTCGGGGACCACATCGTCTTCGACTAATCCTTTTCAATCTGTGCCATGGCGTTCTAATGTGACTTACGCCACTATGCCTCAACCCCCTATCCGTGGAGAACCTATTGTTCATGGAGTGCCTACCGGAGTTCCTGAGCCTAAGTTTTTCTCTGAGCCTCAAGCTCCCAAAAGGACTCATGTTTTCGAAGCCTCTCCTTCTTCGGAAGAGAGCACTATCCTTTTGTCGACCTTGCAACAACTCAAGGGTCGTCTTGAAAACTTAGAAAATAGGACTAGTGCTAACTTAACCGATAACCCTTGTGTACCTTACCACCCCTCGCCTCTAACCCGAGTGTGCACCGGGCTTGCCGGTGTGCCTCCTGGAGTCAAGTCGCCCTTTGTACCCCGTATCAAAGCACCCAAACCCGTGGCGTGCTTTACCACTACCTACGAAGTATACACCCTCGACCAAGCCCTCGCCCTAGGACTCGGTCCACTAGCGCCTATGGCGCTACTCCCCGACCCCACACAAACGGTACCAGATACCGGTAGAGGAACCAAGGCTTTTTTCAAACCCCAAACCGAAACCAAACTACCCAAGTTTTCGGGTAGAGACCTCGACGTTTACGCCGAAGATTTTTTGAGGTTCTTGAGGTCGACGGGACAGGAAGACCTCAACGAAAGAGCCAAGGCGGACCTTGTTATCAACGGTTGTGATAACAAGGACGTAAAAGAAGTGGTTTCGGGGGCACTCAAGAAAAGTGACTCTTGGGTAAGGTTCCTTATTACGCTCGAAAAGCTCTACCCTACTTACGTTACCGGCCTAGAGCTTATTCAAGAGATAGAGCGTATCCCTCGGTTGAAGGAATACCCTACAACCGCAGACATAGCCCAATACGTCCAAAAGTTTACTACGCTTACGGACCAATTGGCTACGTCCTACTACGACGACCCCAAAGCCCTCCTACACCTCCTACCTCGTGTTCCGCCCAAAACCATGGACCAAATACGTGCTACCCCCGAGAGGTTGTCTAGAATACACACTTTCAACTCTCTCGTTGACCTCCTCTACGAGTTGGCCCTCCAGAGAAAGTCCGACGCTACTTTGAAGAACTTGCACTCGATGGCTCAACTCAAGTGGCTAGACGGCAACACCAACGCCGACTCCAACGCCCCTATGAACCAAGAAGAAGCCTTTGCCCACTCGCTATGTGAGGAGTGCTTCGTGTCTTTCCAACAAGCACGAGGACAAGCAAACGGCAACCGTGGTGGTGGCGGTCGTGGCCGTGGAAAAGGTGGACGAGGCAAAGGACAAGGCCAAGGCAGTCCTATTGGCGAAGGGAAGTCGAGGAGGACAACTCCACCGCGCCCAAGTTCTTCGCCACCGTGTTTTGCCCCAATTGTGGGACAAAACACAACGTAAGAGACAAGGCGTGGCAAGACAGCCTTGATGGGAGGAAAGAAGAGCAAAAGCAAACGAAGAAAGGTCAAGGCAAAGGGGGAAAGGACCAAGCGAAAGGAGGAGAAAAAGGAAGTGGAGGAAAAGCGAACGGAGGAAAGGCGAACGAAGGAAAAGGAGGCAAAGAAAAAGACGACGACAAAGGAAAGCCTCAAGAGAAGAAACGCTTGGAAGAGTTGACGGAAGGAGAGCGAGAAAAGAGGCGAAAAAGAGTTCTCAAGCTGGAAAGGCAAGCTAAGAACCTCAAAGACTTTCTCGCGGGTCAAACGCCGGGGGAAGCCTAGGTGGACACCGAGACGACGCACCGAGGTATTGCTACCTATTGAGGGTCGCTATCAATGGTGTATGGGTGGACGCATACCTTGATACCGGCGCTACAATCTCCCTAGTCTCCTCTAGGTTCGTACACTACGAAGACCTAGTTCCCAAAAATATTTGTGGGGTAAAAACGGGAGAAAGGGGAGTCACTCTCACCGAAGGCGAGATAGAAGGAGAAGTACAAGTGGGGGACCGAAAGGTACTTCAAAAGTTTCAAGCGTTCAACACCGACGCCTTTGAAGCCGTATTGGGACGGACTTCTTTGCGCAAAACGAGTGGATAAAATATTTATCCCTTCAAGAGCCCACTCACTTGTTGGTGGTGAACGAAGAGCAAGAATGGGAAGCAATACCCCTCAAGGAGACAAAGTGTCCAAGACCTACGCTCAAGACTCTCAAGAGTTTTCCGTTGGCACTCGATAGCGAGGTGAAGCAAGAGAGTATCCTCGCTACCTTGAGCCTACACCGAGCGGAGAATTACACTCTCGACTTCGCCGCCCAACGTGACGCGTTTCGAGAACTTGGCCTTAACCCGAACACGTGTAACGGCGACTTTGTCGAACTTTTTGCGTCCAAAGAGAACGCCGACGCGGAGTACTTTTGTACATCCAAAAACAACAACACGTGGTGGTATGACTGGGGAAAGTTGGGAGCTTGGAAGATGCTCTACGCCAACCCCCCTTTCTCAAAAATACTCCACACGTTGGTAAAAGTTTATGTGGACCAAGCTACGGTCGCGTTGGTTATTCCCGAAGGGAAGAAGTGGGAAGAAAAAGAAAAGATATGGGGGCCTATACTCGAAAAGTTGACGGTGACAAAGTTGCTCTTACCTGACGTTCCTCTTTACCGACTTAACCCAAAAGAAGAGGTTTTGCCAAAGCCCCGTTGGCGAACCGCTATGTACCTAGTCTCGGGGAAGAACGTGTCCTCTAACCCCATGATAAAAAGTGTCTGAGGAGATAAAGAAGTTCGTGCTAAAGCACCACCGTGGGTACGGAAAAGAAGAGATGATGAAAAGGTTTCCGGACATGGACGAGAGCAAGGAAGAGTACAAGTTCGAGACGCCTAAGTTTCAAGTCGAAGAAGTGGTTCAGGAAAGTCCGAAAGAGGCAAGAGAACCCTGTGTGCGCGCTACAGGGTATTCCCGCTCGATGGCTCAGTGCGCACTACAAAACTATAGCGCGCAGCATAGCGCGCGCTATGGCTTGGGGTCTTGGGTTTGTAACCCCATGTCCTAATAAGCAGGGCAAAAACGCCCATTTTTCTAGAGTTTCAGATTCTTCCGGCACCACATCTGACGCTGTTAATGTCAGGGAAGATTGCAAACATTTTGGGCCCCCACTATGGGTGGTCCCTGTGGAAGAACGAGGACCTTTTGGCGGACCTAGTTGAGTTTTTTTGCTCAGGGTCTGCCGTCCAACGTTTTTTGTGGGCCAGGTTGGAAAAAAGGGTCCCCGTGTCTGAAGCAGAGAAGAAGCGTCGCAGGACTGAGGCTGCCAAAGCCGTCACACCCCTGTCGGTGGTGGACTTGGTCCTGCTCCTGAAGATTCCAAGAAGAAGGTATTATTGCGCGCGCTTTGCATGTGACATTGCGCGCACTTCCGCTCATAGCACGCGCTTCGTTGACTTCTGCGCGCGCTACGTCCCCATGTTGCGCGCGCTATTTTCCTCAGGTACAAAGATTTGATTACTTGGACGAGAAGTAAGGTCCCCACACACCTTTTTTCCCTCCCCTCCTATGCTAGTTTCGCCACAGAATGGAACCAGCTTGCAAGTAGGCAGCATTTAGAGGTTGCCGTGCACACAGATGGGGTCACAGTCTTTTCGCAGTGGCCCCTGCAGCACTTTTTTGACTATATATTTTCCTTTGATTCCATTGTTTCTAGGAATGTTTTCGGGTGATCTTTTGGAAGGGAGCAACAGGGTGCTGAAGGACATTTGGTCCTCCTCTTGTGATAGAGGTGGGGGGGCAGGAACCCTGGTGTCGCGCCGCATTAAGATGCTCAGGCAGGTTAATGAGCGTCTGTTCCTGTACTTTGAAGTACCAAGGTGGAATGGCAACTCCAGAAGCAACCTGTGCAATGCACAAAAATTGGCTGACGAGGTTCGGGCATATTTTGCGGATGAGGAACTGTGGTAGCGCGCGCTATTTGTTTTTTAGCGCGCTACATGTTATCTAGTGCGCGCAATGATCACTATTGTGCGCGCTATGCTGTTTTCAAGCGCCAGAACCCTTGAAATCGCGATATATAGTCGGAAGTAGCGTGCTATGTCTACGCACTTAAAGCGTTTGGAATGCATTGATTGGAATTTGGAATGCATTGATTTGTTCCTTTTCGTCCGTTTGTTTTGGTGCTTTCGATTTTTTTGTTACTGCATTTTCCTTTTTGTATTACTGCTGGAACAGGGGTACTTTAATGTAACCCTCTTGCCCATGCAGCCCGTGGGCTGGGGCCATCCGCCTCCTGCAGCACCGCCAACAACTGCTGCAGGGGCCACAGGAGCAGGTGCGACACCGCAACCACCGCCAACTGCAGCTGTACAACCGGTACTGCAGCAGCCGTCGACGACGCCGTGGAGCATGCAGCCACAGGTACTTGCCGTGCGCACTAGTGTTTCGGTTGCGCGCACTACTGTTTCCGTTGCGCGTGCTACGCTCTTATTGTGCGTGCTAGCTGTCTTGTTGTGCGCACTACGCACGTCCTGGTTGCGCGTGCTTTGTCCTGTTTTCCGCAGACGCTATCCCAGCAGCTGACCCAGTTCTCCCCAACTCAGCCTCTGTGGCCCGCGCCGCAGTCCCCGTTACGAGGTGCCTCACAGCAGCTGTCTCCCATGCTGTTCCCCGGTGGGTCGCCCACCTTGGGCTCCCCAGTGCGCTGCAGTCTTCCAGTGGGCCAAGTGCAACAAGTGCTCTTCGGCCCACTGCCAGTGCAGCAGCAGCAGCAAATGCAGCAGCAGCAAGTGCAGGCTGCGGCCCAGCAAGTCGGCAGCCCAGAACAGCAGCAGCAGCAGCAGCAGCAGCAGGTCCAACCAAGACAGCAGCAACCCCAAGTGCAAGCACAGTTTCAGTCTCCCCCACCCGGGCCACGTCAGGGCTTCGCCTTCAGCAGCGACTTCAAGAACCGAATCTGGCCCAACCAAAACAGCACCATCTGCGCCCAAGGGCCCAGCTGGGCATGGCTGAAGGATGTGACACCGGCCTACCTCTTCAAGGTGGCCTTCTACAAGTTCTGGCGCCAAAGGGCCACGGCCATTGCCAAGATCCCAGACGGAGCCATGAAACTCTGCTGGTATGACGAGAGCATTACTGGCACCTGGTGCAGTCTCCACAACCTGTTGAACCCCTCCGTGCCAACCCAAGAAGGACAAGCTGCCTGTAGACACTGCAAGGTGGAGGAGTACGAGCTGCTGTTCTCGTGCTGGGCAAGTTATGGGTGGGGTCACGTTCGGACCCACACGCCTCCAGGTGCCACCGCAAAGACCGTCCACCACTTCTACTTCAACAAGGACCCGCCGAGCTTCATCAACGCGACCGACGCGGGGGCAATGGCCTTCAAGAACGAGTGCGCCGCGGTGAGAAGTGCGGGTGCCAGTTTGATGCGGGGGTCAGCCAAAAGAGGAGCCAGTGCCGCAAGGGCAATTGCAACCGGCGCCAAAGTCAAAACCACGGCGGTCAAGGACGAGGAGCAGCCGCAGCAGCAGCAAGTACAGCAGCAGCAGCTCCAACAGCAGGCAGCCGTGCAGCAGGCAACACTGCAGCTGCTCCAGCAGCAGCAGCGGGTGCAGATGGCCCAGCAACAGCAGCAACAACAACAACAACTGGCACAGCCACAGGTACGCGCTATGTTTGCCATTGCGCGCACTTTCGACATTGTTGCGCGCGCTTCATTTGTTGTAGCACGCGCGATTTGATTGTTTGCGCGCGCTACGGCCCTACCTTCTGTCCCATTGTCACGTAGGTGGGCAGCTTCGAGCAGCTTCTGTGCCTGGGATCCCGCAGAGGGCCGTTGATGATCAGCGTGCCCGCGGACATTGCCGGGCAGTCCAAGCATGCGGCCGACTGGCTTGACGGACGGAAGGAGCAAGG
The DNA here is from genome assembly GCA_964036045.1 of Eutreptiella sp. 'Long Island Sound 2002'. NCBI lineage: Eukaryota > Euglenozoa > Euglenophyceae > Eutreptiales > Eutreptiaceae > Eutreptiella > Eutreptiella sp. 'Long Island Sound 2002'. The sequence goes on from OZ038386.1 coordinate 34,138,497, forward strand.
CCCCTCCCCGGTGCTGGCCCGGGCTAAGCGGCAGCTGGAGGAGCTGGAGGTGGACTGGGCCGACGCCTTTGCCGTGCCGGGGACGGAATTCGTGACAGTCCGAAGGCCCAAGAAGAAGCGTACCGAGGAGCCTGCAGCCACCAGCCACCTACCACCAGCCATCTCCGCCTCCCACACCGCTAAGCCCCCCCACCCGCCCGGAAAGGTCCTTGCCCAGAAGACTGCCGACCAGCAGCTGATGGCACAGGCGGCACACCAAGTCCAACGTCCGGCGGAACAGGCCAAGAAGAAAGAGGACGAAGCAAAGAAGAAGAAGAAGGAAGAGGACGAAAAGAGGAAGAAGAAGGAGAAGGATGAGGAGGAAAAGAGGAAGAAGAAGGAGAGGGAGAAGAAGGAGAAGGAAGAGGAGGAGAAGAGACGGAAGAAAGCAGAGGAGGAGAAAGCAGAAAAGGTAATGCAGCGCGCGCTATCGTCGTCATTGCACGTGCTATGCATCTCGTCGCGCGTGCTATGTTCCGTATTGCGCGTGCTATGCCTGTGCTATGCCTCCGCGCTACTCTTTCCAGGCAAGCAAGACGGCACCGCAGCAGACACCCCAGCCGCAGCTCGCATCAAAGCCAGCACCGAAGCAGCCTGTCCCAGTCCCAGACCAGCCACAAGAACAAGGAGGTCCGTGCGGTTCCCGCCCAAACAGTATGGCTCCCAAGGCCAAGCAGCAGAGCAGAGTCGACGCGGACAAGGAGGCAAGAGATGAGCTCATGCAGCGCCGAGATTGGTCCTACAAAGACGGCTACAAGCCTCGGTGGATCATCTACTGCACCGCTGAGATCGCGCCGATGATTGTGGAGGGAGCCGAAATCAAGCCAGCAGGCGCCAGGAGGGCCCCTCAGGACCACGTGGCCGTCATCATCCCCAACGATCAGTGGAGCCCCAGCCAACAAGGGGAGGAGGAGGAGGAAGAGGACGACTGGTCGGAGTTCATGCCCAGCTGCCAGGTGTTCTCCGCCAAAAGCAAAGCGTATGAGGAGTTGGGCAAGTGGCAGTCGTGGTGGGAGACGTACGAGGCCGATGAGATTGAGGACCTCTGCCCCGACCCAAAGACCATTAGGATGTCCCCGTCCAAGCCACCAACCCCAAAGAAGAAGAAGCCCCAAGGAGACCCACCAGCCCAGCCACCAGCCCCCCCACAAGGAGACAAGGGACCTGCCGAAGCTGCAGCACCAGCAGAAGCACCAGCAGCAGCTGCACAAGAAGAAGAGGCACCAGCCCCAGCAGCAGCAGCAGCACAAGAAGACGACGCACCAGCCCCACCACAAGAAGAAGAGGCACCAGCGGCCACGCCACAAGAAGGAGAAGGAGCAGCCCTGAAAGAAGAGGAGGCACCAGAAGGAGCAACCCCAGAAGGCGACCCAAGCCCACAAGAAGAAGGGGATGCAGCCCCAGCTGCCACTGGGGCAGAAGACCACAAAGAAGGGGATGCAGCCCCAGCTGCCACTGGGGCAGAAGACCACAGACCCGAATGGGAGAAGGAGTGGGAGGCCGAAGTGGTGGTCCAAAGCATTCAGGATATCACTGAATGACAGCGCGCGCTATACCTGGTATAGCACGCGCCATAAGGCTCCTAGCGCGCGCTGTAAATATGTTGCGCGCGCTACACTGTTTTCGTCCGTGAGGACCTGTACTGTTGCACACTTTTCAAACCTTTCAGACAGTGTTTTTGCATGTGTCTTGGGTTGAATGAGCAACAGGGAATGTTTTTGAAAAGCAAGGGGTTTTTGAGAAACGCAGGACACTGGAAAAAGCATGGTTTTGAAACATTTTCCGGCTCTGAAAAATTTGAAAAACAGGACAATATAGCGCGGTAGAGCGCGCGCAATAGGCGCGCTATAAAGGTCGTATTTTTGAAAATTTGCGCGCACTATGGAAAAAATGCAACATTGCGCGCACGCAGGGAAACTCAAGAAGATAGCGAAGAAACCTCCGACGAAGGCGGAAGTATATCCGAAGCTCCTTCCGAGTCGACTATACCCTTTTCGAACGACTCCTACACCACTATGGACTACGACGACTTGGTCGCCAGCCTGTTCTTGGAAGAAGTAGAACCTCTGGAGGCTCCTTCGACTGACGCGTTCCCGTCGGGGGCCGGCCACGGGACGCTGCGGTGACACGCACAGGTGAGCAGGCAGGCAAGGCACTACGCTCACAAGGGCATCAATACGCCTGTGTCATGTGACAAAGCGTTTCAGAATCCTTGCCACTCTGCAAAGAGGGAACGAAAGTATGTACAGCAACACATCAGGATATGTACACATAGGGTTGAGACTGGACTGGGGTAAGGGCATCAAGGGACAATAGACACTCAGTCCCAACTCATATCCCAATCCCAGGTCCGACCCTCTCAGTGGCCGGTAGGGGCGGGGGCTCAAACACAACCCATGCCCTGCTCAGTCCGGACCCTGAAACCCTGCCAATGGGAGAGGTGTCCCGCACAGCCACAGGCAAGTTCCTGGAAACCAATGGGCTCCAAGGCCAACCGACAGTGGCTCCCTATGCTCCCTTAACGGTAGGTCCCAACTCCACTCTGAGCCAGAGATATGGCCCCGCCATTATCACCCAGGAGTTGGTAGCTGAAAATGGGCTGTTTCAGCCCAAACTGAAACTAACTCAAAAATCCCCATAATTGACCCCTCGTCCGGACCCGCCAGAGGTAGGGACGAGGCAGCTGACCCTGTGCCCTTCGAGTACGAACTCCCTGGAGCCCTCAACCAACCTGGTTCCCTCTGAGGTCCCGGCATCAGGGCAACACGGATGAGTCAAGTGGGGTCATGATGCCAAAATCACCAAAATTGGCGTCATTCCCACGCGTGGCTCGCTCGGCCAAGGTAAGGCCAATGGCTCACAGGGTAGGAGGCAGGACCTAGGACTTATATCTGAGTGTACAACTTGGATTTAGGTCCGGGCTCCCTATGGGCTTAGAGAAATGGGGCCGCCAATTGACCACACGGAAGGGGGAAATTGGGGTCCCAGAATGGGGTCTTTTTGGCTGCTTGAAATGAGCCAAAATTCGGTGTGCTCCCAATAGTATATCTCCACGCCGGCTTGGAGATCGGATCCGCCATCCCATACGCGATCCACCGGGAGTCCAATGAAGACTCCCATGTCTTTGGCTCTCGAAGATCTCCATGCCACTCGGCGTGGTGACGATCCCAATTGGGTCCACAAATGTCAAAATTGCAAAATTGCCCACACTCACTTTGGGCTAGCGCCTTAACGAAGGTGGCTCCGCTTCGCCCACGTGGTGTGTGGACCATGGGGACCATTACCCATAACACCCATGTCATATATGGTCCATTGGTCCATGCGTCCGGCGTGCACGAGGGTTAGAACATAGTGCACGGCGGGCAGCAAAAGTGGAAAATTGCTCAAATTAGCCAAAAATGCGCACACTCATGGTTAAGGCAAATGAGGCACATGCCCGACTCGGACCGGAGTGTGCCATAGGATTGGTATCAAGTCATGTTGGTCCAACATATCTTTTGGGCGTCGCCCAACTCCTCCGATATTGGGAATGGCAGGGTCGCCAAGTGAGCCCATGATTTGGGATAGTCCCAAATCGCCAACATGGCGGCCACGGCATGCCAAGCCTAAGAGGAGTTACTCGCCGGGTCCAAGATATGTTGGGCACCGAAGTATGTACCCTCATATCATACTTGGGTCATGATGTCAATTGAGCGCAACGTTGAGATACACGGTCGCCACTTGACATCATGACGGGCCAAAAATGGCAAAATTGGCACAAGCACACACAAAAGTGCCTTGAAAGGTGCATAATTATATTATAATATCTTCGGCTTGGATCGTGCAATCACTTAATCCTTCTAAACACAATGACTTGACACCAATTACCTTCGATCCCACATATGTGCTCCACTTGGGGCGCCTTGAAAGGTTACGAGCGCTGCTTCCCAAGTGGGCACATGAAAATATGGAAAATTGCAAAACACACACTTTGCTCCCAACGCATCGCTTCGGGTTCACCACACAAGCTTCCCTTCACGAAGGTTAGGCTTGCAATTGATCGTAGGGAGTATGGAGAAGGGGCTTGCACAATATGAGGTCCATTGGCGGGCTTGTCTTGGAGCAATGGACCCGCCAAATGGGCACGCAACACAACACATGGCACATACCACATATTGCCCAAAGAGGCAGCCCCCACCACGATATGTCATGCCCCTCCAAAGGCATAACTTTGTGTCAATCGCTCATAGGAACTCAAGGAGAGTTCCTATGCAACACCAACACTTGCGCGCTACACTCGAAAGTTATCTTAACGCACGCAATGTCATGGCCAAAGAGTTATAACGCAAACTCTACCCTCTTGACCATGATCCATTACACTAGCGCGCACGTGTGGAAACGCAAGGCATATGATGCTTCCTAAATTACGTCGGGAGTATTGTGAATACATCCCACGTTTCCTTATCGTCAATACTCGCAAGCGGCACGAGATATGACCCTCACAAGTGGCCTCACGAATCAACTTTGTTTTGCCCATATCTCTTAGTCAAATGGAGGGCAAGAGAAAAGGAAAGTTGATTCGTGCATAGGGGAGCACGTAGGTCCACTCGAAAGAGGTCAAATCAAGTGCGGGGATGTCGAAGTCGAAAATCCGATTTCGACATCCTGAAAAATTCGGATTAAGGTTGCGAGTATTAATTATGAAAATTGCGGATGCATCAATGCAGTTCCTGGCGACTTTGGAGCCTTCGTCGCGGATAGCGTTAAAATTTCCATTAATTACAGTTAAACTGGCGGTTACGGTAAAGTCGCGAACCAACCGCCAGCAGTCAAAACAGTGAGTATCAGAACGGAAGCGTAAAAATTGACGGAAACAATATGAAAATAAAACCCTGTTGATTCCTGATATTCTGGTACACAAATCTCCGCTGGCGGTGCATCGGTTGCCGATGCGGGGCTTCACGGCACGGAACACGCCGTACATGGGGTTAGTGGACCGGAGACCGGTTGTATGCCGTAACCTGGCCATGGGGTTCTGGGTACCGCTTCACCCCCCTCCTTAGAGCAAACCCTGGGGGGGGCTCGATACCCACGCATGGCAGCGGGTACCCAGGACCATATCCTGAAGGGGGGGGGGGTGTCACATCCTCACTTCAGTGAGTCACAGTAAGATAGGTATAATGCAGTGTAAGCTCGTAGCACATGTATAGTATCAAGTATCAAGTCCCGGGTCCTGGCGGCGATTGTTCGGCATCCAAAGGACCCGTTAACCCATACCAGGCGCACCGGGTGCCGGCTGCTACGGTCACCACCACAGTGGCAGTGGCATACACGGCCAACATAGGCGACACACGACGACCGAGGTGGTCCCACAAGTCGAGAGCGACCACAAAGATCCATCAGGCTACCCCAAGCTTCCCAAGGCCCGCCGACTGGGGAGAGTCCCCACGGGTCCTTCCTCGGGCGCACCATGTCCATATCCATACGACGCGAGTCCAGAGTGCCATAGTCGAACTCCTTACGAACCCCAGATCGTAAGGGAACTCCTCCTTAAGGGATCGGGCATCAAGGCCGTCTTTTCCCTCGCCCTACTGCCACGAAGGCCATACATGAGGGAGTCCTCATGCAGTGTGGGCGGAGGCGTCGACTCCTCAAACCACCAGTTTCCCAGGCAGACTGACCGAGGTCAGGAGCACGGGAGGCCGCCATCCGAATGCAAGTGCGTCTGCGAATCGGTAGGCTCACACTGGGACTGACAGTGGCGGACCGCTGGGAGTGTAGTCAGGCAACTGGGCTTCCCGCCTGGCGCCATCAGGATCTCCACACATCACAGCGAATAGGGCAACACGGTATCACGGGCACTGAAACAGTAGAACATGTAATCAAGTACTGGTCCAGGCTGGACCAGGCTGTAAGAATATGTACACGGCGACTCAAGGCGCCTTTGTATCCCGATTCGTGGTGAAAAACAGTCCATCCCTCAGCGATGGGCTGATGACACTTAGCATACAGATGCACATATCCTGGAGGGCAGAAAAACAAGCAATAATCTGGGTACATAGGCGTGTAAACACGCTCTGGACAGAGCGCCAAACCACGCCACGGTCAGGATAAGGCATTGCAGGAGGGTGGACAGGATAACGCCTGAGTTCAGGCATATTAAGTCTCGAGACACACGTCGACTGGTCTGGATTCCGCAGGTGCCATGGAACCAGACCACACACTCAAAAATCGCAATGCCGATGACAGCGGCATCCGTTGCGCAACGTCGTATGGGCTTCAAGGCCCCAAGAGCTCAGAAAAATGAGGGTCAGTCGCCCTACCTGGTTTCCCATGGATTCAGCAGGGGGGGGAGTGACGGATAGAATTGAAGAGAGGGGCCATCCTCCTCTGGATACAGCAGGGGGGGGTATATGGCCACTTCGTCACCGAAAGATGGAAGAGAGCAAGCAAGTAAGGGACGATTCGTCGGCCTCACAAGCGCTCAAAACGCATCAGGGGAGAGCTCAGGGCGCTGATCAGGCACCCCTGGCTGCAATCGCCCGGGTGAGTGCTGCCAAGTCCGAAACGTGGATCTTGGTCTTGTGCTTGCGGATGTACTCCATGAAGGGAGTATTGACCCGCGGCACAAACGAGGAGACGGGTTCCCAGGTGTCGTGGGACGGCCCATAGCCTCGCCAATGAACCTTGAACTCCAGACCTCCGGGTGCCGAGGCCTTCGGACGCTGAGCCAGGATCTTCTCGACAGTATAGTCGTCCTGCTCAGCATAGTCGTCGTCCGAATCGGCCTCATGTTTGGCGTAGTCCAGGGACACATGACGGCCACGGAGGTCGGGTTCCCGCACACGGAGTTGACTCTCGTGGCGCTCCCGGAACTGTCCGTGACCCACCTTGATGCGGTAGGTGTCCTCACCAATCCTGCGGACCACCTCGCCGGGTGTGAACCAGGTCTTGGTGCGGTGGGTGCCCATGGGGCGGGGTCTGATCACCCACACCGGGTCTCCCACCCTGAACTTCTGCGCTGTCGAGCTCGGGGCGGACTTCTGACGCTCAGCATGCTCCTTCTCAAGCTGCTGGCGGATGTCCCGCGCCGTTTGCTCTTGCCGCGCGAAGAACTCCTTGGCATCCATAGCCATGCCATCACCAGACAAGGGAAGTCCCCTACCCAGGGGGTCCCTGCCAAACAGAATCTGGTGAGGGGACAAACCGCCCGGAGTGGGGGTGTCATGATGGGCCTTCAGAGCAGGCCACATCTCCTCGAACCAGTTCCGCCGAGGATTGGTGATGTGGATCTTGCGCAGCTTCTCGAACAGCTGCCGTCCAGCCACTTCAGCACGGCCGTTAGACCGGCTGAGATAGGCGACGCTCTTGGCATGACGTATCCCCATGAGGGAACACATAGCCTTGAACCAGGCACCAGTAAACTGGGGCCCTCGGTCACTGCAAATGGTGCGGGGGATGGCAAAGACGGTCAGCCAATGACGAATCATCATGACTGCCACTTCCTTGGCAAGCAACCCCTTTTTGCGTGCCGGAACGGCTACAACGTAGCCGCTGTGGCGGTCCACACAGAGAACCACACAGTCAAAGGTCTCCTTGCCAATGTGCACTTCGGGCATGGAGAAGACGTCCATGGCCACGCTCTCCATGGGCTGGTCAGGAACCGGGGTCCATTGGGGTTCCCCCTTGACGTTCCGGTTATCGGGATTGCAGGCCTGACAGACCGAGCAACCCTTCCTGACCTTCTTGATGGCGGTGTAGAGAACGATATGGTCGATCTCGAACCGACGCTGCATGTCAAGAGCTTGCTTCTTGACCCCTGGGTGCAGCATGTGGTGGTGCCAAGCTTCACACAGCTCGAGCACCCGGGACTCTGGTACTAGCAACTTACCATTCCGGTAGAGCTTGCCATCTTCCTCAGTCAGCCCCTTTGGCCACTTCTGCCCGTCATCAGGGTCGGTCACAGCCCTATACTCGGCCGCAAAGGCCTCAGACTTGGCGTAATCGTCGGTCCAGTCGTCCTGGAGGCAAGACTCCGGGAAGAGGTGCTTGTCAGACTCAGTTCCCACAGGGGGTGCCGGCCCGGGCCTTCCGCCCGCGGCACCCACAGGGGCGAGTACACTGACTGTTCTGCTCACCCTCGAAGCGAGGGGGGCATCCGCAGCCATGACGACGAAGCATTTAACATCCTCCTCCTCCATCAGGCGCTCCATTTCAATGATCTTCTTGGCTTCAGCGGTCTCAGCCTCATCGCCATGGGCAGAGATATCCTGCATGCCCTTGCTGGCGGGATAGGCCCACCTACTGAGACAGTCCGCCACGGTGTTATCCTTTCCAGGAATATAAACAACCGTAAGGTCGAACTTGGCCAAGGTCTCATGCCATCTTGCCCGTCGGGAGGCGGGACCTGAGGGGGTGTCCACGTGCTCCTTGTGCCACGACTGCAGACTCTGATGGTCGGTGCAGACGGTGACGGGATGGAGGGCTATGTACCCAGCCCATTTCCTGAGAGCCATGACGATGGCATACGCCTCCTTTTCACGGGGCGTCCACGTCCGTCTCTGGCCTTCCGCCAGGACTCGGCTCCAGAAGGCCACGGGCACGTGCCTCCCGTCGTCAAGCACTTGCTCCAACACAGCGCCAATGGCGTAGTCGGAAGCGTCGGTGCGCAGGACGAACCCTCGGTCGGGATCCACGAGGTGCAGACCCACTGCGGATAGCAGCGCCTGCTTCATCCCCTCAAAGGCACGGTCGGACTCCTCAGTCCAGACCAGAGCCTTCTTGGACCCCTTCTTGGTCTCCTCTCGGTTGCCCTTGAGCATGGTCGTCATGGGGGCTGCATACTCGGCATACATCTTGATATACCCCGAGTAGTAGTTGCAGAACCCCAGATACGCCCGTAGCTCAGAGACCGTTTTGGGCTTTTCCCAGTGCTCAATCGCAGCCACCTTGCCAGGTATGGGCTTTCGCTGCCCGTTCCCGACTACGTGGCCAGCGAAGACCACCTCGCTTACCGCAATGGTGGCCTTGTCACTGCTGCCCGTGAGTTTGTGCCGAACCAGAAGGTCCAGCACTCGAGTGACGTCCCTCTCGTGTGCCTCCAGGAGCTCCTCGTAGCTCATGCTGGGGTCCCCGGACGCGATGATCACGTCGTCCACGAAGGGGTCCGCACAGTCGCGCACCGGCTCAAGCAGGTTCTCCAGCATCCGCTGAAAAGCCGCATTGCCGTTGGTGACGCCCATGGGCATCACCTTCCACTGGAGAGGTCCAAGTGGAGTGCTCATGGCTGTGCAGGCACGGGACTCTTCGGCGAGAGGCATCTGATGATAACCATGTTTCAGGTCAATCACCGTGAAGATCCTCCGCCGGTGTTGCTTTTGCAGCATGTCCTCAATGAGGGGCAGCGTATAGCTGTCGTGCTGCGTTTGGGCGTTCAGGCCGCGGTAGTCGACCACGAGCCGCCACTCACCGGCAACCTTCTTGGGGACGACGAAACAGGGAGAGGCCCACTCGGAGTGGCAGGGCTCAAGCCAGCCTCTCTGGATGAAGTCACGGAGGATCTTCTCCATGGCCTCTTTCCTCTCGCCCCTCAGGGCAAACTCCCGGTGCCGATACACACGGGGGTCCTGCTTCAGTCGTATCTTGGCCTCGCCATACGGTCCACGTACCGGTGGAGGAAACACAGGCTTACCGCTGAAGAAGGTCTCGCCGTACTTCTGCTTCAGCCTGGCCCTCAACGCCTGGATCTTGGGGCAGTCATCGGACTCCGCCTTGGCTTTTCCGGGCACTTGAACCACGGAGCTTACTTGAGGGGTAGCTACTCCGCTCGCTTTCGGCTCAGGTGGTCTTCCCAGGTGGCCCAAAGGGCCATCTCTGGTTTTGCCTCGGAACAGATCGCCGTAGGTGGGTGGGTTACCGCCAGGCGGCTCGTCTTGGCTGGACATGTGGTCCAGCACCCTCTGTACGAAGGTATTCCCGTCATAGGAACCGGAGACGATTGAGTCCACTTCCCACCAGGCTTTGTCCTGGCCTTTGCCCTCACGCTGGTTTCCCCAGTCGTGAAAGGGCTGATCCATATACCCCTGAACCAGATCCCACGCCTCTTCAGTGAGGGGGTCTTCCGAATCCGATTCTTCGATGTCAACAGGGGGAACCGCAAAGCATTGCCGCCAGGGCTCTGCTATGATGCGGTTGACACACACGAAGTCCGTGGTGTCGGCCTGATCAAGGCCCCCATCCACATAGTGGAATTCTGTTGGCCATCTCTGGGGTGGCATGGGCTGTCCCTTAGCGTCCTGATAGACACTCTCTCCAGCCGGTAGGACGACCTTGTTTAAGGTCATGTTGGTCAATGAGGCTACCCAATGTCGGGTACTTTCCTCCTCGGTGCATCCCATAGGAACAACCAGCACTGCCTTGGAGCGGTCCTTGCGAATCTTCGCTATCGCTCTTGGAATGTCCCAACGGGGGCAATGGATCCACATCAGTCCCTGATGCGGACCCCAGTGCTTCTTCCACGCGGAGTCCTGTGCGCTCCAGTACTTCTCACACACCCGCAGATGGGCGGAGGTTCCTGAAGAGAACGCATCCAGGGCCAGATCCGAAGCTCCCAAGTCCGCGACAACTCGGCTCGCCACTTCCGGCCTTACGCCGTACTCCTGGTTTGCAGGACCAGTTGGCTCAGTGTCCAGCGCGGCCACTTCGAGCTGATTGCGTTCGGGGTGGATCCATTGGCATTCCACATGGTGCTCAGGTGACGAAAGCCACGAGAGTTGGTCGTCCTGGTACAGGGTCATGGAAGCCTGGGCCGGGAGGACGCCGGAGTCCGTATCCATCATGAAGTCGTACCCGACGATCATGTCCCAGTCCATCTCGGCCTCGTAGAAGCTACCGTGCAGGAGGATTTCCTTGCCGAGGTCTGGGCGGCTCAGCTCACGATGGTTCACGAACTGCAGCCCAATGGCCGCTTCCTTCGTGCCTCCCACCATGTACTGGCCGTTCGCCACCTTCAGCCTGACAGGCTTCCGACTGTCGGTCAGACACTCTGGTGGAAGTAGGCCAGCCTTGACCAAGCTGACTTGAGCTCCCGTGTCGACCAACACGTCGAAAACCTTTTCCACTTCCCCGCATAGGGCACGGACCTTAAGATGCAACTGCCGCTCGCGACCGACACGGCGCACGGCGTGCAAACTCAGGATCTCCGGCCGTTCCAGAAGCTCAACAAGCGACTGGTGCAGGTCGTGGACAATGGGCTCAGGCTGCCCATCTGCAGCATCCAGCTGCGGTCCGGGTGATCCTCCGATACTCTCGGATAGATCCTGTAGTACATCAAACACGTTCTTGGTCGCGAAGGACGGACGGGTGCAAGGGTTCGTGCCTTCACTTGCCCTCACTCCGCCTCCGCGACTGGGCGCCGGACCGGGCCTTCCGCTCGCGGCAGTCCCCTTGTGCTTATCGACTCCCGACTGGGATGGTTCGGCGCTTCCCACGTCACCATCCTGCGACCGCCCTAGCTGGGGCCCTTGGCTGCAGGGGCTCCGCTAGGGGGCGTCGGTTGTGGAAGAGGGGGTGTTCTCCTCGGCCTCAACGTCGTTGATGCCCTTCTTCCTTCCCCCTTTCTTACCCTTGTTCTTGTCCTTGTCCTTGCTCTGGTCATTCTGGTTGTTCTCCTTGTTCTTGTTGTCCGATCTGGGGACCCAGTTCCGCTTGATCTCCTGGATCTCCTTGGCCAATTCGGTCCCCACCGACGACATCAGCTTGGCCAGCTCGTCCTTGTCCACCTCCATCTTGGCTTCCCGGATACCCGCGGGCGCACGCTTCTTCGACCCGTGCGCCTTCTTGTAAGCCTCCGTGTCGGCCTTGTGGACGGGGCATGTTCGGTGGTCATGGTTGAAGCCTTTCTTCCTCCCATAACACACGAAACAGCCCTGCGGGTGAGCTCGTATGAACTCCCCAAAGGACAGCGGAGGGTCGCCAATGCGGCGAGGGTCCCTCTTCTCCTGCTTCCTCCAACCCTGCTGCAGGGGCTTCCAGTTCCCCGGCTTGCTCCCCGCGCTCAGGTTCCTGGCCACGAAGGCACAAACGGCCACCTCGGCGGGCTCATCGTCGTCGTCATCGTCGACGAGAGTCTCATCGCCGCCGGCTCCCGCTGGGTCCATGGCGTCTTCCCCGCCAGGTCCCTCGCCAACGTAGTTGACGTCGCGGTCGCCGGGCCTCAACCCGCGGGTGTGGTGGAGGTTTCGGTACTCCTTGAGTACCTCCTCGCCAACCCACTCCAGGATCTCGTCGCAGCTCATCCGCGCCGGGATGGGCTGCAGACGGATGGTCTGGCCGCTCAACTCACAGTCGTCAAGGCGCCACATCGCGGTCTTCTCGCGATCACCCGAGACGGTGATGAGAAGGGCGTTCCGCAGGGAGTGCCGTTTGACATCCCGGGCCACGTTCTTCTTCGCCCAAGACACCACGTTCGTATGATACTCCTTGGGGAGCATCATCTTGACCGTGTGGTTGGACTTGGCCCTCTTGGATTCCTCCTTGGTGACCCTCTTGATCCATGCTTCCGGCAGCATGGAGAGCAGGCGAGCCTGCTCGTCACCCTCGTTCCAATCCTCCACATTGCGGCGGAAGAGGGTGTATTTCCCTCGGAAGTCACGCCAGTCCCGTAGGCGGATCTCCCGTCCATCATGCTCAAGCTTGATGGACTTCCAGCGCTTGGCAGCCACCTGCGGAGCGTCCACCCGCTCCTGCTCGTTGAGCCACTTCTTGGCGTCCTTGAGGGTCTTGATTTTCCCCTCCTTGGTCGCCACGAAGTATAGCTCGCCGAGCACTTCCGGCAGGCGGTACCTGAACCGTTTGAAGACATATCTCTCCGCATCCGCGGGAGGTAGGTCTTCAGTGACGGTCAGCCCCCAATTGTCCAGCTTCTCCAAGAAGCGGTCGAGGTTGAGGGGGTTGCCATCGTACATGGGGGGCTTGATGTCCTTCAAGTCTTCCCACACGGCGGCGTCCGCGGCCTTAGAGACCATGAACGCCGGACGCGAGGTCGACCGAGGTTCCCATCGGCCTCGCCCACGGACTCCCACGGCCGCCACGTCCATCTCCTCCATGGAGTCCCTGTGGCTACGCCGCGGTTCCTCCACGTACGCTGAACCAAAATGTTCACGCCGTACTGCATCCATGTACGCATCCTCATCACGGCGCCGGCGGCTGCGTTCAGCGGCCTCCCGTCGTACTCCACGCGGCGGGCTGATGTCGAACTCCTCCAGGTCCAGGTCCAGGTCCAGGTCCTCACCTTCGCCGACATCCCACTCCACGTCTCCTCTGGGGACCTCATCCCTGAGTCCACCATAACGTCCTCCAGCCCTGGGGATTGGCGCCGGGGCTGGTGCCGGGCGTCGGGGGCGTACAGGCGTCCGCGGTGGGGCACGGCGGTTGTGGTAGTCCGCGCTGAGCCACTCATCGCGCCATTCCTCACTGCCACTGCCGGGCGGCACGCGCTCGTTGCGGCGGCCCGCGCTGTGGTGAGAGGGGGCGGTGAGAGAGGGGGCACTGGCGCTGGGGCGACTCCTGGGGGCTCCGCCGGGGGCGTGGGGTCTGCCTGGACCTGGTCCGGGTCCCCAGCCGTCGTCCGACGAGCCAGACTCCAGGGGTGGGTGGTCACTGCCGACGCTCCCACGGGCTTCCAGCGCGTCCAGCCTCTCCTGCAGGCCGCTGACGACGTTGGTCAGCGACTTGGTCTCGGCCCTGGCGATGTCCAGGTCCTTCTGCGCGCGCGCGGCGACCCCGGAGATGCGAGCCATCTCGACCTTGCCCGTGTCTACCTCGCACTCGAGGGCAAAGACCCTCCTGCGGAGGTAGACAATCCACCGCCAGGTGGTATCCGGGTCGCCGTTCCCTGGTGGGTCGTCGGGGTCCCCAGGGGGTCCTCCCGGAGGGCCTCCGCCGGGTCCGCCCGGTCCAGGGGGTCCTCCCCCGCCCGGTGGTCCGCCTCCAGGGGGTCCACTTGGTGGGCGTCCTCCAGGGGGTCCTGATGGTCCTCCGCCAGGGGGTCCCGGTGGGTCTCCGCCGGGTCGCCTCGGTGGGTCCGAGGATGGGCGCTTCCTCGTGATGCCGAACTCCATGTCGTCATCCTGGTCCATGTCGCCCCACCTGGGCGTCTCGGTCACGGAGGACTCCGAGCTCCGGTAGGGAGGAGGGAGATCCTCATCCTCACCTTCCGGTTGCATGGGAACGTCTCCGCCGCCTCCGCCCGTCCAAGCCACCACTTGGCGATGTCGACGGCCTCGTTCATCCCCGTCACTGGCGGTGAAGAAGGGGTCACTGTCGTGGGGGTGCCCACCCGCTGGCCTCCGCAGCCTCTCGGGATTTTCCCCTTGCCCTTCCTCCGTCGACGGGCGGTGGTGCCACTGCTCCCACTGCTGCCCGTGTCGGCCTCATCCAGCGCCATCCTGGAGGAGGCGTCCCCTTCGAAAAGCTTTCGAAGGGTCTCCACTCGTGATGCTCCCGGGGGAGTCTCACGGCGGAGTTTGGCCTCTGCCTCCTCCATTGCGGCGGCGGTGGCTGCGGCAGCTCGCGCCTCGGCTTCCTCCCGAGCACGAGCCGCCTCGGCTTCCCGGGCCTGCAGCAGCCGCGCCTTCTGCGCTTCCAACGCTGCCAGCTCCGCCTCCGTCCTGGCCTTCTCCTCAGCGACCTTCCGTCGCGCGGCCTCGATGGCTTCCTTCTTGGCGGCGTCCTCCTGGGCCTTAGCCGTCGCTTCGGCGTGGGCCCTTTCCTCCGCCTCCTTCTTTGCCCTCTCTTGGGCAAGCGCCTCTTCCAGCGCCTTCACCTCGGCCTCCTTGCAGGCAATGGCCTCCTGCGTCAGGCGGGCTTCCTCGTCGGCTGCCGCCAACTCACCGTTGACCTGGGCAGTTGCTGCCCAATGGGCGGCTACGGCCGTGAGTCCGGCCGCAATGGCCGCCATGGACTGGGTGTGGATGGCCATGCCATGCGCCCACTCCGCAGCCTCGTCCTGGGCGATGCCGGCGGCGCTCTCCACGGCAGCGCTGTACTGCCTGGCCCGTTGCCGGGCAACCTGACGGTTGCAGGGCACCCCACAGGCGCGCTCACAGGCGCGCGCCACGTCCCTTTCGGGAGCGACGCTGCTGCTGGAGCTGGCCTGGTCGGCCGGCATCCTCCCGCGGTGGGCCGACTCCACGTCGCTGCTGGGGCCTGCTGGGGCCTGCCGAGCCCTCAGGAGCAGCGGACGGGGCTTGGCCTGGGTCTGCTTGGCGACTTGGATGTAGTCGCCAAGGGTGGTGGAGCCGGGGTGGCGACCACCATTGGCCCGTTGGGGACTGGGGGCTGGGGTTCCGCCCTTGGAGCCTTGGGCGGCTTCGGCGGCCAGGGACTCCTGGTACTCCCGCCACCTCCGGTCCCGCTTCCTGTCCCCGGCGGACCGCTTCTCCGTCGCCGGAGACGCGCTGCTACTGCCCCGCAGCCTGCGCTCGCTCCCCGGTTCCGGGAAGTTCTTCTCGATCACGTCCCACAGGGAGACGTTGATCGAGGCGCCCGACGGGTAGGCGTTGGGGTCCTCGTCCTCCTCGATCCCGTCGGGGCGCAGCCCTTCGCCGGGCCTGTCCGGCCGGGTCCACGTCCTCCAGCGCCTCTGCTGGTGGCGGTACTCGTACCCTTCCGCCCGCAGCCAGTCCTCCACGGCCTGCAGGCGGTCGGGGGCGATGTCCATGCGGAGCTCGAAGCTCCTGGGCATGCCGCCTTCGCACTGGGGGTGGCTGTGGCGGTAGTGCTGGTCCCAAACCAACCCACGCAGCAGGCGTGCTGCATGGGGGTGGGGCCGCGGCCACGTCCTGCCCGCTTCCTGCCAATTCACCATGGCAGCAGGGGCGTGCTTGGTCTTGAGGTCCTTGATGTGCACTCGTTCAACTCAACGAACTGGTTGTGGTTGTTGAGGAGGGTGCTGCAGCACTGGGCTGGATGTGCGGCTGGTGCTGGTCAGCCGGTGGTTGTGGAGGTGGTTGACGCGGCCTTGCTGGTCGGCCGATGGGACTCCGGGTCGGCCGATGGGGCTGATGCAGGAGTCCTGGTCTGTGCACCTCTTTCACGGTTGCTGCGCGGTCAGGGCGATGCACTGGACGGCGCTGCGGGCTCCGTGACGAACTCGGCGCTGTCGCTGAGTGGCGCTGCGAGCCGCTGCGCTGCGCTGCGAGACGCTGCGCTGCGCTGCGAGCTGCGAGCTGCGCCGCGCTGTTGCGACGCGCTGCTCGGGGTTGGTGGCCCCGAGTGGCACGCGAGGGCTGGGTAACCCCGCGGCGGTGAAACGCTTTTGACGCGTTCCCGTGGGGGGCCGGCCACGGGACGCTGCGGTGACACGCACAGGTGAGCAGGCAGGCAAGGCACTACGCTCACAAGGGCATCAATACGCCTGTGTCATGTGACAAAGCGTTTCAGAATCCTTGCCACTCTGCAAAGAGGGAACGAAAGTATGTACAGCAACACATCAGGATATGTACACATAGGGTTAAGACTGGACTGGGGTAAGGGCATCAAGGGACAATAGACACTCAGTCCCAACTCATATCCCAATCCCAGGTCCGACCCTCTCAGTGGCCGGTAGGGGCGGGGGCTCAAACACAACCCATGCCCTGCTCAGTCCGGACCCTGAAACCCTGCCAATGGGAGAGGTGTCCCGCACAGCCACAGGCGAGTTCCTGGAAACCAATGGGCTCCAAGGCCAACCGACAGTGGCTCCCTATGCTCCCTTAACGGCAGGTCCCAACTCCTCTCTGAGCCAGAGATATGGCCCCGCCATTATCACCCAGAAGTTGGTAGCTGAAAATGGGCTGTTTCAGCCCAAACTGAAACTAACTCAAAAATCCCCATAATTGACCCCTCGTCCGGACCCGCCAGAGGTAGGGACGAGGCAACTGACCCTGTGCTCTTCGAGTACGAACTCCCTGGAGCCCTCACCCAACCTGGTTCCCTCTGAGGTCCCAGCATCAGGGCAACACGGATGAGTCAAGTGGGGTCATGATGCCAAAATCACCAAAATTGGCGTCATTCCCACGCGTGGCTCGCTCGGCCAAGGTAAGGCCAATGGCTCACAGGGTAGGAGGCAGGACCTAGGACTCATATCTGAGTGTACAACTTGGATTTAGGTCCGGGCTCTCTATGGGCTTAGAGAAATGGGGCCGCCAATTGACCACACGGAAGGGGGAAATTGGGGTCCCAAAATGGGGTCTTTTTGGCTGCTTGAAATGAGCCAAAATTCGGTGTGCTCCCAATAGTATATCTCCACGCCGGCTTGGAGATCGGATCCGCCATCCCATACGCGATCCACCCGGAGTCCAATGAAGACTCCCATGACCTTGGCTCCCGAAGATCTCCATGCCACTCGGCGTGGTGACGATCCCAATTGGGTCCACAAATGTCAAAATTGCAAAATTGCCCACACTCACTTTGGGCTAGCGCCTTAACGAAGGTGGCTCCGCTTCGCCCACGTGGTGTGTGGACCATGGGGACCATTACCCATAATACCCATGTCATATATGGTCCATTGGTCCATGCGTCCGGCGTGCACGAGGGTTAGAACATAGTGCACGGCGGGCAGCAAAAGTGGAAAATTGCTCAAATTAGCCAAAAATGCGCACACTCATGGTTAAGGCAAATGAGGCACATGCCCGACTCGGACCGGAGTGTGCCATAGGATTGGTATCAAGTCATGTTGGTCCAACATATCTTTTGGGCGTCGCCCAACTCCTCCGATATTGGGAATGGCAGGGTCGCCAAGTGAGCCCATGATTTGGGATAGTCCCAAATCGCCAACATGGCGGCCACGGCATGCCAAGCCTAAGAGGAGTTACTCGCCGGGTCCAAGATATGTTGGGCACCGAAGTATGTACCCTCATATCATACTTGGGTCATGATGTCAATTGAGCGCAACGTTGAGATACACGGTCGCCACTTGACATCATGACGGGCCAAAAATGGCAAAATTGGCACAAGCACACACAAAAGTGCCTTGAAAGGTACATAATTATATTATAATATCTTCGGCTTGGATCGTGCAATCACTTAATCCTTCTAAACACAATGACTTGACACCAATGACCTTCGATCCCACATATGTGCTCCACTTGGGGCGCCTTGAAAGGTTACGAGCGCTGCTTCCCAAGTGGGCACATGAAAATATGGAAAATTGCAAAACACACACTTTGCTCCCAACGCATCGCTTCGGGTTCACCACACAAGCTTCCCTTCACGAAGGTTAGGCTTGCAATTGATTGTAGGGAGTATGGAGAAGGGGCTTGCACAATATGAGGTCCATTGGCGGGCTTGTCTTGGAGCAATGGACCCGCCAAATGGGCACGCAACACAACACATGGCACATACCACATATTGCCCAAAAATGTAGCTCCCACCACGATATGTCATGCCCCTCCAAAGGCATAACTTTGTGTCAATCGCTCATAGGAACTCAAGGAGAGTTCCTATGCAACACCAACACTTGCGCGCTACACTCGAAAGTTATCTTAACGCACGCAATGTCATGGCCAAAGAGTTATAACGCAAACTCTACCCTCTTGACCATGATCCATTACACTAGCGCGCACGTGTGGAAACGCAAGGCATATGATGCTTCCTAAATTACGTCGGGAGTATTGTGAATACATCCCACGTTTCCTTATCGTCAATACTTGCAAGCGGCACGAGATATGACCCTCACAAGTGGCCTCACGAATCAACTTTGTTTTGCCCATATCTCTTAGTCAAATGGAGGGCAAGAGAAAAGGAAAGTTGATTCGTGCATAGGGGAGCACGTAGGTCCACTCGAAAGAGGTCAAATCAAGTGCGGGGATGTCGAAGTCGAAAATCCGATTTCGACATCCTGAAAAATTCGGATTAAGGTTGCGAGTATTAATTATGAAAATTGCGGATGCATCAATGCAGTTCCTGGCGACTTTGGAGCCTTCGTCGCGGATAGCGTTAAAATTTCCATTAATTACAGTTAAACTGGCGGTTACGGTAAAGTCGCGAACCAACCGCCAGCAGTCAAAACAGTGAGTATCAGAACGGAAGCGTAAAAATTGACGGAAACAATATGAAAATAAAACCCTGTTGATTCCTGATATTCTGATACACAAATCTCCGCTGGCGGTGCATCGGTTGCCGATGCGGGGCTTCACGGCACGGAACACGCCGTACATGGGGTTAGTGGACCGGAGACCGGTTGTATGCCGTAACCTGGCCATGGGGTTCTGGGTACCGCTTCACGACCCCTTCCGAAACTCCTAACCCCGAAAAACTTCTTTCACACGTTTCCGTCCCACTAGAATCGATGACGAGCGAAGGAGACGAACGTGAACTCCGTCTCCTACACGCACGCCCGAGTAAAAATTCAATCCCTTCTTCAAAAGAAGATTTGGAAGAAACTCGTCTCCTTCTACTAAATCAAATTGACAGACTCCAAAAACTGGAGCTAGAAGAAAAATGGAAAAGCATGGTCTACCTAGACGAGTACGACGGAGAACATGGGACGTATTTCGATGTCGGCGAAGAATTGGTCATGCTTCACGAACTACACGAAGCATTGGAACAAGAAATTGAAGGAGAAGAAGAAAAGAAAGAAGAAAGAAAAGATCAATTACGCCGGAAAGACATCAAGAGACTAAGAAAGAAAGTCAAAGAAAAGAAGAAAATTGATCACCAAGAGAATCAGATGATTTTGGACCCTGAACAGGTCCTAGCCCTCAAGAAATTGACGGAGCAAGATGAAAAATCTAAGAAACAAGAATTGGGTGCGTCCAATCTACACGCATCTGAAGACCTCAAGATTTCGCTCATCAAAATGGATGTTGACGAGAGGATCAAGAAAATCATCCTGCATTTCTCTGACATTTTGGGTCCGTTACCTCCACCCGGATCGGTGAAGAAACTCGTGACCATGGACCTAGAACTAAGAGAAGAATTTCTCAAAGATCGAGTTCGATGTCGACCGTACCCAGCATCAAAAGATGACATGGCTGAGATTACTCGCCAAATCAAAGAATGCGTGGAGGCCGGTTTGGTTTACGAGTACAAAAAGACGGACTATCCTAAGCATTGCAGTCCATGCTTCCTGGTAGCTAAACCAGGGAGCACTGCAAAAAGATTGGTGGTCGACTACAAAAAGGTCAACCAGAAAATAAAACTGCACAGCGGTTCGTTGCCCCTGATGGAGAACACCGTGGAAACCGCTGCTGGATGCAGATACAAAACTAAAATGGACAAGCGGTCCGGTTTCTGGCAAATTGACCTAGCGGCATTCATTGCTCCGGATGGAGGGGTCTACGAATGGCGGGTAATGCCATTTGGTATTGCTAACGCCCCGGCGTTGTTCCAGGAGCTGATGAATCAAATCATCGCCCTGTGTAAACGACGATGAAAGTGCTGCCCTGGGTCGTTGAGGGTGCCGGAGGGCTCGGGGCCGGCAAGACCAGTGGGGCAGGCACGCGAGGAGTCTCCCTGGATGTTGTTATTGGGAGTAGAACCGGATACTCGGACACCAACAGAGGCGAGAGCAGCAACAACTGAAGCAAGGTCCATGCTGATTGTGGTCCGGCAGAAAATCCCAGTCTATGAAGAAAATTGAGGCGGATTATTCTAAATACATCTGAGTGTCCAAAACTGTCTGAAAAGATTTAAATAATCCAATTATGTAAAAATGTTTGGCCGATCTGGCCCGCGAGCGCGCGTCAGCGGCAAATGGCAATTCCAGCTAAAATAGCGGAACGCGGCGGATTTACGGGGAATGGACCGCGGAATCAAATCCGGCATATCAGAAATATATAGGAAATATCCTGAGACTGAGCTGCGAGGCGGCGATTCCGCCGAAGCAAAGAAAATGACCAAAATGTAGCCAATCTGGGCAGAATGTCTGAAAATCTGAGCAGATGGGGCTAGCCGCACTTACACTCCCCCTCCAAAAACACACTGGGGTGTGTCGCTACGTCAACGAAGAACGTAGTGCGGGTAAGTCCCAGAACAAAATAGAAATGTAGCCTCGATGGGGCGAAATCTGCTTGATCTGACCTGATTTGGGCTAAATTGGCACTGAATCAGGCTGGATGAACCTGAAATGAGACAGAATGAGAAGTGACGAACAGTCCTCCGTGCAGTAAAACATTCGGTTAAGGGTTAAAAAGCATGTAAACGTATCGAGAACCGATACCAAACCATGCATTGGTTGAGAATGAGGTAGATTATTGGTGGATTGAGTGGGGGGATCAAGAAATGGAGTGACATCTCAGCGCTCTGGCACAGTTTCGCTGTCGCGGGCACGCTACGGTGTCCTCGCCGAACTCTACATCGTGTTATTCCCGCTTTTCTCGTTCTGAAAAGTGCAGCATGTGCTTCAGAATTGGCGCATCTGGTGGATGATCACAAAATTCAACAAAATTGAGAGTCAAATTGAGCAGAGATGAAGGAGATTAAACAATCACGGAGAGGAAAAACAAATACAAATGTAGACTACAGACTCTAAGTGCACCACAGAAGGTAAAGATGTTTTTCTGTGCACTTAGATCTAAACAGATCTTCGAGGAATGATGGGAGATGACAAGGCAATCAACCTAAATTGTCCTAAAATGAGTAAATTCCGTGAGATGAAGGTGAAATGAAGCGGAATGTCTAGAACTGAAACTACTAACACTTTCGTTTAGACTCGAGTTAATATATATTGTCGTTTATTCAGCTCAATTGTGCTTTCCGGCACGCTGGTTCGCGAGCATCCAACAGATTCCATCAAAATGTGGATCATGTGATGAGGCATCATGATGGGACATGCTGGCCCTGGATCCCTGGCATGTAACGCGCCGAAGGTTCGCTGAAGGCACTTTACTGACAGTATATAACTGAGAGACACCGAATTTACAGTGGCGGCGGTGTCAATCGACTTGGACAAGGCCAATCTTTCGAATGAGTCCCACATGACACTTGGATTCACCATTTTCGACAGTTTCAGGTCGGATTGAGCTCACATTGGCGTGTGCCAAAAATACAACGAAGCTTACGGACTTCAGAGGTTGCTTTTAGAAGTCCCTAGAGCTCCTATCTGAAGGTTGTCTGAACAATTGACGTCTGGGTTTCGTACAACAGTGACAGAATGATGGACAAACCTGAGAAATTCAAGGCAAATTTGAGGATCCTGGATCTGAATCTGGACTTTGGCGTCAGCATCACAGCAAATGAAGGTAAGATCTGAGTTCCTGGCGTCGCATCTGGTGCAGCCAGTACTACAGGGGTTGCCTGTAGGGGTGAATGTCGCTGGCCAGCGTTTTGATTATGTACATTTGCTTCCATCTGCACGAGTAGCCAAATTCCAAAGATGCACAGACCAACAGAGACAAGATTACCCCGAATCTGCCTGAATTAAGCCTGAGTTTGGTTTTTTCTGAACACGGCAGCACACTCCGTGGCTTTCGGCTTTCGACTTTCGATACGTTACCGAACGGAGACCAAAGAAAAATTAATTGATTGACGTCAAATCATCAAACATTCGCAGTTCTCCACATCATGACATAAACAGAAAGAATGAACAGTGGATTGAGCAGAATGTGGTAGGATGGCTTCCTCAATTCGGCCAAGCACGAATACATGTGACCACCAATCTGTCTGGCCTGGCCCTCGTACGGCTTGGGCGCTGCAAATCAGCGGCCGAACTTGAAGCTTGGTCCTCATTTGGCTCCTGGGCTGGCCTGACCGCAGGAGGGGGGATCGACGGATCAGCCCTGGAATGTGGCTGCTGAGGGCCGTAAAAGGCTGGATCTCGATTCACCACAGGTCGTTTTCCGTCGCTCTCCACTTGTCTGTCTGGTTTCGACAGACAGTCTGTCAGGAGTACTCCAATTTCGGGGTGCTTCTTCAGGAAGTCGATGAACCCCTTGGTGTATCCATGGACAAAAGATTGGGCTGGTTCCCAGTTGTTGTGACTGGAATCAAAGCCCCTCCACTCACACAGAAATTCCCATTCGCCCTTGGCGTCACGTCTTGCTTCAACAATCCTCTTGAGTTCGTACTTTCCCCCTTCGATGACCCGATCAGACAAAAATTTCGAAGTCCAAAAAAGGGGTTTAACCCGATCCTTGGGGGAGGGGATCTCTCTCTTGAGGCGATCGCCCGAAACGTCAATTTCCCTGCTGACATCCACACGAATCCTCCACCTGTTCTCACCAAGACGCGCTGTAACAGCGAATGGCCCCTCCCACAAGGGAAGAAGCTTGTCATCTCCGTCCAGGGTGGTTTCGGATTTTCGAAGCCAAACTCGATCATCGACTTCAAAGTTGTGGGGGTTTTTTCGACCTTGATTTTGAACCCAAAGCCAGTCAGCTTGATGCTTCTCGATTAATTTGGAGACAGTTTTATCTGCTCGTTGGACGTCGTCCAAAAACAACGAAGCATCCTTACAGGGGCGCGGATTATTCAACGGCATGTTCCACCAACACTTCTTTCGTCCAAAGACAATTTCATTTGGAGAAAGACCATGATACAAAGGCGTGTTGTGGTAACGGCGAAGCATGGCGAACAGAATCTCAAGCCAATGGAAATCCTTTTCACTCGCGAGCTCCTTACGAAGCATATTTATAAGCGAGCGGCCGGCTCTTTCGCCAGGCAAAGCTCGATGCGAGTGGATTTCACATCGGAGGTGGTGGATTCCAAGGCGAGCACATAATTCCTTCCACCATTCGGAGGTGTACTCTTTGCCTGAATCCGTCACCACCTCGGATGGGACGTCCCAACCTCCCATCCAGGTCTGCGCGCACCATTTGGCGGCAGCCTTGCTAGTCATCGACTCGATGTTGCAAGGCAACACTTGAATGTAGCCGGAATGACGGCACTGAATAAGGAGCACACCATTGACTTTTTTGTTAGTCCAATGGCACTCTTCGTCATCGAGTTCACCGAGATAGAAGAAATCACTGGTGACTCTGTTAAAGAGGCGCTCCGGAATAGGATGAGGCCTCAGATGGCCGTGCTTCTTCGCGCTGGGGGGCGTCGAGACAGCACATTGGGCACATCCGGCGGCTACTTTCATGCAGTGAGTATATAGCCGTGAGCCAAACAACCTATGTTTAATCATCGACCACAGTCGACGGCCATGTGCGTGGGGGGACTCCCATTTGTGCCACCAGTTTAACACTCTGGGGGCTAGGGCGTCTGGCACACACAATTTACCCTCCATCCACAGCTTCCCCCCATCCAACGAATACTCAGGAAAAATCCCATCCTTGTGAGCATCTTTGGATTTGAGATTTCCAAAGACCTCTTTAAACATGGGATCCTGCAGATAATCGGACGTCCAGTCACGGATGATCAGGGAATCTTTAGGCAGGGGTGGAGTTTTGGCCGGATCTCGACGCTTAATGCCCTGGATCAACCGGAAGCGACTTACTCGTCGGGTATAGTCAAACCGTTTCACACTCCCTGAGGAGGGATCGGTGACTTTTTCCACGACTTTCAGTGTTTTGGTACAGATCTCATGAGCATGCGCCGGATCTGAGATGGCCGTGATGTCGTGACACGGCAATGCGTGCTGTTTAACAGCGCACTGCATGCATGCACGTCGAATGAGTTTCTTTTCTTCCTGATCCCATTCGATGATTACATGGCGGTCCTGCTCCGTACCATGGATGTTGGTACTTTGCAGCCCCTCTGAGGCGGGGTAAGCCCATCGGCTCAGAGCATCCGCTACCGTGTTGTGTTTTCCAGGCAGATACGACACATGAAGGTCAAACAGAGAGAGAAATTCGTGCCATCTGGCCCGTCGACCAGCTGGGCTCGCGACAGTATCAATGTGTTCGGTGGCCCAATACTCCAGAGATCGATGGTCCGTCAGGACCTCGACTCGATTGGTGCCAACCCACGATTGGTACTTTTTTAGAGCGCAAATTATGGCATAAGTCTCTTGCTCACGCGGCGACCATTGCATTTGGCGTGGGGCTAGCTTCCGAGACCAAAATGCAAGAGGGTAATGATCGCCGGTGGCTTCATCAACCTGTTCAAGGACAGCTCCGATCGCGTACCTAGAAGCGTCGGTTCTAATGTAGAAGGGTCGGTCAAATTGGGGCACATGCAACGTGGCGACTTCGCAGAGGGCCGCCTTCAAGTGATGGAAGGCTTCCTCGCACTCGTCAGTCCACTTGACACGAACCTTTGAACCTGCCTTGCCCGCATCTCTCCCTACCTTCAATAATTCAGTGAGGGGGGCAGCAAATTTGGCATAATTCGGCACAAAAGTGTGGTAAAAATTGCAACAACCCAGGAATCCTCTCAACTCCGTG
Organism: Eutreptiella sp. 'Long Island Sound 2002'; assembly: GCA_964036045.1. Classification (NCBI taxonomy): domain Eukaryota; phylum Euglenozoa; class Euglenophyceae; order Eutreptiales; family Eutreptiaceae; genus Eutreptiella; species Eutreptiella sp. 'Long Island Sound 2002'. The sequence continues at coordinate 34,163,825 of OZ038386.1, forward strand.
ATCGTCTCAGGGCGCTTCCACTTCTGAATAGCGACGAGCTTCCCTGGACTGGGTCGTCGGGTGCCATTCTCAAGGAGAGAACCACAAAATTCGACTGATTTTAAAAAAAATTTTCCCTTCTTTGGCCCACAAATCAGCTGATTAGCGTCAAGAATGTCCAAAACTTGGTTCAGCTGCTTCTCATGTAGGGCCACCAGCTCGGCTTCGGTCAGTCCCTCCCCTTCCGTCGCGATGATTATGTCATCTATGTACACGCTTACGAAGGCACGAAGCTCAGGATGGGCTGAAAAAAGCACATCCTCCATCATTCTTTGAAAAAACGAGGGGGCATTCTTCAGGCCCATGGGCATGACCGTCCATTGGACTGGGCCACATGGCGTGCACATACAGGTGAGAGGTCGGCTGTCCTTCCTCAACGGCATTTGGTGAAAGCCGTGACGGAGATCCAGCACAGAAAACAAACGACCTCTTGCCCTCTTGGCGATTTCCTCCTCAATGAGGGGCAGGGGGTGTGAATCCGCCTTGGTTTCGGCGTTGAGATTGCGAAAATCAACCACCATTCGCCAACCATCAATAGTGTTCTGGTCTGCAGGCGGTGGCTTCGGGACTGTGAAGGGTGCACAGCACCATTCGCTGGTCATACAACCCTCAAGCCAACCAAATTCCCTGAGATTTCTCTCGATGATTTTTCTGAGTATCTCATGTTTGTGTCCATGATTTTCATAAGGGCGCTGTTTTTTTGCCTTGTACCCTTCACGAAGCTCGATGAAGGCTTCACCGAACTGTCCACGGACAGGGGGGTCTTTGATCAACTTCCCTGAAAGGGTTGTGTCCTTCCGTTCCTCAAAAATCTTTTCTCTTGACTTGGAACACAATTCAGTGTCCACCTGATCGCCAGGAATTACTGTCGAAAAAACTTTGGCGACTTCTTCCGCTTTGGCAGGAAGAATCTTCTTACGGATGTCCCTAAACAGGTCCGTATCAACTGCCTCTTGAAGATAGGTGTGTCGTGTGTCGAAATCCCAGAGATTCTCTTCGTGATCCAGCTCCTCGAAAGGATCCATGAAAGCTTCCACAGGGGGTTTTTCATAAAAAACTCTGAATTTGCGGCGCGATTTGGAATTTTTCTTCGCCCGTGCACTGAAGATTCTTTTCGATGTCGATCATATTGGGGAAGAGGGAGACGAGGCGGATCCATTGGACGTTGAATCACCTTGGGTATCTGACGGACAAAAATCAGAAAAAATAGATTCATCATCAGTACCACGCTGAACCTCAGATTCAGACCTAACACAAGAATCAGTACCAGAATCAGCAGAATTAGAGTCAGAAAGCTTTCCATCCACCAGGAATGCAAGCGAACTCCAGGACCGCTGTGGCAGGGGACCTGTGTCGTCCCTGGCATACAGCTTAATCTTCCTGGGAAGTTCGATGTAATCTACACAAATGTCTTGTAATTCCTGAAACCAAGGCTTGTCGTCCCACAAGGGCACAACTAAAATTGCCTGGGTTTTATCTTGCTTGATTTTGTGGATGACCTGCTGGATTAAGTGAAACGGAGGATTAATCCACAACTTCTTGTCCCATTTATGGGTCCAAGCGTCGCTAAAGTGCTTGTCAAAGCGCTTGTTCATACGGTTACCAAAGGCATCATACTGGGGCCAAAAGGAATGGTACTCATGAAAATATTCACAAATTGCATCGCGCCATTTGTCGACAACTCTGTAGGATGAAGAGTGCCAGCGCGAAGGGCGTCGTGGCTGGGTGTCCCTACGAAGACATTCTAACTCTTGGGAGTAATCGGCACTCCCATTCAGCTCTGCAATGGTGACATCTTCACCAAATTTTGGTGCCACCTTTTGCTTCAAAAATTCTTCTGCACTTTTAAACCCTGCGTGCAAAAAACGAAATTCAGGACGCTCCAAGGGACCTGACTCCAGCAAAAAACAACGACGATGACCTACGGGCGCTACCCTGTTCTTGCGAAGCCAAGGATGGCCCAAATAAAGGTCATACTTTATGTCGGCACGATAGAAGTAGTCATCCTTAAGGACAACTTCTTCCACATTTTGCTCTTCCCAAAGGTCTTGAGCGACCAAATGAGTTGATATATAACAACCGCGTTGCCCACCTGCGAGAGAATGTCCAGAAACTCCCTCGAGGGTAACAGGATGAGGCGATTCAAACACGCAGTCGTCGGGTAAGAATGAATTGGATTGGAGATTTACCTCTGATCCATTGTCACACAAACAAGTGGCGAGGTGGAAATTTCCCTTGCAATCAGAGACCCACAGCTTTGTGACAAACTGACGAGCCCTGTGCTTGGACTGTACACCAACCTCGTCCACTACAACAGAAGGATCCGCTGCCGGATCCAGGGGAGAGGAGACAAGCGACCCTACATCAAGTAATGGTCGATCAGGAATCTGGGGATCATGCCTGAAATCGCCTGGGGAGGGGCAATTTTCGTGGCTCCCCTAGGCGTTCTGACCTCCAGTGGCTGCGTTAACATTGTGGACACAGCCTGATTCGTCGATCCACTCATCTTGGAACGGATCATCTGCTGGATTCAGGGCATTTTCGACATAATCTCGATCCGCATCGGACACCTGATCTGCACCTGAGACCTGATCCACACGATGGTTGCCCTTTCCACGTCCACGGCCACGGCCGCCGGATGATGGGCCACCACCGTCGCCACGCCCTCTGCCCTTACCAGAGAAAGGGGTTCCTGAAGGATTTCCCTTACCCTTACCCTGTGATCCTGGAGCATTTCCTTTGTTTGTACCGGATTGAGGGGTTTGGCCTGGATTTCGATTTCCGCCTCCGGCGTTGCCATTGGGACTTGTCTGACCGTTCGGCTGCCCACCGGAGCCGGATGGAGTCTGATTTCCTTTGCCTTGGGACCCGCCAGGGCCTCCAGTATTTTTGTTTCCACCAGAGGGGGTCGGATTACCCTTTCCCCCCTTTGCACCATGCACCTGTCTGTCATTCCTGTCTGAATTCTGCGAATTACTGACATTTTCACCAATCACCTTCTGATCGTAAGCAGACCATCGGTGATTACCAGTAGAATGCGTCTTAGCTCGGTTCGTAGAACCTAAAAGAAGGCAGATGCTACAATGATCCTGAACATTCCGGGTGTCATTCACCTTTTTGTTGCCCTTTTGGGCCCCATTTTGGGTGTTTTGCTGGGTATTCTTGTTTCCCCCAAGACCCTCATGGAAATTTTGATTGGCGGCGTCAGCGAGCCGCTCAACCTCTTCCCACAGTTCCTGCGGGCTGAACGAAAACACCCAGTTCCTGGCCTTCAGGCGATGGCCGTGGAAACTTACTCCCTTGTTGAGGACTTGGACAAACAAGTCCCGATCCTCGTGTTCATTAAATTTGATTTTCCACGTGTTTTCAGTGAATTTCACCTTGGAAAACGACGTGGGGGAGCACTTTTGAAGTGCCTCCCTGACCGTAAACCTGTTGGCCGAGGCGTCGAAGCCATCGACTTCCGCCCACCAGGTCTTGACCTTTTCTTCGGACTGTTTATTCCGAAGGGTGGCGGCGGTTTCTGAGGGGATCTTGTCAAAAATCAGATTTTTCAGCTCGGCACTAGAAAATTTTTCGCCTGAATGTTCAGATTCTTCTACGAGATTCCAGAAGCGCTGTCTCTTGTCTTGCACTTCGTGCAAGATTAATCGCGAGAATGAAGGAAAATTCTTCAACATCTGGTGGTAATGGTCCTCTGGCAGCCGGGATCCACGTACCTCCAACTGTTCCCACACCTCATCAAAGGTAAGGGGGGAACTTGAATCCTCACGATCACTCCAGGTCCTGAGCCAAGTGTTGGCCGGCGCTCCCTCAAGGCAGTCCAAGAGGGCCATCAGGAACTGATCATCCTGGAGCTTTTGAGTCTTAACCCACAATTTAAATTCCCGTTGGAACTGAGGCCAACGTCTGGGGTTTCCATTATACTTCGGTTGCTTGGCAACCTGACGAAGTCGCAATGAAGTAGGATTTAGAAGTGAATCCAGCCCAACACCGGCCGTAATGGCAGACACCTTGGCGGCATCATTAGCCACACCAGCTCCGGCGAGGGTCTGGGCGAGCAACATCTGGGCTATTGCATTGTAATCAACAGCAGGAAGGGCAGTACAGGAGGCAGTTCGCTTGGCATTCTGAGCCTCAGTCCTAGCCTTCGCCGACCTACTCTGAGATCGAGAGATTGTAACCCTTTCCTTTAGCTTAGTCCTGCTGATCCTGGCATCGGTGGTCTTAGAGTCCACCGAAGGAGCAATCGAAAAAATTTCTGTCGCCTCCTCCGACGGTTCTGTTGTTTGTTCCACCGATGATGCGCCCTCAGACCGCATGTGTGTCTTGAAAAGATCTTTAATTCCCAGCGTCTGAATGATGAGTTGCATTTGATCTTTGAGCAATTGGAGCTCAGTATCTCGCTGTAATCTGCAAGAGCAGTCGGCAGGACAGTACATACCCTGTCCTGAAGGGCCTGAGCAGGCTGTCGGACCGCTAATCTCAGTGGTTCGCAGCCAGGAGTCCACTTGGGGAGCTCCTTCAGCCCTAATTTCCAGGCTTGCCTGCCTGGCTGCCTCTAAAATTCCTTCCTCAACCGCGGCGGCTAGATCGTCGCGGATGGAAACAGAGGGATGAGGGGCGGAGGGCCCGGCAACAGGTGCCTTGGTCTTCTCCTTCGGGAAGGGGCTTGCCTCCCAGATCTGCAAACAAATGGCAAAAGATTCATCTTCTTGAGAACACCACCACATCCTGGTATTAATTTCTTCTTGAAGGAGGAAAAAATATTCGAATACAAAATCAGAGGCGATTCTTTCTTGTCCTATCAGCTTAGACGTGGCTAATAGACAAAGGGCCTCAAGCGCCTCAAGGTTACGGGTCACTTCTGGAGACAAATGGTTGTCCCATTGTGCCCAAGAGGCTGGTCGATTATAGGTAGGTACCTCACCTGGACCACCCATCTCAATGTCGTCAATGTCGGCATCGATGGTCTCAAAATGTGGACATTGGTAAGGAGTATTAGTACCTGCCAGGTCCGTAAGCTCCACCGGAGCGTTGCCATCGGCGTAGGCTGGGAGATTCCAGCTGCTTGATGGCCAATTTCGACTGGGATCTTGATTGTAATCTGGGCCTCCACAGCTGCTGATTTGTGCCCTTCTTGGGCAATTTGGGCTTGCGCAAGGCATTCCTCTCAAGGCCTCGTTCGCACAGCACCACGGCAACGTAATTGTTACGTCTCCGGAGGTGGCGGAGTCTACGGGGCCGTACTGGGGAGCTAACTGTGGTTGGGACACCAAAGGAACAACATTCAGGTAGCCTCTGCTACCATGAAAGTGCTGCCCTGGATCGTTGAGGGTGCCGGAGGGCTCGGAGCCGGCAAGACCAGTGGGGCAGGCACGCGAGGAGTCTCCCTGGATTTTGTTATTGGGGGTAGAACCGGATACTCGGACACCAACAGAGGCGAGAGCAGCAACAACTGAAGCAAGGTCCATGCTAATTGTGGTCCGGCAGAAAATCCCAGTCTATGAAGAAAATTGAGGCGGATTATTCTAAATACATCTGAGTGTCCAAAACTGTCTGAAAAGATTTAAATAATCCAATTATGTAAAAATGTTTGGCCGATCTGGCCCGCGAGCGCGCGTCAGCGGCAAATGGCAATTCCAGCTAAAATAGCGGAACGCGGCGGATTTACGGGGAATGGACCGCGGAATCAAATCCGGCATATCAGAAATATATAGGAAATATCCTGAGACTGAGCTGCGAGGCGGCGATTCCGCCGAAGCAAAGAAAATGACCAAAATGTAGCCAATCTGGGCAGAATGTCTGAAAATCTGAGCAGATGGGGCTAGCCGCACTTACAGACGACCGGCCGTCCAAGAGCTCCTACAGCGTGGTGCTGTCCTGGAGGCTCACATCGACGATGTCATCCTAGGGACGAACACCATCGATGACCATCTCCTACTACTCCGAGAATTCTACACCGTCTGTCAAGAAAATCACCTCCGCATCAAGCTGGAGAAATGCGAATTTCTGAAGACGGAAACAGACTACCTCGGATTCCACATCGGAGATGGATGGTGGAAACCGCAGGATCAAAAGATGAAGCCCCTGATGGACTTCGACCTAACAGATTCTATGTCTAAAGTTGAAGGAGTTCAGAAAATCCGACAAATCATCGGATCCTGTAATTTTTACAGGCGGCATCTCCGAAATTTCAAGGAAGCCAGCGCACCACTAACGGATCTCATCAAGAAGGAGACTCCGTGGCGCTGGGGACCTTTTGAAAAGCAAGCAATCGAAGATGTCAAGAAGAAAATCCGAGAATGCCTAGTACTTGGAGTACCCCAACGCTACGGCGAGATGATTCTAATCACGGATGCCAGTAACGTTGGAGGAGGAGGGACATTATTACAGTGGCAAAAGCTAACTACGGATCAATGTAAAGACATTGATTATCGCCTAAGAGTTCAAGGTGTCACAAGAGAAGGATTCATGAAATCTGACTATGACTCCCAAGAATGGCGCCTAGTTCCACTTGGCCACTGGAATTGGAAGTGGAATGCAGCCCGCTCACACTATCACACCTACGAGCAGGAGCTGTCAGCTGGAGTTCTAGTGTTGGCTAGTCAACACAGGATCCTGGGTACCAATCCCATCACGTGGCTATGTGATCAGGATTCCGTGAAGTACTTTATGGAATGACCACCGCCAGATGGAAAACGTCTACGACGATGGTGGGTCTACCTGAGCCAACTACGACTCGCTACATTCCACATCCGGGGAACTAAAAACGAACTCTGTGATTATCTATCACGGAATCGTTTTGATTCCCTGGTGGGGGCAGACACCGAGATGATGGCCCAAGAAGCTTTCGCCAAGATGGATCAACATCTCGATCTCTTTACGAGGAAAGAAAAACTCATGTCCTGGAGTATGAAAGACCTGACGGCCGATTACTCGGACATCTTGGACCAGTTGACGATTGGAAGCTCAAAGATCCTGGATGGAGTACAACGGTCCCGCACGTCAACTCACCTATACAGGGAAGACCTGATTTGTGTCCCCAAAGACTACGAAGAAACTATGTTGGAATGGGCACACAAAGCGGATGGTCACCCTGGGGTGGAGAGAACTCTTCTGTTCTTCCAGAAGTATTTCTTCGCTAAGAGTAGCGATGCATCTCTCAAGAAGATTTTATCTAAGATCATCGCTGAGTGTCCCTGCACTAAGGCTAAAGCTAACACTGCAGCGGATCGTGGTGAGGTAAGAAATCTCCCGATTCCGAACCAAATGAACTCCATCGTCTACGTGGATTTTTTGGAGTTACCTAAATTCGCTGGCCATGACTTCGCCCTCCTGGTGACGGATGGACTCAGTCGCTACAGCCGAGTGTTTCCCCTTACTAAGAAGGTGGATGGTGAAGGAGTATTGAAAGAGATTTTCGAAGGATGGGTACAAGTCTACGGATTACCCAAGATTATCCATAGCGATCAAGACATCCGGTTTACCAGCCCTACTGGTTGGTACCGAAGCGTCATGAGAGCCATGGGTACGGAAGTCCAGTTCGGAACTCCTTACCTACGAACAAAGAATCATCTATGCGAACGCCAAATCGGCTGTTTCAAAACAGTCATGAGGATTCTGATGCTGAACGAGAAGAGCCGAAACTGGCTAAAACTAGTCCCATATGTTATCTACTTGATGAATAATCAAGTGAGTAGCAGAACTGGTTTCACCCCTACGGAACTGTTCCTAGGGAGGCCAGGTTTCAACTTCGAATTCCCCTGCGCGAGCGAAGGAAATCCTAAAGTTGATGAATGGCTCACCGAGCAAAAACGGATCGCCGATCTATGCCGATCACTACTGAAAAAGAAAAGAAGTAAGGAGAATCGTACCAAGAACCGCAAAAGAAAAGAAGCTCTCTACCAAATTGGTGACTGGGTTCTGGTACATCACACAAGATTCAAGGCATGGCCTCGTAACACGCTGGACAGCCCTTACTTCGGACCATTTCTGGTCACGGATGTAGCTGAAGGATCCGTGTGGATTAAAACTCATCCTAAGTACGGAGGTCTGGTTGAAGTGGGTTGCCCACAGCTTAAGCACTATGACGTGCTAGACGACCTCTACGACTGGGAAGAAGATCTACAAGAAAGCCTGGAAGCTGCAGCCGAAGATTTGGCCGCGGATCCTATGGATGACGATGAAGAACTGCCGCCTATGGAGGATGACGGTTCACTACGGATGCCCGAAAGGGACATCTCTCTCTCTAGACCTACTGTACCTACACCTACGGCCGCAGAGGCTAGACCCAAAAGAATAAGCGCTAGTGAACCCATTACGTTTACTGAATCAGAGATGAAAAAGCAAGACTACTACTTTGTTGAAAGAATCCTCCGCCACACCTACAAACGTGGTTGGAGATTCTATACAAAGTGGTCTGGCTATTCTATCTCTTACTGTACCTGGGAGCCAGTGACGGCTTTCATACTCGATGACGGTAACGTCAACGAGGTTTTTGCTGATTACCGCAAATCTCAGGATTTGCGTGACATTCTGCAGTCAGCCCAAAATCAGGCCCGCAAGCGTGCTGGGAGGTGAGACTACTCCCTCCTGTTTCATAGCACCTGTGAAAACGGTGCATCTATGGTCCTAAGGCCCTGTTTCACTGAGCAGTGAGTTCACACTCACTAGCCTGGGAGTTGTCGTGGATTTCCAAGGGAACTCCGAGGCTGGGGGACAGGTTTCACCAATCTAGGGAGGGAGAGAAATGAGCAGTGTGTAACTGGCGCGCGTGTGAGTGTCAATAGCCCCAACTGAAGTGTGATGCCTAGGAGAGAAGTGAAACACTACTGCTAAGCAAGCCGATTCTTACGGGTGGTGAACACCTGGTTCCATTTTGGAACAGTCAAGCATTCACCACCGGAGGGGCAGGGTTGGTGTTCCCCAGGGATGGGACCTCCCCCAGGAACTGGGTGGGCTGCAGGACGAGCAGAGTTTGCATGGGCCGCCCAACCACGACCAGGGCTACCCCCTTGGCTGCAAACCTCCCCGCCTTGGGCACCCACCGTCAAAGACGCTAACACCTGATCCTACACCGCAAGACACCCTGATCCTACAACTTCCCACACACACGCCCACGCCAAGGCAAGTCAAGTTGTAGCTAACACCAAGCATCCCTGAACAAACAGTGAACGTTTTGGGTGCATCTCGCCTCCGGTCCGATGACACCCGTGCAAGTGTGGACACAGGACCGAAGCTCAACGTGATCCGTGCAGAGTGAGTGAATGGCGCGCAAAAGTGTGTTGTGTTGAGTATGTGTATGCAGTGCTGTGCGTGGATGTGCGGTGCAGGGCGAGCATGTGTGTGAATCTACCTCAGGGTCTCTACCTTGGGGCTACCCAAAAGAAAAAGAGAGAGGGTCACACACGGGGAGACCAGGAAAAAACCGTCAGGGATCAGAATGGGAGTGGGAACAAGGGCCAGCGTACGCTGACCAACGCGAACGCCCTTGCCCATTCCAATCCCCTGCCTTCCCAGTCTCCCACACGCTGAACTTAACGCTCTACAAAGGAGTAGCCCTTTGCAGGAGCGCCCCTTGCTAACGCCTCCAACCCACATCCCATTCTCCACTCCACACTCCTCCCACACTCGGAGAACTCAAACCGCGCAACTTGCAAGTCGGGAATCTCACCCCAGAGTTTCATTGGTTAGTTTGAGTTCCCACGGTCCTACACTCTTTAACACACGCTGCATGTGTGAGCGGCACAGTGAAACATATTGAATATGAGTGTTTTAGGTGCCTGCACCTGAGCATATGCATGCACTGAAAGAGCCACGAAGCATTCAGCCTTAAAACCACCAAACCACCAGAACAGGGACAGTGACGCATATAGCGGCGCCTCCGCTGTGCATGGAAGCTGTCCTGCAGAGCGAGCAAGGAAGGTTCTCCCTACCTCCCAAACCTTGAATGTGTCCCTTGTGGCGATTTTACCCTCTATCCTACTTGGATTCGGAGTTTTTACGTGTGCACGACGCGGCGTACGCTGCTATTTTGCATCCCTGACGGCCTGTTTCCCTCCTGAATCCTGCCCGAATGCCAGCCCAAGCCAAACCTTGCGAGGCACCAAGAGCGTGCACAAGACTGCAAAGCAAGGTAAAAACACGCTACGCGTGTTGTGCAAGCTCTGACCAACACGTATGTTTCATTTCTGTTGTGCTATGTGTGGCTGATGTTCAAACTCGCCTATTACACGCACAGTGGTGAACTGATGCGCGCAAAACGTACAGTTACCCTATGGCTGTACTGTGCACCCTCCCCGCGCAAAAATTTTTCCCTGTCTGTAAGCCTCACTTTATAAAATCGCGTTTTTCGCTGCTCGTTGTTTTCCAAATTCTTTGTTTTACAAAACTGCGCTTTTTGCAGCTGCAGAAAGTTACAAAGTTACAAAAAGTTGAAAAGTTTTTGGACTTTGGAGGCTTCGCCCCCAGTCCCGCACGGCGGACGCGCGCAGTTACGGGAGTCGCCAGAACTCCCAGCGCTACACTTTGCGCTTTTCAGGTGTCCAAATACTTTTTCAAGTTTTGGTTCCTGGCGAGTGAGAAGCTCAGCTACGGTTCATTTTGGATTGCATTCCAAGCGTTATTCATTGCCAATTTCTCTTTGATTTTCAAAAATCGGTATCTGCATTTGTTATGTAAGGCTTCCCTAAGGATTCCTACGCCTTGTCCATGCTTTATGTATCACTTTGAGCACAATCTTTCTGGAACTTCTGGTATTTGCATTTTTAGCTCCAAACTAATCACCTGTTGTGCTGTGGTAAGAGTGGTATAGTAAGAGAGGTAACTCACATGTATGCTTTCCGAAGTCATTCCACTCATTCTTTACTGTGGTACTGAGGTGCAGTGATCATACTTGGTATTGAAGGTAGTCCAGTTCTGGACTGAATAGTAAATGCTAAGAGATTTCACAGGGCTGCATATGATTATGGCCACCATATCATTTTTCAGCCTATTTTTCTGAGTATTTACTCCTGAATTCCAGGGTTTCAGTCGGGGGGGGAGTGAGATTGAGCCCCATGGAGTATATATTTTGAACTCAGAGTGTACTTTACTTGAACTCAGAGCAGATTCAGATCAATCATCATCATTCATCATCATCATCATTCATCATGCATCATGTGTCATGTGTCATGCATCATGTGTCATGACATGCTGGCGCCCTAGCATGTGTTTTTCACATTCCAACCCAAAACCTCACTTTCGCTCAGAACTAACACAACCACAACCCCACTCTTATGGGTTCCTAAGAAGGTTATACTGTTCATTTTTCAAAACTCTTTGAATTTGGATGATCACATTTTTGACATCATGGATTGTCATGCATGTGAGTGATACCACACATACTACCTTCGAAGGAGTCTAAGGCCCCTAAGGGACCTCTATATACTCTACAACCCTTTTCCATGGTTGTCCCTACTTCTACATGTATTTTAATGCCTATTTGGTGGGTCCCAAGCATGTTTCATGTATTGGGGGATCCCAAGAGTATACCTAGGCCTAAGCCAAGCCCCAAACACAAGAGGAGAGAAGAGAGATAGATAGAGGAGAGGCGCCTGGCGGCGACACCAGGGAGCACGTGGTGCTTCCTAGGTAAGTCCTAACTAGGTGTATTTTACTACAAGAGGGATATTAGTATGGTGAGAGTGGAAGAGAGGTAAGGAGTGAAAATTCGTGTACATAATGATTGTGTTTCATAGTCCCTTTTTTGCTATGGACTAAGCTGGAAGACTACAATACTATGAGCCCATTACTTTGCTATTGTTGAGGAGGGTGCCAAATCTAACTATGTCGCACGAAGTCACCCCCCCCTACCTTGGAGGTAGGGGGGGGTTGGGGGGGGGGGGGGTAGGGGGGGTTGGGTTGGGTTGGGTTGGACTCTCCCGACTTGAAAAATGCGACGGACCCGTCTAGGTAGAAAATTTGGGTCCCCCGGGAGCGGCGCAGTCATCGGAGTAGTCACAGCACACTCCGCCTCCGAGGACCACTGCACCGCACTTGGAACTGCTTCTGGGGCCCAGCCCCACGGCGTTCGCACGGGGCCCTGCCCCTCTCGGCTTCTGGCGCCCAGCCCCACGGCGGCGGCACGGGGCCCTGCCCCACTCGGCTTCTGGGGCCCAGCCCCTCGGCGGTCGCACGGGGCCCTGCCCCACTCGGCTTCTGTGGTCCAGCCCCACGGTGGCCGCACGGGGCCCTGCCCGACTGAGGCTCTGGGGCCCAGCCCCACGGCTGTCGCACGGGGCCCTGCCCCTCTTGGCTTCTGGGGCCCAGCACCTCGGCGGTCGCACGGGGCCCTGCCCCACTCGGCTTCCCGGGCCCAGCCCCACGGCGGTCGCACGGGGCCCTGCCCCTCTTGGCTTTTGGGGGCCAGCCGCTCGGTGATCGCACGGGGCCCTGCCCCACCCGGCTTCTGGGGCCCAGCCCCTCGGTGATCGCACGGGGCCCTGCCCCACTCGGCTTCTGGGGCCCAGGCCCACGGCGGTCGCACGGGGCCCTGCCCCACTCGGCTTCTGGGGCCCAGCCCCACGGCGTTCGCACGGGGCCCTGCCCCACTCAGCCTCTGGGGCCCAGCCCCACGGCGTTCGCACGGGGCCCTGCCCCACTCGGCTTCTGGGGCCCAGCCCCTCGGCGGTCTCACGGGGCCCTGCCTTACTCGGCTTCTGGGGCCTGGCCCCTCGGTGATCGCACGGGGCCCTGCCCCACCCGGCTTCTGCGGCCCAGCCCCTCGGTGATCGCACGGGGCCCTGCCCCACTCGGCTTCTGGGGCCCAGCCGCACGGCGTTCGCACGGGGCCCTGCCCCACTCAGCCTCTGGGGCCCAGCCCCACGGCGGTCGCACGGGGCCCTGCCCCACTCGGCTTCTGGAACCCAGCCCCTCGGCGTTCGCACGGGGCCCTGCCCCACTCGGCTTCTGGGGCCGAGCCCCTCGGCGGTCTCACGGGGCCCTGCCCCACTCGGCTTCTGGGGCCTGGCCCCTCGGTAATGGCACGGGGCCCTGCCCCACTCGGCTTCTGGGGCCCAGCCCCTCGGCGTTCGCACGGGGTCCTGCCCCACTCGGCTTCTGGGGCCTAGTCCCACGGTGATCGCACGGGGCCTTGCCCCACTCGGCTTCTGGGACCCAGCTCCTCAGCGGTCGCACGGGGCCCTGCCCCACTCGGCTTCCGGGGCCCAGCCCCAAGGCGGTCGCACGGGGCCCTGCCCCACTCGGCTTCTGGGGCCCAGCCCCTCGGCGTTCGCACGGGGCCCTGCCCCACTCAGCCTCTGGGGCCCAGCCCCACGGCGGTCGCACGGGGCCCTGCCCCACTCGGCTTCTGGAACCCAGCCCCTCGGCGTTCGCACGGGGCCCTGCCCCACTCGGCTTCTGGGGCCGAGCCCCTCGGCGGTCTCACGGGGCCCTGTCCCACTCGGCTTCTGGGGCCTGGCCCCTCGGTAATGGCACGGGGCCCTGCCCCACTCGGCTTCTGGGGCCCAGCCCCTCGGTGTTCGCACGGGGCCTTGCCCCACTCGGCTTCTGGGACCCAGCTCCTCAGCGGTCGCACGGGGCCCTGCCCCACTCGGCTTCCGGGGCCCAGCCCCAAGGCGGTCGCACGGGGCCCTGCCCCACTCGGCTTCTGGGGCCCAGCCCCTCGGCGTTCGCACGGGGCCCTGCCCCACTCGGCTTCTGGGGCCCAGCCCCTCGGCGGTCTCACGGGGCCCTGCCCCACTCGGCTTCTGGGGCCGAGCCCCACGGCGGTCGCACGGGGCCCTGCCCCACTCGGCTTCTGGGGCCCAGCCCCACCGCGGTCGCACGGGGCCCTGCCCCTCTCGGCTTCTGGAACCCAGCCCCTCGGCGGTCGCACGGGGCCCTGCGCCACTCGGCTTCTGGGGCCCAGCCCCTCGACGGTCGGACGGGGCCCTGCCCCACTCGGCTTCTGGGGCCCAGCCCCTCGGCGGTCGCACGGGGCCCTGCCCCACTCGGCTTCTGGGGCCCAGCCCCACGGCGGTCGCACGGGGCCCTGCCCCACTCGGCTTCTGGGGCCCACCCCCTCGGCGGTCGCACGGAGCCCTGCCCCTCTCAGCTTCTGGGGCCCAGCCCCACGGCGGTCGCACGGGGCCCTGCCCCACTCGGCTTCTGGGGCCCAGCCCCACCGCGGTCGCACGGGGCCCTGCCCCACTCGGCTTCTGGGGCACAGCCCCTCGGCGTTCGCACGGGGCCCTGCCCCACTCGGCTTCTGGGGCGCAGCCCCTCGGCGGTCGCACGGGGCCCTGCCCCACTCCGCTTCTGGGGCCCAGCACCTCGGCGGTCGCACGGGGCCCTGCCCGACTTGGCTTCTGGGGCCCAGCCCCTTGGCGGTCGCACGGGGCCCTGCCCCACTCGGCTTCTGGGGCCCAGCCCCTCGGCGATTGCACGGGGCCCTGCCCGACTCGGCTTCTGGGGCCCAGCCCCACGGCGGTCGCACGGGGCCCTGCCCCACACGGCTTCTGGGGCCCACCCCCTCGGCGGTCGCACGGGGCCCTGCCCCTCTCGGCTTCTGGGGCCCAGCCCCACGGCGGTCGCACGGGGCCCTGCCCCACTCGGCTTCTGGGGCCCAGCCCCACCGCGGTCGCACGGGGCCCTGCCCCTCTCAGCTTCTGGGGCACAGCCCCTCGGCGTTCGCACGGGGCCTTGCCCCACTCGGCTTCTGGGGCCCAGCCCCACGGCGGTCGCACGGGGCCCTGCCCCACTCGGCTTCTGGGGCCCAGCCCCTCGGCGTTCGCACGGGGCCCTGCCCCACTAGGCTTCTGGGGCCCAGCCTCTCGGCGGTCGCACGGGGCCCTGCCCCACTCGGCTTCTGGGGCCCAGCCTCTCGGCCGTTGCACTGGGCCCTGCCCGACTCGGCTTCTGGGGCCCAGCCCCACGGCGGTCGCACGGGGCCCTGCCCCACTCGGCTTCTGGGGCCCAACCCCACGGTGGTCGCACGGGGCCCTGCCCCACTCGGCTTCTGGGGCCGAGCCCCACGGCGGTCGCACGGGGCCCTGCCCCACACAAATTCTCGGGCCCAGCCCCACGGCGGTCGCACGGGGCCCTGCCCCTCTCGGCTTCTGGGACCCAGCCCCACGGCGGTCACGGGGCGCTGCCCCTCTCGGCTTCTGGGGCCCAGCCCTTCGGTGATCGCACGGGGCCCTGCCCCACTCGGCTTCTGGGGCCCAGCCCCACCGCGGTCGCACGGGGCCCTGCCCCACTCGGCTTCTGGGGCACAGCACCTCGGCGGTCGCACGGGGCCCTGCCCCACTCGGCTTCTGGGGCCCAGCCCCTCGACGGTCGCACGGGGCCCTGCCCCACTCGGCTTCTGGGGCCCAGCCCCTCGGCGGTCGCACGGGGCCCTGCCCCACTCGGCTTCTGGGGCCCAGCCCCACGGCGGTCGCACGGGGCCCTGCCCCACTCGGCTTCTGGGGCCCACCCCCTCGGCGGTCGCACGGAGCCCTGCCCCTCTCAGCTTCTGGGGCCCAGCCCCACGGCGGTCGCACGGGGCCCTGCCCCACTCGGCTTCTGGGGCCCAGCCCCACCGCGGTCGCACTGGGCCCTGCCCCTCTCGGCTTCTGGGGCACAGCCCCTCGGCGTTCGCACGGGGCCCTGCCCCACTCGGCTTCTGGGGCGCAGCCCCTCGGCGGTCGCACGGGGCCCTGCCCCACTCGGCTTCTGGAGCCCAGCACCTCGGCGGTCGCACGGGGCCCTGCCCGACTCGGCTTCTGGGGCCCAGCCCCTTGGCGGTCGCACGGGGCCCTGCCCCACTCGGCTTCTGGGGCCCAGCCCCTCGGCGGTCGCACGGGGCCCTGCCCGACTCGGCTTCTGGGGCCCAGCCCCACGGCGGTCGCACGGGGCCCTGCCCCACACGGCTTCTGGGGCCCACCCCCTCGGCGGTCGCACGGGGCCCTGCCCCTCTCGGCTTCTGGGGCCCAGCCCCACGGCGGTCGCACGGGGCCCTGCCCCACTCGGCTTCTGGGGCCCAGCCCCACCGCGGTCGCAGGGGGCCCTGCCCCTCTCAGCTTCTGGGGCACAGCCCCTCGGCATTCGCACGGGGCCTTGCCCCACTCGGCTTCTGGGGCCCAGCCCCACGGCGGTCGCACGGGGCCCTGCCCCACTCGGCTTCTGGGGCCCAGCCCCTCGGCGTTCGCACGGGGCCCTGCCCCACTAGGCTTCTGGGGCCCAGCCCCACGGCGGTCGCACGGGGCCCTGCCCCATTCGGCTTCTGGGGCCCAGCCCCACCGCGGTCGCACTGGGCCCTGCCCCTCTCGGCTTCTGGGGCACAGCCCCTCGGCGTTCGCACGGGGCCCTGCCCCACTCGGCTTCTGGGGCGCAGCCCCTCGGCGGTCGCACGGGGCCCTGCCCCACTCGGCTTCTGGGGCCCAGCACCTCGGCGGTCGCACGGGGCCCTGCCCGACTCGGCTTCTGGGGCCCAGCCCCTTGGCGGTCGCACGGGGCCCTGCCCCACTCGGCTTCTGGGGCCCAGCCCCTCGGCGGTCGCACGGGGCCCTGCCCGACTCGGCTTCTGGGGCCCAGCCCCACGGCGGTCGCACGGGGCCCTGCCCCACACGGCTTCTGGGGCCCACCCCCTCGGCGGTCGCACGGGGCCCTGCCCCTCATGGCTTCTGGGGCCCAGCCCCACGGCGGTCGCACGGGGCCCTGCCCCACTCGGCTTCTGGGGCCCAGCCCCACCGCGGTCGCACGGGGCCCTGCCCCTCTCAGCTTCTGGGGCACAGCCCCTCGGCATTCGCACGGGGCCTTGCCCCACTCGGCTTCTGGGGCCCAGCCCCACGGCGGTCGCACGGGGCCCTGCCCCACTCGGCTTCTGGGGCCCAGCCCCTCGGCGTTCGCACGGGGCCCTGCCCCACTAGGCTTCTGGGGCCAAGCCTCTCGGCGGTCGCACGGGGCCCTGCCCCACTCGGCTTCTGGGGCCCAGCCTCTCGGCCGTTGCACTGGGCCCTGCCCCACTCGGCTTCTGGGGCCCAGCACCTCGGCGGTCGCACGGGGCCCTGCCCGACTCGGCTTCTGGGGCCCAGCCCCTTGGCGGTCGCACGGGGCCCTGCCCCACTCGGCTTCTGGGGCCCAGCCCCTCGGCGGTCGCACGGGGCCCTGCCCGACTCGGCTTCTGGGGCCCAGCCCCACGGCGGTCGCACGGGGCCCTGCCCCACACGGCTTCTGGGGCCCACCCCCTCGGCGGTCGCACGGGGCCCTGCCCCTCTCGGCTTCTGGGGCCCAGCCCCACGGCGGTCGCACGGGGCCCTGCCCCACTCGGCTTCTGGGGCCCAGCCCCACCGCGGTCGCACGGGGCCCTGCCCCTCTCAGCTTCTGGGGCACAGCCCCTCGGCATTCGCACGGGGCCCTGCCCCACTCGGCTTCTGGGGCCCAGCCCCACGGCGGTCGCACGGGGCCCTGCCCCACTCGGCTTCTGGGGCCCACCCCCTCGGCGGTCGCACGGAGCCCTGCCCCTCTCAGCTTCTGGGGCCCAGCCCCACGGCGGTCGCACGGGGCCCTGCCCCACTCGGCTTCTGGGGCCCAGCCCCAGCGCGGTCGCACTGGGCCCTGCCCCTCTCGGCTTCTGGGGCACAGCCCCTCGGCGTTCGCACGGGGCCCTGCCCCACTCGGCTTCTGGGGCGCAGCCCCTCGGCGGTCGCACGGGGCCCTGCCCCACTCGGCTTCTGGGGCCCAGCACCTCGGCGGTCGCACGGGGCCCTGCCCGACTCGGCTTCTGGGGCCCAGCCCCTTGGCGGTCGCACGGGGCCCTGCCCCACTCGGCTTCTGGGGCCCAGCCCCTCGGCGGTCGCACGGGGCCCTGCCCGACTCGGCTTCTGGGGCCCAGCCCCACGGCGGTCGCACGGGGCCCTGCCCCACACGGCTTCTGGGGCCCACCCCCTCGGCGGTCGCACGGGGCCCTGCCCCTCTCGGCTTCTGGGGCCCAGCCCCACGGCGGTCGCACGGGGCCCTGCCCCACTCGGCTTCTGGGGCCCAGCCCCACCGCGGTCGCACGGGGCCCTGCCCCTCTCAGCTTCTGGGGCACAGCCCCTCGGCATTCGCACGGGGCCTTGCCCCACTCGGCTTCTGGGGCCCAGCCCCACGGCGGTCGCACGGGGCCCTGCCCCACTCGGCTTCTGGGGCCCAGCCCCTCGGCGTTCGCACGGGGCCCTGCCCCACTAGGCTTCTGGGGCCCAGCCTCTCGGCGGTCGCACGGGGCCCTGCCCCACTCGGCTTCTGGGGCCCAGCCTCTCGGCCGTTGCACGGGGCCCTGCCCGACTCGGCTTCTGGGGCCCAGCCCCACGGCGGTCGCACGGGGCCCTGCCCCACTCGGCTTCTGGGGCCCAACCCCACGGTGGTCGCACGGGGCCCTGCCCCACTCGGCTTCTGGGGCCGAGCCCCACGGCGGTCGCACGGGGCCCTGCCCCACACAAATTCTCGGGCCCAGCCCCACGGCGGTCGCACGGGGCCCTGCCCCTCTCGGCTTCTGGGACCCAGCCCCACGGCGGTCGCACGGGGCCCTGCCCCTCTCGGCTTCTGGGGCCCAGCCCTTCGGTGATCGCACGGGGCCCTGCCCCTCTCGGCTTCTGGGGCCCAGCCCCTCGGCGGTCGCACGGGGCCCTGCCCCACTCGGCTTCTGGGGCCCAGCCCCTCGGTGATCGCACGGGGCCCTGCCCCACTCGGCTTCTGGGGCCCAGCCCCTCGGTGATCGCACGGGGCCGTGCCCCACTCGGCTTCCTGGGCCCAGCCCCTGGGTGATCGCACGGGGCCCTGCCCCACTCAGCTTCTGGGGCCCAGCCCCTCGGTGATCGCACGGGGCCCTGCCCCTCTTGGCTTTTGGGGCTCAGCCCCACAGCAGTCGCACGGGGCACGGGGTGGAATTCCTCGTCTGCACCAATAGATTGCCATCAGCAGCACTCAGGGCCCCCCACACGCGGCGGCCCCTGCGTCAAGACGGAGGCCACTGCTCGTCCCTTCGCACGTCGGCATGGTCACGAGTACGCGCGGGGGATATGGCGGTGCGGCAGGGGCGCGAACCCTGGGAAGGGAGAGCGCGGGTGAGGCTGGGTGGCCCGGGTGCACGACAGGGGAGGGTGCCTGTCCCTCACAGCACAGCACCGTTCTCCCTCGGGGGGCACCCTCGGAGGGTGGCAGGGATGGGCCCTGGGCTGACTCAGGGGGGGGGGGGGGGTAGGGGGGGAGGTAGGGCGGGGAGGTAGGGGGGGTTGGGGGGGTAGGGGGGGGAGGTAGGGGGGGGGGGTCGAGAAGGTAGGGGGGGGTATGGGGGGGGAAGGCGGTGCAGACACAAGGCGGAACACACAAAAGGCGGCCTGTGGCCACCGCAGGAGTCTTGTTATTTAAGGGGCCACAGGCAAGGCCGTGCACACAGAAGGCGGTGCACACACAAGGCGGAACACACAAAAGGCGGTCTGTAGCCACCGCAGGAGTCTTGTTATTTAAGGGGCCACAGGCAAGGCGGTACACACAGAAGGCGGTGCACACACAAGGCGGAACACACACAAGGCGGAACACACGAAAGGCACCTGTAGCCACCGCAGGAGTCTTGTTATTTCAGGGGCCACAGGCAAGGCGGTGCATACAGAAGGCGGTGCACACACAAGGCGGAACACACAAAAGGCGGTCTGTAGCCACCGCAGGATTCTTGTTATTTAAGGGGCCACAGGCAATCCGGTACACACAGAAGGCGGTGCACACACAAGGCGGAACACACAAAAGGCGGCCTGTGGCCACCGCAGGATTCTTGTTATTTAAGGGGCCACAGGCAAGGCGGTACACACAAAAGGCGGTGCACACAAAAGGCGGTCTGTGGCCACCGCAGGAGTCATGTTATTTAAGGGGGGTGCCCGCGTCGAGCGAAGCGAACCCTCTGTCGAGCAAAGCGAGCCGAAGGCAGGGGGGGGAGGTAGGGGGGGGGAGGTAGGGGGGGGAGGTAGGGGGGGGAGGTAGGGGGGGGTAGGGGGGGGGTAGGGGGGGGGTAGGGGGGGGGCCATGAGGCAAGGGAAACTGGGCTCGTATACGCCCCCGTGTCACAGGCGCATGGTCATAACCAAATTGTTCAGTGTTTTGCTTGCTGCACTGCAGCATAGACCAGTTCTGTACCACACCAGGTGGCTGCTGGTTGTGCTTTGGCACTGTTCCTCTGGACATTGAGGTCAGCTCGCACCCACCACCCACCCACAGTGCCCGTTAGTCTCTAACCCTTGCCCTGCAGGTCGTGACCTTGTCATGCACTTGTTCTCTGGCTCGTGAGGTCGTGTCAAACTCCATCCTCAGGGGCGCAATGGCGCCTTGGTTGGCGCAAAGGCGTCCCAGCATTTCAGCATGTGCTCCGTCTGTCAGGCAACTCGACAAATCATTGATGTTTTGCGTGTGGCGCATACCACTTCTGCCCCCCACCATGCATGCGCATGCCGCCCACACATTCATGCCTACTTGCTTTCGTCAGCCTCACATGGGCCGCACTCCCGCCGCCCTAGTCTTGCTTCCGCTGTGCAACACGTGATAACATGTCGAGCCCGTGGCTCACGGGCGCTACGGCGCCCAGCTTTTCATTTCTTGACTGTTCCGTGTCTCCGTGGCGTCCCTTTCACCTTGTTCAGCTCGAACCCACCCTGATTAGCTCGAACCCTGGTCAGCTCGAACCCACCACCTCCCTTTGCGCCGGTTAGCCCCGGTCTCTCGCTCTGTGGGTCTCTCTCCTACTCTCTCCCTCCCATTCTCTCTTGCTTTCCCCTGCTCTTTCTCTCCTGTTGCACCTCTCTGTTCCTTTCCCACTGTGCTCTACCCTCTCTCTCTCTCTCTCTCTGTTTCTCTTTCCCTCTCTCTCGCGCCCAAAAAGGGGGTTCGGGTTGTTTGGTGCATCTCTATCACCCCCGGGGTTCGAACCATCCTCCACGGGACAGAAGAGGTGTGGTGTATCCACTGAGCCACGACGATGGGTTATCTGCACCATGGCACCACGGCACCATGCGCTCCACTCTTCTTCTCCTTTTGTCACCCCCTGTCATGCATATCTTCTTTCGTATGGGGGTGTGTTCAGCAGTGTGTAGAGGAACCGCACAGCGTCCCCGGGTACCGGGTCCGCCTGCCTGAAGAGCGTTCTTTGGAACAATCGCAAGAGGTCCGCTCGGCCTGCCAGCCACAGGTAGGGGGGGGGTTGGGGGGGGTAGGGGGGGGGTTGGGGGGGGTAGGGGTTGGGTAGGGGGGGGGGTAGGGGGGGGTAGGGGGGGGGTAGGTAGGGGGGTGAGGTAGGGGGGGGTGACTTCGTGCATACTATCCTTTGTGGATTGGTAGTCTAGGGAGGGGTTGTTATAAAAGCAGCATTTGGTACATGCCGCTCGTCAAAAGGCGCCGTCGCGCGTGGCATACGCGCCTAGTTGCAAACAAGCGCGTTGACGTGCATAAGCAGGAATTTATTTAGGTATGGTGAGCTGCATTGAGCTAGATATGCCGCAAAACACGTGCGCCATGTGTTAATGATTTTCAATTTGCATATTTCGCCTGCATCCTTTGCATTTTGCGCATACATTTGTCATCTTGGGGCTCAAATTGGTTCTCTTACGCTAGGCCACAGTCATGTTCGGGAGCACCCTGTTGCCATCTCATTCATTGAGCTCACCAACAACCTTCCCACATGGAGGTCGTTGAGTGCAAACAGACGGGAGGTAGGCGTTGGAGCATAACACAGAGGGCAAGGGTCCCCGCAAAATTTAGAAACCATTGATCCATTTTTTTAACTATGAAATCATTGATCCATTGACTTTGATAACGAGCATTTTGGCCTTTCGTTGGCTATTAGTACATAATTAGAGCGAGCGTCGCTGACAACTGCCTATTGTTGTCCTTGTGTGTTGTTTCATGCATCGTTGTTGTGCATTGGAATGTCATTTGGTTCCATTGTTGAGTTTTGAACTCATACATGCCTTTTTGGTCATTTTTGACCATTTTGGTTCCATCTGGTGCCTTTGGGGCGGCGCTGTTGCTGTCATAGTCTTCCGCGGAAATCATCGTTGCCCTTAATGTTTGTGCCTTTCTTTGTGATTAATCGGCATAGGTGCTCCATTCTGGTCATTGTGGTCTAATCTTTGCACAACGACGCATTCAACGGCTCTATTGCACCGAACGCGTTCCAAAACCCTTCGAGGCCGCTTTACGCCAAAATGCTGATGGCTAGCTGCAAAGCCACCTCTTGCAATCAGCCTATTGCACAACAAAGAGGAGAGAAGCAGCGGTCCATTGCTTCATTCTTCCGTCCAATCAACAATCTACGATGAAGAGAAACAATGTCTTGCAATTTGTGTGCAATGGTTTGGTGCACTTGTTGTCCCAAGTCCATGGGTTCACTGTATTTAGGGGTGTTTATTACGGTGTGGTGTTCAAAGCAGAGCGAACCCATGTCGAGTTAACTATGCGCTAAATAACAACTCTTTCTGGGGAAACATGATGCATCGACCCATTAAACACCCATTGCATGCAGCCAACCAGCCAGTGGCACTGGCACAAAAATGTAACCAATGTGTGTGCCAGAATCATTGAGTCAGTCTTGGTTGCTGCATACCAAAATTCCAGAAACAAACAAATTCCAGAAATACATACACAGTGACTAATCACCATCATCACACCACTTTTGCTCTTTTTTGTGCTCCACAGACCCATCAAGCTTGTCAGTGGTTGACCAGCAACTTGTCACAGTGACTGCTTTCCACCTGATTCTTCAATATTCCATGCTCAACCTCTTGACTGGGGTTTTCACCCTGATCATATTCATCCGTTTGCATCTCTTGGCCAATAACTATTCATAATGGCACAAATTTTGCAGGGTTTGCAGCCCTATGGTGCCCTCAAGCAGCGACTTTTACCCCGCCTGCAGTTTCGGGATGAATGTCAGCTCGCCATCAAGCTAGCCAATAATCCACTTGGCAATGACACCGAGAGATATTTGGACACCATTGCAGGATGTCTCTGCTAGCCCCCACAATCATCATTGGGAATCTCAACACAGGCCCCATGCAAGAGGACAGAGAAGGGCTAACCAAACACTGGTCTGGCCATTGGCAACACCAAGCACTACCCTAGCCTGATGGACCTCCACATCTGCACTCATTGAGACAAAATATGCCTCCCTCCTCCCCTCCCCCATGCCCAGTAAACACCAAAATGCTCAAAAAAATACGGTGCAAACACCAAGGGTTTGTTTGACACAACGTTCATGGCGTGTGAACGTCTGGCCATGCATGGGTGGTTCCCGAGCCAGAACTGAGTTCGGGCTGGAATACTTTCAAAAAAATGTATGAAAGCCACACAACGCTTCCCTGACTGAGCACAAGATACCCAGCCTATATGAAGCACAAGCGGTCAAGGGGCTCCAAATTATCAGTTTTCTGAGTAGAGCCCTTCTTGCAGTCATCCTGGAGGGCTGAACATGCTCTCCCAGTCTGGCATTCATCGACGCCAGACACACCACACAACACCAGCCCTCATTTCTGCAATCCCTGAGCCTAAATCTTGTTCCCTAAAACTCAGACCTCATCAATTTAGGCGCCAAAGAAATACAGTCCAAACATCAAATGCTCCTTGGACAAAAGAGGGGTACTGCAATAAAACAATTTTCAACAGGCAGACATTGTTCCAAATCCGTGGGCTTAGGCCAGCAAACATCATACCACTGAAGGACCTGGCTATTAAGGAGTGCCAATGCACCAGTGAGGCATCACCAACAGTAGCATATCAGCAACACTGACAGGCTCAGGCCTGCAGGTCTGGTATACCACGGATGGTTGGGATGCAAGCATAGGCATGTGAAAATGAACACAACCGTTGTGTAGCCAATCGCATTTCCAATCATGGTGCATCAAGGTTGTATCCATCTGCACACTAACCACATCCGAGTGCCTACTAGGGCTGATCCATACAGCGCCTGCAGAATGCGACACAGAACAGACACGCCTGCAGAATGCGACACAGAACAGACACGCAGCACCTCGTCTGGTTCTGGCGCTTTATATGTTGTCGCTTTTATATGGAATCCCTTATCAATGATCGTGCAGAGTTTCCTGTGAATAAGGGCTTATAGCGCAGGCTGCGCTGTCTGGCATCCGTCCATCAATCAATCAATCGTCGCTTGGGCAGCTTGCCTGCAATGCGATGCCACTCACCAACTGCAGACCAATGCCCGTGTGTACCTGAAGATCTCCAGAACCTCTGCCCGATCTGGCACAATGAGCAGCATCTGCATGGGCTGTGTCCTGCTGACAGGACACCCGACACCACCGTGTAGGAAATCACACCAGCCAGACATGACAAAATCTGTGGGCTTGGGCCAGCAGAAGCGTTTGGTGCTTGTCCGAGTGATGAAGCCGCAAAACGGCCACCCAAGGGCAAGAGAGTTAATGCTTTTTTTTCCTCACTTGATGGCGCCTGTATCTGGCTGGCCAGGCCGTCAAGGGAGTTAATGCTAAAGCACCAGTGAAGCATCACCAGCAGTAGCATGCCAGCAACACTGACAGGCTGAGGCCTGCAGGACTGGTATACCACGGATGGTTGGGACGTGCGCATACGCGTGTGGAGATGAATGCAACGGTTGTGCAGCCAATCACATTTCCAATCATGGGGCATCAAGGTTGCTACCACCTGCACACTAACCACATCCGAGTGCTTGCTGGGCTAAAACACACATCCAGCGCATACTGCAGCATCAACACCCCGAAGATAATCAATACAGTGGACACGGGCAGAATATAGGGCACATTTGGTTTTATCATGTACTTCTTGAGAACCAGCATTGCACATTACTGATCCCAGAGGCTTTTTTTTTTGGCCTCAAAAGGTCAGGTGTGGACCCGCCACTGTGCTCCAGCCGCGCCTGCCTTCACACGGCCTTCATCGCCATCTCAGTACATTGCGTGTTTGACTGGCCAGCGAATGCTCCAGCGGATCTGACACATCGTGAGGATGAGGTGACTCTGATGCCAGGTTATGCAATGGGAAACTCATTCCGGAGGCATTCACTGGAAATGCATCAAAATGCACCTAATCAGCCCCCACGAACCATCCTCCTCGCTTGCGTGCTGTGCGGTTTGTGAGCGCGTGTGGATGCTGTGCGCCCCCATCTTCATGAAGGTGTAGGTGTCAAATAGCCGCATTCATCAGCCTCTGCAACGGACAGCGCGGCTCAAGGAACATTTTCTTTGCTTCCTTTTTCCCTTGTCGCTCACCAGCACCAGTCGCCTCGTAACAGTGGGGCCTGGCGCATGGGGACTCAGGTCTTTGCTCGGAGTTCAGGCGACTTTCTGGGCCTGGCACACCTGCTCTTCAGAGACACTCATGATTGTGCATGGGCCTCTTATGCACCGCCTCTGTCACACACAAAGTGTGTGCGGGCACTCCGGCTCAAACACCAAAACGCTCACGTCACTTCAGACCCCAAACGGACATGGCTGAGCTTTGCCCCGGATGCTCCTGCGAAGGAACACAGCCTGTGGCTGCCCGGCAGGCTGTGGGCCACTCGCCACGCGCGGGTCCAGGACCCTCCCTGCACTCCCTCCCCGTTGACCAGCAGTGCTCCACCGCTCGCCGCACCGTCCAATGAGGGGATGGCCGACGGACAAGCCCGGGCCCAACAGCGATGGCCTTCCCTGTTTTTCTATTTTATTTGACATCTGCCCGTCCTGAGTCCGGCCACATGTATGGGGAGCGGATTCATGGCAAGGCCACGGTATTTGACATCCCGCCCCCTTGTCCATCCTTCGCCCCCCCACAGGGACGACGGTCAACCCCCCCACCCCAGGGGGCGATTGTTGCCAAGTGAAGGTTCCCCCCTCAGGGGGGATGGCATGGGATGGGAGTATGTCCAACACCCGCCAGGCATGTGGCCAGACCGCCCCTACCCGTGTTGCAGGCTGCCCCGCACCGGACTCGGAGTGACAAGACCACCACAGATCCACGTGACTGGCGGTGTCCTTTTGTACTCATCATAGGGGTACCAACACATTCCATGCCTCTGTATGACATGGACCGGCAGGCAGCACGCACGGGCAAGGCAGTCGGAGACATGGGGATGGACGGGGGAGGGGGGGGGGGGGTTTGGACACCACAGCAGACCAAACACTTATCGGCCAATCCTGTTGGTTGCCAAAGGCTCTTGGATACGCGCTGACATGCACAGATGCCGATGGTGTCAGGCACATGAAAACAAGCAGAATTCTCAATGCACTGCACGCTGGCTGCAGCCGGCTTCGCCGCAGACTGCTTTCCACGCTTGGATGCAGGTGTGGCTGCAGGTTTGGACACTGCTGGTGCCACCAGCCTTTCCTCTTTCCCTCCGGGATGTCCCGCGGGAAATACAACTCGTCCCCAAGGCGGCGTTTTCGCACAGCGCGGGCACAGCGCCAATGATTACGTTGGTCATCCCAAGAACACCTGCAAACCACCCCCCTACAGAAGCGTGCATGATGCATTCAAAACAGCATCGGGGGTCCAGAATTCAGGACCCTGGGATCCGTGGCTACCGGCGGTGGAAAACAGCCGACTTTTCGCACAGCGCGGGCACAGCGCACGGTGCGCCCCCCAAAGGTGAATCTTCCAGGTTCCCTGAGCAGACTTCGCCCAAACCACTTCACCGTCACTTCCATTTCACTGTCATCATCGGCGGTTGGACAGTCTCCCTCCTCAACCACCTCCCCATCGCTGTTGACCACCCGACCCTTGGGAACATCGTGTACACACTGCCACCGCCACTCGAATGCAAAGACTGAGGCCGGTCCGAGGCGGACCCATCAGAGCTGGATCCGTCAGAGGTGGATCCACCGTCACTGATTTTGGAACCAGCCGGTGATCCCCCCCCCCCCCCCGAGGGGGACGATGAATAAGGGGAGGGGGGGTATTGGTCTTATGTGCTGGTCTGTATGAAGTGTTGGATAAAACACCCCGAACTGCCCAGCAGAGGTATGCACAACCATCAGGGTATGCCTACAAAGCCCACGACACTTGTGCACAGCGCGCAGTACGCCCCCCGGGTCCATTCCCTTTCGGGACGTTTCGCCGCCGTACCCTCACCCTGAGGCCCGCTGATTGTTGTTTTTTTTTCTTGCATCGGTGTTCGGAACGTTGCTTTCGTGGCATGCGTCTCGCTGATGGTAGTGTCAGCCAGCGCCGGCGACAGGAATCACATGAGGTCCACTTCCCTTGGGAGCGGAGAAGGAAGGAAAAGAGTGCTGTCCGCTACAAGAACGGGATGCAGTAAGTCAAAATTTTGTTGATGGGAGTGGGATTGACATGGATGTCTGGAACTTAATCCAGGTGGACCTTATGGGGAGCGCCGCAGCAGAATCGAAGGGGAAGATGCAGGCGGCTTTCGTCAGTGGAAAGACAAACGTTGGACACGCGCCAAAAAGGGACCGAGGTCAGGTCCAACCACGTCATGAAACTCAGTGTGACAATGATCACACAAACCACCGAAGAGAAATCAGAAAAAGGCGATGGTACACTCAACAGCCGCGGTCATCTACACAGGCACGAGGAAGCACACGTGCAGAATCCAAGTGCAAGGGGCACAGGCGACCATGCGATGGATAATCCGCTTTTACAGGCGGAGGAATCGTTGACAGTGATTTGCACTGGCAAAACTGAACTGTAAACAGTGCAGTCCTGCCGTGGCGTTGGGCCCGCCGGACCATCCAATGCAGCTGCAAACGAAAACCTTCCAGTGGAAGTGGGATTCCTGAAGAGGAAGGGAGTTCCGTGGCCCTACTGCAGGCGCCCCGCACACAACGTCTGGGGGCATAAAGGCCATGGCAGCGTCATCGGAGTTACGAAGCGCGTCTGCATCGCTGCAGTGCGTTTCCTCGTCCTCGCGGGGAGTCGGTTGGGACATGGTCATGTCCACTTTGGGGGGGGGGGGGGCGGGGGTTGCACAGGGACGGCCAGGGACGGTCAGCATTGCTCTACGCCCCATCGGTCTCAGCCATCTGCCCGTCGGCCTGAACGACGGACACAGACCGACCGCAGTAAATCAAGAATGCCCGTTGTCTTTGGAGTGAAGCAACCAACGCGCTCCTCTCAGAATGACGGACATTCAGATCTTGGGAAATGCTCCCAGCGGCCGTAGGACGTGCTCCCCAATCAACAAACAGAAGACCATTGTCCTAGTTCAGGGGGGGGGAGGGGCTGAAAAAGTCAGGTGTGGATCCGCCACTCAGCTCCAGCCGCGCCTGCCTTCACACAGCCTTCATCGCCTTCTCAGTTCACTGCGTGTTTGACCCTACCCCTACCCCTAACTTAGTTCAGGGGGGGGGGTGGACATTCTACGGCACTGCCAATGGGCCTCGGTGCAACCACCCGCAACACCCCATGGCCCTTGTCATGTGCTGCCTCTCAGGTGCTGCCACACCACGTGCACCGCACACACACGTACAAGGAATCTTCCCGGGCGCGGTGCACTCAGCCGCACTGAGACCAACAATTCTTCATATCTCATTTCGCTCACGCCCCGCTGCCCAGTCCCTTTTTGGCCAGCGGCAGGGTGCTGCCGCTGGAATCAAGTGGCTGGCAGCCGGCGAACACACATGCACAATGATGGGTCACCGGGGGATGAGTTGAGAGGGAGGGAGAGGGAGGGAGAGGGAGGGAGAGGGAGGGAGAGAGAGAGAGAGAGAGAGAGAGAGAGAGAGAGAGAGAGAGAGAGAGCGCGCGAGAGCGAGAGCGAGAGCGAGAGAGAGAGAGCGAGAGCGAGAGAGAGAGAGAGAGAGAGAGAGAGAGAGAGAGAGAGAGAGAGAGAGAGAGAGAGAGAGAGAGAGAGATTGGGCTGGGCTTCGTGCTGCCCGTGCGCCGTGGTGTCTTAGCGACGTGGTTGAAGGTGGCGCAGGTGTTTGGCTGTCCGACACGCACAAAACTGCAAGCTGGGACCGTCCTGCACGGGAGCAGCGGGACGGGGCCCACACCCACTGCCAGTGGCATTCGCAGGGTTTGGGATGGGACAACGTGGCCGGACCGAGCGCGTCCCGGAGTCCCGCTGCCAGTGCAGGGGCATCGATTCACGGGACCCACGCCGGAGGGGGCCTGCCCTGTCTCCTCTCGCGTCTGACTGCTGCCGCCTGCAGGGCAGGGCTTCAGAAGATGCATCCGATGGCCCGGGCCTGCGCAGCAACGAATCGGCGGTGCTCGCCGATTTCTGTGGTTTCGGATGTGTCGAACACAATCTCCCAAAAGTGCGTTTCGTCAATGCTCTTTTCCCACAGCGACTGATCGTCGGGGTGCCATCGCTCCGGTGGCAGGTGCTCGAAGGACGGCGTTGCCGGGGGGGCTGGCAGCTCGCGGGGCACGTCGGAGGGGTCTCCGCTCCCTTGCGCGGCCTCCTTTGCGGGGGGTGTAAAGGAGAGCGGCCGCGACCCACCGGCCACCAGCCCCGGGGGGTTCGGGACAGCGGCGCTCGCGACCGGTCGACCGCAGGCGGCGCCCGGTGAAGTGGGGGGCTGGTCATCGGGGTCCATGCAATCCACCAAAGTCCAGACGCCGGAGTTCGTGTCCTGGTCGCAGAGCACAATCTGAGTCACAGACGTGACGGAGGCCTGGGGGGTGCTCAGGCTGCAGGCCTCCGAGGTCATCGAGTTGACGGACAGGCTTGAGTCGGAGCGCAGGGCCCGCGTCGGGTCGCACTCGATGACCTGCACGGCGGTCTGCAGGCGGCGCCTCTGCCCGAGCAGCCGCATGCGCGCCACGGCCCGCGCCGCCAGCGCCGCCGCCTTGAGGGGCGGCGGCGCGCGGGGCTGGGGGGCGGCGACGATGCAGCACTGCTGCATCCAGCGGTGCTGCAGGGCCTCGGGCGCGGACATGCGCTTGGCGGGGTCGGACACCAGCAGTTTGCTGACGAAGCTCTTGGCCAGTCGCGAGATCGTGTCCCATTGGCTGCCGGTCATGGGCTTGTACTTGCCGGTCTTGATCTTCTGGAACAGCTCTTTACTGCGGGAGGCGAAGAACGGCGGGGCCCCGTGGAGAAGCATGTACGTGATGACGCCCACCGACCACAGGTCACACTGGTGTCCGTAGGGCCTTTTGGTGTCATGCGACAACAGCACTTCCGGCGCCATGTACAAGGGGGTCCCACAGACACGGAGGAGCGACTCGGTGTCGTCCGACCTGCCCGCCAACCCGAAGTCGGTCACTTTGAGCCGTCGCCAGGTGTCCGGTTCATCTCGGTAACTCGGTAGCAGTATGTTGGCGGGCTTCAGGTCACGGTGCACAATGCCGTTGCGGTGCATCTCGCGCACTGCGGAACAGACGTTGTGCACGATCAAGGCCACGGTGGTCTCCGGCAGCGACTTCTTGACCTTCATGACCTTCAGTAAGTCTGGACCTTCGAGCAGCTCCTGCACCATAAACAGGCGACCACTTTCTTCAACCACCTCCACGCAGCGAACGATGTTCCGGTGCTTCAATGAATTTTGTATTTCAATCTCTCGGTCCATCGCCTCCAGAAGGCGCGAGCGCATCCTACTGACGTTGAAGACCTTCACTGCGTACTCCTGGCTTGTCTCTCGTTGCACACATCTGTAAACGGTCGCGAAGGTACCGCTCCCCAGACAGCCCAGCAGTTTATACGTCTTTTTGAAATTGCAGGCATCCCTTTGCCCTTGAGAGGGTGTCATTGTACAAAAGTGAAGAAGGGCTGCGGGGAAAATGAAGCAGCAGGAGCCGGCACGCTTCGTTGGCCCATTGACCAAGCAATGCCTTGGCCTATCTTGGAACTCTGCGGCTTAGCGGCTTGGGTTTCCCGGTCAAAATGTTGGGTGGGCAGATCATCAACACTGCGCAGCTGTCGTTTGGAGCTGCGGCCATTGGGTTTGCCTGATCGAGCACCCCTTTACAAAACTTGGCGGGTTCGTGGGACGGGGCTCCTGTGGGAGGGCACCATTGCCACCCTCAATGGGGGCAGATGCCCCGGCCGGTGTGGTCAAGTCCAGGACAGATCGTGCTGGGAAACTTCAGGGACCCCTTCCAACGTCCCAATGTGCCGTTTTCATTGGCCCCCGTGGCGATGTGGGCACTGGATAGCCCAGCCCTGCCCCAAGGCCTTCCAGAGACCCACAAATTATGATTCTGCAGCCCGCCAACGCCAACAGCGCCTTGAGAAGGGCGAACTAGGGGAAAGGGGACGATGGTGGGGCCCTTCTGTTTCACTCCCCCTCAAGGGCGCATGAAAATGTGTCCCCAATGCTTCAGAGCGGGGGACAAAATCAGAAGCGGCCCAAAAATAGGCCTAGTAGCTACAAAACCCCTGTCGTCTGGGGAGGTCCCCGACGCTTCAGAGCGGGGGACAAAATCAGCAGTGGCCCAGAAGTTGGCAGATTGGCTATATGCATGTATTTTTTTGTTTTTAGTAAAATCGTGTAATTTTTGTCTTTGCGGTAAAATCATGTAATTCTTTCTTGCGGTAAAGTGGTGTAATTTTTTTTGGCGGTAAACGCGAGTACAAAAAAAAATCGTCAAATTGTGTAGTTTTTTTGCAGTAAGCGCGAGTGCAAAAAAAATTATCATGTCGTGTAATTTTTTTTGCGGTAAATGTGAGTACGTGTTTGCACGTGATTGCCACAAAAAAAATTACACGACATGATAATTTTTTTGCTACACGCATTCACCGTAAAACAAAAACTATACATATTACAACATACACGACAATACCCCGTCTCTCACCTGCGCGTTTCCCCAGTGGCTTGGAACAAGCAGAGTAAAGAACTTCCACTTTTTAAACACTCCCTGTCACCAAAATAATTTCTCTGACTGCAATATCTTCAGAGAATGAAAAATGTTTTTTGCCTGTCCATCAATAAATTGAGTCTCAGAATTTGGTCCCTATTGCATTTGCATGTGCCGTCGAAACACATTGACGTTGTTAATTTCCCTCTGTTTGATGCAAGTTTTCCAAAAGAGAGAAACCCATCATGTGTGACTTCCCCTCTGTTTTACTTTGGGGCTTCTCCAGGGGGTGCTCATCTGGGAATAAAATCGAGCACACTTGCTCAAAAGTAGCATGCCAGGCAAACGTATCCCTGCAATCACCCAGCGTATCGTCATGTACCCCCCCCCCCCGGCCGCTGCGGTGTGGCTACGCCTCCGCGCCACAGAGGGGCCACCACAGACGGAGCGCATGACTTGTGGCGACAGAGTCCAAGCCTCTCCCCCTCCCGCGCACCCGATGGGAGTGCTGCGGGATGGCAGTGCGCATGCGGGCCAGAGGCATTGGGCAACTCAAGCCCAGGGGTTTGGATGCCGATGAATCGCGGGAGGCCAGGGGGAGGGGGCATGTAAACTCGCCAGATGTAGGTCTTGCTGGCTCACTGTGATGCTGGGCAGCCCCATGGCGGGGATATTGGGAGGCATGACGGAGGTCGCTCTCCGGGAAAACTGGCACCAACCCCGGCATCATCCCTGCAGAGCACACAACACAGGCCCAAATCTGCAAATTCACATTGCACCAAAACCGGCGACATTTATTGGGCAAAGGACAATGCCACGTTGAAGCCACGCAGAGAGCACCCCAAGAGACGTGTCGCCTCTGTACCGTGCTGCG
This sequence comes from Eutreptiella sp. 'Long Island Sound 2002', assembly GCA_964036045.1. NCBI lineage: Eukaryota > Euglenozoa > Euglenophyceae > Eutreptiales > Eutreptiaceae > Eutreptiella > Eutreptiella sp. 'Long Island Sound 2002'. The sequence continues at coordinate 34,196,460 of OZ038386.1, forward strand.
GGGCTTCCGCAGCACAATCATGCCTCCCTTCCACGTAGGCACAAAGTAACCCACAGACTTGGCATTGGTACACCGGGCGGGAGCTGTGGGTACACCATCAGGCGGCCACCCAACCCCTGCCATGTCCCTGTCCCCAAATGGGGAGATCTCAAATGGCTTTGCAGCGTCTGCCGCATCGGGCCCCAACACGAGGAAGACTCGAACAGTGCCTGGGATAGCACTGGTCAGGGGCATTTGGGCCACAGAACACGTCGTCAGCCCCGTCTCGGGTAGGGGCCTGCGGTCCGCTTTGGGGGGGGGGGGGGCAAGTGTGTGAGACAGTCCACTGGTCACAGTGCCTTCGTGCGCCGCGTTTCGCTGCGGCCCTCCGCCCATACCACAGGGGCTGGGGTGGCGGTGGCAGAAACCCACGCGTCCCAATGGGCCAGACTCCCCCCCCCCCTCTGACCACCCAGGGGGGGCGCAAAGCAGCGGATGGGGGGCTGGGGGCCGCACAGCGCAGGGGGCGGGCCCCCGGCGAAGGAATGCCCCGGCGGCGCCCCCCCCCCCCCCTTTGCGCTCGGGGGCCCCGGGCCCCAATCGGAGGCCGAGGGCCAGCGCTTTGCCAGGGTCTTCGGACGCCCCGCCGCACAACCCCCTCCCCCTCACGGCGTCGTACGGGACCCGGTGTGGGAGGGTTCACCGTAGGTGCCGTTGCAGGCCCTTGTGCTCCGGATTTGGAGCCCCCGTTGTGGAGCTTGGACAGGCACCGACGACGAAGCCCACGGGGCTCAGGCACAGGTCCTGCGCGACCCGCGGAGTCACTTGCGCCGAGCAACACCTCGCGTGTGCAGCGGTGGCATGCGCTGGACTGGCACACGCCACGGGCCCACCCGTTCCCCATAGTTCCACCGACAAAGCCGATAGAGTGCACGTCAATCGGGACCCCAGGGCTGCACCGCCCTTCATCACAGTGCCACCCCCCCTGTGTGACATTCCGTCTGGTTGTTGCTCCTTTACGGGGCCCTGGACAGTCACCCGTTCTTCCCTTCGCATGCTGCGTCGGGTCGCTGCATTCTGTCGGCCGCTGCGGCCGGTGCTCCTGCTGGTGTCGTTTTTGCGTTCGCGGAGCCCAGTGGTTGGTGTGCCGGGGCTGTGCTGAATGTGGCGGGATGTGCCGTTTGCGCGTCAGCAGCGCCCAATAATTGGCGTATTGAGGATGTGTTGGTTGTTGCGGGGGTCGTTTGACTGTTTTTGCTGCCCCCCCCACGTCAAGGGCCGATCAGCACAAAGCGCAGGGAGAAAAGCCCCCCCCCCCCACACACACGCGAGCGTTTATCTGTTGGGCGACCCCTGGTCTGCAGTCCGTAGCGGCATCTCGCCGGCGTTGGGCTGCCGGACGGGCAGCACGCCATGCCCACCCCCTGCCCTGTGCTGTCGGGGCACACCGCAGGACGGGGGACCACAGCGCCCGGCGCCAGCGAACGTGGGCAGCCCAGACAACCGCCGTCACGCCTGAGACCCCAGTGCCACAACAGCTGCACCCCCACGACAGCGACGCGAGGGGGGGGGGGTTTGGCACAAGGCCTCGGTATCTGATTGTTTGCCTTTGGCGGCGCCTATTGGCCTCTCGCCGCTGCTCATTCTGACCCTCTGTGGACCCGAACGTGTTTTGGTTGTGTCAACGGGTGGGGGGGGGGGGTGTCTGTAACAGCGACCGATAAGAAATAGGCCTCGGCCTCCGGTCCGCTGAGGCCGGCGGTTGTGAGGGGGACGGACCGCCGCAGGGGGCGGGTGGGGGGGGCCACTTGACGGGGGCATCGGAGGATCCCCCAACGGCAGTTTGGAAGGGCATGGGGCGGTCTGGAAGGGGCAAAGCAGCGGATGGGGGGCTGGGGGCCGCACAGCGCAGGGGGCGGGTCCCCGGCGAAGGAATGCCCCGGCGGCGCCCCCCCCCCCCCTTTTGCGCTCGGGGGCCCCGGGCCCCAATCGGAGGCCGAGGGCCGGCAAAGGCCTTCGGACGACCCGCCGCACAACCCCCTCCCCCTCACGGCGTCGTGCGGGGGCCGGGCATTTGGGCCACAGAACACGTCGTCAGCCCCGTCTCGGGTAGGGGCCTGCGGTCCGCTTTGGGGGGGGGGGGGGGGGCAAGTGTGTGAGACAGTCCACTGGTCACAGTGCCTCAGTGCGCCGCATTTCGCTGCGGCCCGCCGCCCATACCACAGGGGCTGGGGTGGCGGTGGCAGAAACCCACGCGTCCCAATGGGCCAGACTCCCCCCCCCCTCTGACCACCCACGGGGGGCGCCTGCCGGAGGCGGGGGGCTCCAAAGGGGGGGGGAGGGGTCGTATGAGGCCCCCTTTTTCGAGACCCCCCCCCCCCCGCCCCCCCAAAGGGGGGGTGGGGCTCAGGCCGTTACGGGGGCAGACGGTGCGCATGGGGCCGACAGGGGGACCAAAACCCAAGAGACAAATGCAAACGGCATTTTGAGAGTCAGCGCGTCGATTGGGGTCAGAAAAGTGCCCCCTTTTCGACGAAAATAAATTGCCACTATTTGTGCCAAAGACCGGCGCAAATCAAGGCCCCCGCCAGAACAGCCGCTTTTCCAACCCCCCCCCCCCCCGTGTGACATTCCGTCTGGTTGTTGCTCCTTTACGGGGCCCTGGACAGTCACCCGTTCTTCCCTTCGCATGTTGCGTCGGGTCGCTGCGTTCTGTCGGCCGCTGCGGCCGGTGCTCTTGCTGGTGTCGTTTCCGCGTTCGCGGAGCCCAGTGGTTGGTGTGTTGGGGCTGTGCTGGATGTGGCGGGATGTGGCGTTTGCGCGTCAGCGGCGCCCAATAGTTGGCGTATTGGGGGTGGTGCTGGTTGTTGCCGGGGTCGTTTGACTGATCTGGGGGGCTCTGGGGGGCTCATACAACTCCCCCCCCCCACCCCCGTGGGCTCTGGGGGGCTCATACGACCCCTCCCCCCCTCGGGCCTACACCGGCCAGCGCCTGCCCCGCACTCATCCCTAAGCCAAACCAACGCCCATCGGGCACCGCGTGGGGCGGGGCCCCCGCCATCAGCGGCGGGGGCCCAACACAACGGCCGCGCCGCCCAACGGCCCCGGCCCCGGCCCCGGCCCCGGGCCCCGGGTCCACTGCGTCCGCCTCAGCCCCGATGCGTCTTGGCGGCGACGAAGGGCAGGTCCCGCACCAGCAGCGGGTGCTTCTTCCCGCGCACCCCCACGAGCAGCCCCGTGCCCGGCCCCGCGTACTCCTGGGCCACGTAGCCCATGCAAATGGGGTGGCGGAGGGAGGGGGAGTACCCCCCGCTCGTGATCACCCCCACGTGATAGTCCTCGTGGTCGAACACCAGGTCCCCGCGGCGCGCGGGGGGGCCGCTGGTGACGAACCCGACGCGGCGGTGCCGGCCCCCGAACGGGTCGGCGGTCTGGGGCAGGACGTGCTCCTCCCCCACGAAGCCCCCCTCCGCCCGGCGGCGCGGCGCGACCAGGTGCAGGATCCCGGCCTCGGCGGCGGTGACGTCGTGCGCGATGTCCTGCCCGAACAGCGGGAGCCCCGCCTCCAGCCGCAGGCTGTCGCGGGCCCCGAGGCCCGCGGGCACGACCTCCGGGTGGAACAGCAGCGCGCGCGCGACGCCCGCGGCGGCCGGGGCCGGGAGCGGGGCGCCGCGCGCGGTGACGCACATGATCTGGAACCCGTCCTCCCCGGTGTAGCCGTACCGCGTCACGTGGCACTCCGCGGCCGCGATGCGCACCGCCCGCGCGCCCAGCGGCGGCAGCGCGCGCACGTCGCCGTCGCAGTCGCACACGCTGTGCAGCACGGCGGCGGCGGCGGGGCCCTGCAGGTCCATCAGGGCACACCCGGTCAGGGGGGCGATGGACACGCCGGGGAAGTCCGCGAGGTGGGCGCGCATATGGGCCACGTCCTGCGCGTGGTACCCGGCGTGGGTGGTCAGGAAGAGGTGCGCCCCGGCGTTCACGAGGAGGCCGGTGTCGAGGACCCCCCCGCCGGCCGTGGGCATGAACGTGGGGCAGGCGGTCATGGGCGGCAGCCCGCGGGCGTCCGCGACGGTGACGCGCTCGATGAAGTCCGCGCGGCCGGGCCCGTCCACGCGCACGGGCGTCAGGTGCGACACGTCGAACAGGCCGGCCCCGCGGCGGACCTGCTCGTGCTCCCGGACCGCCCCCGTCGCGCCGTATTGGGCGGGCAGCCGCCAGCCGTTGAACAGCGTAAACTTGGCGCCGCGCCGGAGGTGGAGGTCGTGCAGGGGGGACGTGAGGGCCACGCCGCGGCTGCTGCCGCCGCGGCGGCTGCCGGTCGCAAAGGCACGCGCGACGGTGCAAGGGCCGCGTTCGGGTGGCGGTCCGATGGCCCAGGGCCGCCAAGCGTGACATGTTCGGATCATGCCTCTTGAGGCCCGGAGTTTCGGGATCAGGCAGTGCCTGCGAGAGACGCGGCATCGCGGGAGGAGCGGCAGGATTGAGGAAGGGAGAAGGGCCGAGAGGCAGGCACACAGAGGACAGACGCGAGGCTGACGGGCATATGCCATGCGGACAGTTGCAAGGGCCCTGCCCGCGGACACCCCCGTGTGAGGGGCCTCTGATGGAAATGCATACATTTTGGGAGAGTGAAAGACAAACGCCGAGAAGAGCGGGGCCGGTGGACACTTCAGTAGTCGCGCACTTGTGCGAGTGTTGTGGGGCAAATCCCGGGGGCGGGACCCCACGCAACTGATCAACGAACGGAGGGGTCCCACTGATTCGCAGCAAACCATTCGCTCGTATCCAAGTCCGCTGATGAGCATCGCCGCAAGGGCTTCCTGCGCCACACAGGCCATTTTGGACCAGCTGCATGTGGCCCTTGCCGCCCCCTGCCGTCTCGGGGTCCCGAAAGCGGGGAACTGGGGCGAAGGTAATTTTGATGCTTCTGTTTCATATTGGGGTTCTTCATTGGGCACTGTGCGCGCTGAGTGTAAAAAGGAGGGGCAAGACCAAAAAAATCACCCCTTCAAGTAAGCACAAGAACTTTCCAGGGCCCACTACACCTACTCCTCAGGATCCCTCTGCAGCCCCCCAATACAACCACTCACCAGGTATCTCTACAACATTTGTCGAAATAAAGAGACAAATTTATCTGTGAACCTGTAGACATAAAGAAAGCACCGGCCAGGGTCACCAACTGCACGGGCACGCCTGTGTGGCTTCTTGGGTTCACACCACTTGACCCCTGCATAATGGCTAAAAATCCATGCGCACGTAAGTATGCAGCCTTTACAGAGGAAGCAACTTACGGTTCAGCCGACCCCCCCCCCCAAGTACCCCCCCCCCCCCCTCCGGTTTTCACAGATAGCTGGGGGGGGGTGTCGCATCAGGACCGGTTGTAGTCGCCCCCCGTGATTTGGTACATTTGAAGGGGTGCTGGCAGTCCTAGACCCGCATTTGACTACTTTAGATTACAGCATAATTTGGTTATTTTATAGAGTCTTGTAGCGCCAACCGAAAAGATTGAAGGGGGGGGGGGGGGTGATTCTTGGTTCCTACGGGGGATGTTTCTTCGTTCCCACAAAGTTGGGGCATTGGTTAGGTGTCCCTCCACAGCTGTTGGCGCCATGACACCTCACAAAACAACTCGGGGATGGGGATGGGGGATGGGCCCCCCGGGCATGGGCAATCCCTGCACTATGGCCGCATGTGCCCCTGCCCTCTTCTCCTTGGGAGGCTCTCACTGCTGCAGATGGGCAGGTGTGTCCACAGTGGTTGTGGTGATCTTTCACTTTGCAACAAACGACATTCGTTGAGCACCTCGTCTTGCGAATCTGGCGCTCAAAACATGGATGGTTTGATGAAAGGAAAGCATGCACAAAAAAACTTTGGCGCCATGGCCCCAACACCACTATCTCTCAAAACCCGGGGGGGGGGGGGATATGGGGGGGGGGGGGCTGGGGGGGTGTCACAAACAAGGACCGGGCCCCCCCCCCGTGTACCAAATGTCCTTGAAATGGATGTTCAAAATATGTGCATAGCACAGTGTGCCGGCCACAAATCAAAACAGGCACAGCACGCTTTTAGACATGAAACCGCTTCACAACACCCACCAGCAGCTTCCCCAAACCCGCCCCAGACACACATCCCTCCTGCAGGTATGCATGTGGTAGCAGTGGGTCGCGTGTAGCCCCCCCCACCTTGGGAACACCCCCCCCCCACGGCCCCCCTCCGGCCGACCCCCCCCCCAAAGAAATGCTGTATCAAATATCTATATTTTGTGGAATTGGGGGCATTGTTGTTGTTTGGTGCCAACCATATAGGTGGTTCTCCCTTATGGGGACTGTGAGATATTTTCATTTTCACCCCTCTTCATATGTTTTCACTCCTTTCCACCCTTTCTTGTCCCTTGTACCGAGAGATTTCATCATAATGATGAGGAATCACACAACAACTAGCGCAATCACATTGCACAAAGGGTGTGCAGGCCTACAGGCTGGCATGTTGACATCATCAGCACACACTCCCATTCAGAGACAATAATGCGGACTTCCTAGAAGCCCTGGCACACACATGCCAACGCATGAGCCCCCCTTGCCCCTACCATCCGCATCAGCGACTCTGATGCAGTGCACACAGAAGATGACCAGGAAGGACAAAGGGTGGTGTGGGCTTGGGGTAGCAGGTGGCAATGGGGCAGAGGTTGTTGCCCAGAGTTCACTGCCACTTTGGGGTGGCAATCGTCCATGGATGCAGAAGAATCCGCAAATTTCTTCCGTTTCCCTGATTTTACCTTGGAAAGCGGGCGTTGTGGAAGTGCCATGCACACTGTGCCCACGCTGAGCATGCATCGTGCACAGACTCCCTAACATCTAATGGGTCGATAGTTGGCGCTCAACCATCAGTATGAACCATGCGATGGTGTCTTTGCCGCATTTTGCAGTGAGCGATTTGTCAAATAACAACCCCCAACAGTCATATTGCGTTTTTTTAGCGGTGCCATTTTCAGATTGACAAGGTTTGGGAAATGGGTGGACAACGTTTGACACACTGGGCTCGCTTTGAGGCAATTTGAACGACAATGCACGTAGGACGAAGGGAAAGGCATGTAAGATGATGACAGATAACATGTAAGAAGCACTATCATCGGGAAAAAAGCTCTCAACATCAGCTGACTATGGAAGAAGATGAAGAAAAGGGCAATCACGCTGTCAGGCAACCTCACTCTCCCTCTCTTCTTCTTCTCTGAACCAACAACAGCTGTCATGGTCTTGCGCCTTTCGCACAGTGTTGGGCTTTGCACTACAGAGGTTCTGACAGCAGGCACAAACATATCAGCGAAATTACCACAGCAGGAATAATTTGGGGGGGGGGTTTGGTGGAGGGCCAAATTTAAGGGGAGGGGGGGGGGGGGGCTGCTGCTGAGAAATGACGGCCAATTCGGTATGAAGCCCCTTACTGTTGCTTCCTAGTGGATAGTTACTGTTATTTCCTGGTGGGTCCTGGATGGTTGCTGTACCATTACTGCACCGTCAACCATGCACCCAGCCCCCGCTGGACGTACCACTGTCCATCTCCCACCACTTTCCTTTTGCTGTGAACCTCGGCAGTCCTGAGGACCTACAGAGAACACAGTGCCAGTTGACACCACGTCTCATCTCTATGTTGTACATTCACACTGCATGTAGCACGCACAAACCCCCCTCCCCTGCAGCCCGCGTCCGGTGCACACATTTTAGCACATAGCATCCGTAAAATTGAAGGAAATATTTGGTCCAAGGCAGGGCTTCCAAATTTGTCCACATCAATTTTGTCCCTATCTAAATTTTTCCTCCCGTGCTAGACATGAGACATACCAAAGACAGCATTTTCGATGGAATGGGACTCACGTGCACAACAGATGACGTTGCGGACACTGGGACCCTAACTCACAACCACTGTCCTTGACTCCAGCTGCCTTTGCTCCTGCTTGCTTCAGAGTCTCTTTGGGGTTTCTTGACTGCTGCTGGGGCTGCGCTCTTTTCCTGGGCATAGGTAAACACCCTCATCCCATAACCAGGGCACCAAACGATCTCACAGAAATTGTTCACAAATTCGGCACAAACCGTAAAAGAATTCAAAAGTGACTTCGATGATAACTTCGGCTCAACGTATCCACAGCCTCTACAACAAAATAAACAGGAGAAAAAGTGCCCTGAAAGACCGCACTGGCACCGTTACAAATAAAAGGCTTTGTTCACGTAAGACCTCTGTTGATGTGAGGAAGCAGATGGGCCTCTGAGGTGATGAAAATTCAATTGCCTTCGGCAGTGCACCTCGAAGAGAGGTTGACAGTCAGCCAATCAGTCCCTGAGCCAGCAAGCAGGCAGTCAGACAGATACACACAGTTTGGGTTTTTTGTCAGTGGCAGATGCGGCCCCAAGCAGCAGGGAGGCCACTCGACACAATCCAAGTAGTGGCCGAGTGGTAACGCAGCCGGCCGGCATCCGTGTGGTCGGCGGTGCGAACCCCAGTCTGCCCACTTTGGCGCCGCCGCCGGCGGCGGCGCTAAAAGTCAGCAGATCAGAATTCGAACCGACGCCTGCACATCTGGTACTGGCTGCGCTACCATTGGACCGCTGGCCGTGTTACCAGCGCCGTGCGTCCCCACTGCTTGTAGCCTATTAAGCAAAAACTTTTGACCCCCCCCCCCCCCCACCCACCCACCCACCCACCCACCCCCCCTCAAAAAAGTGATATCCAGTTTTAGGGGGTAGAGGCCTCAAAATCAAAAAATCCATTGGGGGATGCTCTTATTGGGCAAAATAATGATTTTACAAGGGGTTGGACATCCAATATCATGCCTTGGGGTATGCTACGCGAATGACCCCAAAAAAGGGGGGTATATGACGCCCGCGCCTGCGCTTGATCTAACAACCTCTCTTCGAGGTGACTCTTACCGCCGTTGTGTAGCTGAACTAGCGACAGGTTTAGCATTCCAATTCCCGAAGGTGTTCATCCCTTTTGCATGAGAATCTGATAAAACCATGTTTATTACGATTGCAGCTCTTCGGAACAACCTGACAGCCCCTTTGTCGACACATACCCCTTCCTATTGCATTTGCAGAGGACCGCAACACATGATTACACATGCCAACAGAGGATTTATGGTGCCTTGCGAATGGAGGGCTGGTGTAAAGGCCAATCACAGAGGTCGGCCAGAGATAGCATGCCACACATGCCCTGAAAGAGCCAGATGCTCTGGGCATCCGACCTCGGATAAAACCTGAGGTCGCTTGGCAGCAGGCAATGTCGATAATGGGCTGGGCTTCAGGTACAATGCGCAGTGTGCCTGTGGTTTGCAATGTGCCGATAACTGTGGGTGAGAAAACATGTGAGAAGCCAGAAATATGGCATCGATAGGTAAAACGAGAACGGCATCCTTATGGAACCCTTCTCTTACATTATAGAGCAGGCAGCGCCAACGCCACCAGCAGCCTGTGCAGCGGCGTGGTGTCATCAACTTGCCCACATGGTGAGGCATATCCGAATCGGACATGCCATATATGCTGCAAAGCGTCGTTAAGGAATGGAGCTGTGCTCGGTTCGTGGGGAAAAGCTGGACTGAAAAACGTCACGATGCAGCACCTGCCTTGCGTTGTCGGTCGAGCTCAGACAATCACAATGGTCGGCGCTTCATAAACTTCACCCGAGTGCATGACGAGGCTGGGGCAGGCCAGCTTCGATGGGGCTGGCGACCACCACCCATCTGGACACATCCTGTGCATCGGCCAGATACCATATGCCCCCCAGTACGTCATGAGGTATTCATAGGCGCCCTTCCGCATGCTGCAGGATGGCAGGCGAAAGCCTGCTCACCCTCTGCTGTGCACCATCGCGGATTTCGGGCGAAAAAGTTCCCAGCCGGTCTGTTTGCCGTTGCTGTTTCGTGGTCAGGCCGCAAAGACTCGCGTCCCTAATCTCCAAAATTTACTTCGCCTTCCGCTCCACTTCGCATTTGCCAGAAAGACAGCGAACGATGGGGGGAGGCCACCTTCCCAACCCAAGCGCACGACAGATATGGTGTGTGTCACCAGTGGTCTGTGTGCCCCAGGTCTGCAGGCCAGCCTGGGCCTGCCCGGTATGTCTGGTAATTACTCCGATGCTCCGGCTCAGCACGTTACGATGAAAAAAAAGTCGAGGGGGGGCGGGGGCGGTCAGAAGGATGGGTTTGCTGGAGGGAGGGAACGAGAAATCGGAAGGAGGCTGAGGACCTCCTTCTTGCCGGAAGAAAAGTGCAGCACAAGTTCGCCCTTGGTAGGTGACTACTGGGCTCCACTCCAGTTCGCCCTGGCATGGGCGGCACCCGTGGGACGTTGCTTGCCGCCCCGCACCAAATCACTTGCAAGAGTCTGAAGTGGCTGTGAGCTGGGGAGGCATCCGATGCCTCAAGGCGCACCGGATGTGTTGCACTGCACATTAGGGGGACGGTCGCCGTTGGTGCTCTGATACAGGCAGTGTCCCATGCACCGCATAATGGTCTGAATCAAAGCAGGCGCTAGAGCGACCAGCTGCTGTCAGCGACGCACCAACAATCTTTGTTGAGTACTCCCTGAGTCCACTGCGTATATGAGGCTGTGCGTTCTGCTGTCAGTGCCGTCGTTGGGGCATTCCCGCGGCGGTGGCTTCCCCTCTGCATTTGTGTGATGTCGATAAATGAAACTTTGTTTTCCAGCATTGTTTTTATTTGAATTTAGTATGTACTGTTCCGTCTTCTGCACAGCCTCGGTTCCATGGATTTTCTGATGAGTTGACACTTGCTCGTGCTATTGCAACTGTGTTGCACCGCCAGTCAACCGCCTACCATTTGTTTCTGAGCTGTGTGCCAGGGAATGAGACGGGGGGGGACTGGGTTTGCAGGGAGTGAGGGAGCGCACCATGAAAGAAGAGAGACGTGCCAGCGACACAAACATCCACGTTGATTGGTTTGTGGGCCTCTGCTCCACGATAGAGCAATAGATATGAGCCGCCGCTTTGCGGAGGGACGGGGCGGGATGGGGGGCGGGTGAGGCGTGGCGAGGCGAGCAGCCAGAAGGTCGGAGTAGGAAGACGGTTGGGACCGGCGCGGCGCGAACAGGTGCGCTACTGGTCCGACCGCTTCCGGGGCGCCGCAGAGAATGCTGGTACCGCATGAAGTAGCCAGAGGGGTCTGTTCGAGGGCGACTGGACGACTCCAATCCGGGTCCATGACCGGAGAAACGGCTTCGGGCATGGACTTAGAGTAAAGCTCGGATGTGGGGCTGCGTACTGGGCTGCCGGGTGTTGTCTAGGCGCTGGGGGAAGGGGCCTTTGGTTACTACCTCCATTTCGCACTCACCAGTTCCCTACGTGTGCCTGCACCGTTGAACCATGAATGGAGTGCCCCCCATCCGCCAAAATCCCGTGCTACGCGTGGCTAAGTGGCTCAGTGGCTAAATGGCATATGCCGGGAGTATCTCTGTCAGGAGGTGCAGCAGCAACAGCAAGACATTGTGATCCGTCACCCGGGAATAAATGACCCAACCTGACAACAGAAAAGAGGAGGGAAGCGGGTGGGGCCTTGCAGAAGCAACAACTTTGTCCTACACATTCCTCACACACACACACACACACACTATTGCAACGCAAACGGGCACAACTCAGGTTCCGAGTGCCAGAATCCTCGTCAGTTGGATCGTCAAACAAGACAAAGCATGTCCAACGCCAATAGGCGCCTTTTTGCAGTACAGAGGGTAGGGCGGGTACATCCTGTTCATGTTCTCAATCCACGCTTTGTTGCATGGCCCCTTGAGTTGGGGTTAGGGACTCGCAATCCACGCTTTGTTGCATGGCCCCTTGAGTTGGGGTTAAGGACTCACAATCCACACTTTTTTAATTACCCTTTCCCTGCGGCGCCTGCGGGAAGCGTTCCCAGAGGCTGACCGACCTCAATAGCACCGGAAGGTTACCAATGCTTGCAAGATCACCCCTGTCTTGTCGGGGGTCCCCAATAAGGGGACAGAATCAAAATTGGCTACCTTACCCCTCCCTTCTCGGGGGCCCAAAAGAGGACGGAATGGCTACACAACACCTGCCGTCTTGGGGGTCCCCAATGTCAAGCCCGGGAACAAAATCAGAGGTGGTTCCTCGACCACTACCATCTTGTGGGCCCAAACCGCATTGGGTACGGAATCAAATGCACCATTTGTGAAAGATAGAGGCCCAAAAGGGGGAATGTCAATCAAATAGGAGAAAAAAGTGGTGTGGGGGGGGGTAAATGGTATGTAAAAAATGTGTGTATGCGGCACTATTCCGCCTGTCTTCTGGTATAGTTACCCAAACTGCGCGCCGCAGGGAAAGCGTTCCCTCTGGCAGTGCGCCCAGCCAGAGGCTTGCACGAGACAAGCACGCATGTGATACCCTGTTACCTAACCGGATCAATGGGTATGCCAGGACTTCCCCCCTTCCCTGCACCACTTTGAGCATCACCGAGGTCTGTGGCACCCCAGACAGTTGACCCTGGGGAAGGAGGAACACACACACGCACACACACACACACACACACACACTGCGTGAGGTGAGATCAAGCGCACAGCGATAGCACGGCAGTGATCGTCAAAACAGCTCGTCAGGCCAACATCAAAGTAAAGTCATGGAGGCTAGGCGCCTTTTTGGCGGACAGTGAAGGAGACAGTGCATTTAAATCAGCATGGTGCGTCACGAATGTACCACCCCTCCATTGACCGTAACGAGAGTATATACAGAGTGTGTACCCCCTGTCGTTTCTCGGTTTCCTTTCCTATCCTATGGTGAAGGGGAAGCATGTACAGGCCCTGCTGGTGTCATCACTGTCTACTGTAGACCCGACCCGCTCGCCCCTGGTTGGGGGGTTTCACCTGTTGGGCAGCACGAGGTAGGCGCCATCACCGCGGCACAGTGAGTACCGTAGCGGTGGGCTCTGGCTCCATCCCCGGCTGCGGTGTCTGGGGCGTTTGGGGGGAGGGGTAGGAGGCGAGCGAGTCGAGCTGCTGTATCCTATCTCCTCCCTGTTTGCTGTGATGTGCACTTAGATCGCGCACAAGCGCTCGATCACACACACACACACACACACACACACGCACGCACGCACGCACACACACAAACACACACCCCTCTCCCGGAGGACCTATCAGTTCTCACAGCAGTTCTCACGCCTACTCCCATGTACCGGACGTCCCACACATTCTCTGCAATCGGAACCATCGGACTTTAGCGACATGCACATGCCCTTCCTCGGGTCTGAGGGGAGTAAATGACCACAAGGCATGCCCACCAGAACGCACAACTGGCCAACCGATTTAGAATTGTTACGCCCACGCAGCACGCGTCTCCTGGGCGGACGTGTGCAATGCAACGGGCAAAGCGGGTCGTCCGTGCCGCATCATGTGGGGCCGTGGTGCAGGTCCGTTGGATCCTTGAATGCATGCATCTCACGGGCTGTGCTTTGGAAACCCCTGTAAGCAGCACCAGCCCGCAACCATCCCGCAATAGAGAATAGCCCCTCACCCCAAGTGTTCACCCATGGCACGCTAGCAAAAGCATGGATCGTAAAAATAAAAGCCGGCAAAGAATAAAAGCACCCAATGAAATAAAAGCCTGTGCCGGCTTGTAAAGGGGGGGGGGGTTATCAGTCAGGCATCTGCCTTTACGCTGCACCACAGTCACACAGGATGCGACGTTCCCGTGCCTGACTCAAAAGCAGAGCACATGGTAACAATGGTACATGCTTAGGTCATCACGGGGATCTGCAGCAGCGAGGATGTTGCCAAAAAACTGACAGCTGCGGTGTTGTAAAAAAGGGGGCAGCACTGGGGATCGTGTCAGCGACTGACACAAGCAATTCGATGGGTAGGGCATCTCCAGGGGCTGGTGAAGTTGGCACTCCTGAAATTCCCGAAACCCGCCCCCCCCCCCCCCCGGTATACGGTGGCCAGGTGGGCAGGTGGTGGGGGTAGGGGGGGGGGGGTGAAAGGAAAAACCCCCACACCACAGCCCTCCATCCCGACACCACCCATGCCAAGCACCGACACCAAACACCCACATCCCACATGCAGATCACACCCGGTGACAACAGCCCTATACCACAGCATTATACCTCCGATAGTCTTCTTTCCACTTTTTTGCGCTGCTCCTGGATGATTTGCCACAACTCAAGGCCAAGATGGAGGGGATTCAGCTTCCGCGCGAACGGTGGTGGCTTGGTGGCGCGGTAGTTCAGGTCCTGTGCGGGCATGCATCATGAGGTCTTGGGAGGGAATGGGGCAATGGGGGGAAGTAGGCCGTGGCAATGTAACTCCCCCCCCCTTCCCTTGCATTTCGCCGTAACGGAAAGGGGCGAAATTTTCCCCCAACGAAATTTTCGCGGCTTGTGACCAACAACTTCACTGCCGGCTCCTATGGGCACCCCATGTTCAGCGATATATCAATCCACTGTCCATGCAACAGCCACTGGGAGATGTAATTTCGAGCTGTGTCATGTGGTACAGTGCCTTAGCGGCCCTGTGGTATGACAGACAATTGTTTGGCGGTTATCTGTTGTGCAATCTTCATGCTGGTGATCCATCCAAAGCCCCGGGGAAATATCAGGAACCATCCAGAGCCCACCAGGAAATAACAGCAAGCTTCAAGATTCAAGTGGCGAAAATTTTCCCTTTGGAAATTATCCCCCGTCGAATTTGCCCCCTGGCAACCCTCCCCCTCTCTGTATCCGCCCACACCCCCCCCCCCTCTGTATCCGCCCACACACAACCCCCCCCTCTGTATCCGCCCACACACAACACCCCCCCCCCTCTGTATCCGCCCACACACAACCCCCCCCCCCCCCCCTGAGCGGTCACTCGGGTGGTGTGCCCTCCGGGCCCCCCCGTTTACAAGGACAGTTGCACCGCCGCCCGGACCTCTGGCCCGGGTGGACCCCGGGGCAGGGAAGCGCTCGGCGCGCCCCGGGGCCCCTCCAACCGCCCGCCCCGTCACCGTGGGAGGCAGGTCCAGCCTAGAGCAGCACCACCCGTGCCAGTGCAATCAGGGAGTGCGGACCGCCCCCAGTCGTGTGTGGAGCATGGCCACCCCCTGCCATCGGCAGTAGTGGGTGACCAGCGGCATGTCGGTAGACCTGGAGGTGGCGTGTCCAGGCCGAGAACTCCCCCGGTGGGCTCAGTGTCAGGCTCCTCCAGCCTCCCCACCGGGGCCTGGAGCACCAGGCGACACACTTCCCCAGGCAGCACGCGCGCCCCACACACACAGGCACGGCGGCATCTCCCTCCCGCGTGTGCCACCGCGGGGTACGGGGGCGGTCATCAGTCCGGTAGGCCTTGAGACCGGACAACCTTGCACCCGCCGGACCAGTTGTGACGCGCAGGGAAGGGCGATGTCCGTGGTCCTGGAGGTCCGGATGAGGCCTTGACCCAACCCAACCCAACCAACCCCCCCCCCCCTCTGTATCCGCCCACACACAACCCCCCCCCCCCTACACT